>JAUMHQ010000066.1:3722489-3757626 GCA_032361165.1 Enteromius paludinosus | reverse complement strand
CTGAAAACATAACTGACGGTGTGTTCATCAGTTTTGTATAAAAGCATTAGAAAATGCAAGTGCATTTATCCGCAGCCACGATCAGACGCTTTAGGATAAACAAACACATCGCGCACGTGACGCACAAGTCTGTCTGCGCGCCGGTTTCGTGCATGTACCAAAGCTTTCCAAACGGTCTATGAAGATCACGGACGACAGGTGATAAGGATCGAAGCTCACAAGTACAGTGGTTTAGAAAACTAGTCCCGTCCGAATAAGGCAATAGTGTAATTCGGCTATACATTCGTGCTAAAGGTGAAAGTTACCATAGCTTGTAGTATAGACTCCAACCCAAATTTTTCGCGATAAGAGTCTCCCGTTAATGCAGCACGTTAACGCCGATAACGGCCCACCACTATTATATATATAAACATATTAACTGAATATAAAACGTCTTGGTTACATATGTAACCCTCGTTCCTTGAAGAAGGGAACATAGACGTCACGTCGGATATGACCGACAAATTGGGATCTCGCTTCAAGACGACCAATCTGCTTCACATGTATGAAAACACGTCGATGAACATTGGCATGCACTGATGCAAGCATCATTAGTTTTCTTTTTAGTTTTACACATATGGACAGTATTTGAGTGGAAATGGAATATGGGAGGTGATTGAACCCTCTTAGATGGCAGGATTCTCCCGGGGAAACACAGGCTCTAGGTCTTAACCGTGGAATACACACATGAGGTCCTCCTTGGGAAACCCACAAGGACCCCAGCCCTCACCGGATCTCCTTTCCGGGATTCAACGGTAGGGCCTGTTGCCAGATGCTTCACCACATCTGACTGCCGAAGGGGACAGAGGAACTCAACAGGGTGTATGTGGACACTCTGGAGAAGTTAACAAGCCGACCTGAACTGGGCCTCTCAGTGCCTCTACCCATTTGAGGTGAGAACACAGCAGGATAACGGTTCCACGCGTAGGCTATAGAATCTAGCGAATGTGTTGGGGTTCGCCCAGCCCGCAGCTCTACAAATATCTGTCAGCGACGTGCCCAGGAAGCCTCACTTCTGGTTGAGTGGGCTCATAACCTGAGGGGGCAGGGCATACCCTGCTCTTGGTAGGCTAGGGTACTAGCATCCAATATCCAGTGGGCCATCCTCTGCTTGGAGACAGCATTCCCCTTCTGCTGGCCTCCGTGACAGACAAAGTTCTTAGCACTAGAGACAGGTCCCAAGAGGGTACAGTGGGAGGCCGTGGATGATTTAACCTTCTGGCCCCCCTAAGGAACCTGATGACCAGGCCATGCTTACCCACAGACCTGCCATCTATGGGGTCATGGTTCGCAGCAATGGCAGCCAAGTAGACTTTAAGGGTGGAGGGAGACAGCCTTCACACCAACAGGACCTGCTCCTCGTCCTCTCTGACTTTGCACAGAAGCTGTGCTAGAAGGCTCACGGGAGGAACGCATACAGTATTTGCGCAGGCCCGGTAGCCAGCTGTTTGCCAAGTCGTCCGTGCTGAGAGTAATCTCGGTCAGGGAGTAAAAAAACTGGCAGTGGGAGGTCTCTGGAGAGGCAAACAGGTCTATCTGAGCGACCCCGAAGTACTCCCAGATCAGCTGCACCGTCTGGGTATGGAGTCTCCAATCTCAAGGAAATGCAGTTCGTTGGCTTCCTGGTTGCACAAGCCCAGAATATGAAAGGTGCGAAGCGACCTCAGTTGCTTCCGACTCCAGAGGAGGAGTTGGTGGGTGAGTTGCGACATGCGACAGGAGCACAGACCACCTTGATGGTTGTACGCAATGGTTGCTGTATTGTCTTTGCGGACCAGCTCATGGTGCCTTTTGAGACAGCTCAGGATGAGCTGTACTGCCAGCAACTCTAGGCAGTTGATTTGCCACTGAAGATAAGGTTCCTTCCAAACCCCTGACACTGGATGCCCGTTGTATGTGGCCCCCTAACCGGTGGTGGAGGCATCCGTGAATACCACAGCATGCCTGGAGACCTGCTCCAGGGGCACTCCTACCCAGAGAAAAGAGAGGTCTGAATACGGGAAGAAAGTTTGGCAGCAGGCCGGTGTCACTTGAACTCGGTGAGTGCCACGTTGCCACGCCCACCTTGGGACTCATAGAGCCAGTGCTGAAGTGGTCTCATATGTAGCAGCCCCAATGGCGTGACTGCAACTGCTGCTGCCATATGCCCCAGGAGCCTCTGAAAATGTTTTAGTGGATCTCTGTGTTGGACAGAATTTGCTCTTTTCCCAGTTGACCCGAAGACCCAACAGTCTGAGGTGTTGTAACACCAAGTCCCTGTGTTCGCACAACTGAGCCTGAGCTAGAATGAGCTAATCATCTAGTTAGTTGAGAATGTGAATCCCTTGCTCTCTGAGTGGAGTCAGGGCAGCCTCTGCTACTTTCGTATATAAACAGGGCAACAGGGCAACAGGGAGAGCCCGCCGTGTAAGACCCTGTACTGATATGCTTGACCTTTGAACGCAAACCTCAGGAATAGGCCGTGGCACGGAAGGATTGAAACATGAAAGTATGCATCCTTCAGGTCAATCGCTGCAAACCAGTCCTGGGGACGGAAGCACTCGAAGATGTGTTTCTGCATCAACATTTTGAACGGAAGCCAATCTTAGCAAAGCAAGACAGGGGCATCCACAATGTTTACTGACATAAAGCGGATGCCGCTGAACCTGGGGGGACGCCGAGCAAACTGAATCGCATAGCCGAGTCGAATGGTCTGGAGGAGCCAGCAAGATGGCCTCGGAAGCTCCATCCAAGCTTTCAGAGACTGAAAAGCTCTGACCAGTGGACGCTGTGCCAGCCAGAACTTCATCCCCAGAGTTTGACTAACCTTCCGATGCAGCGACTGACATCTGTTCATCGGGGGGAGCACCAAAGGTGACAGCTGGTACCCCTTGCAGGGGACCAGTCTGCTCCAATGGCAGCTCCAGCGGCAGTGGAGCGCCAGTGGAAGGAGGAGCCCTTGGAGGGGAATTCCTCACCGTCACTGTTAGACCAGTCTGCCCACTGCCAGAAGAAGCACTCGCCCGGCTCTCACCAGGGCAAGCCCTTGATCTAGGCAGTGGAACGGGCACCCCGCCCCCTTGCAGGTAGGGGAGTCTGGTTCGCAGCTCCATGATGGTCATCATCCTACAACAGGAACATGACTCATCCACAAACGCTGCCTCAGTGTGCTTTGAGCCCAGACAACTGAGACAACGCTTGTGACCATCACCCGGTGCCAGGTAGCGACCTCATCCAGAAAACCGTGAGCTGCTCTTTTAGAGAAAAACTCTTTTGTGTGTGCTGAGGCGCACAGGGGGGATGGCCGCCTGCACACAGCAGGGGGATAGTTCAGCTAGCTGTGGCAACCCACCCTAAACTGGAAGACCACCGCCGCTGAAGCACCATTCCGCCAGTCAATGTCCGCAAATTTAGGAGGAGCAGAACTTCCGTGGAGACTTGGCTCGGAAGCGAAAAGCTTATGATGCATGCAATCAGTGAATGCCAATACACGCAAAGCAGATTGGTCCTCTCGAAGCCAGATCCCAATTCGTCTGTCATATCCGTTGCGACTCGGAGTAACCAACTGAAAGAGAGCTTTGGTGTAGAATATATATTCATATAACTAAGATGTTTATCTAAAAATGAAATGAGTTATACGATTTATTGTAAAATATGATTTAAACTGTCTTCCAAAACTTCATTAACCAGTGCAGTGCCAAATTACTATGGTTTTCAGCCTTAAAAATAAATAAATAATTGTGAAATGCAAGTTAATTAACTAAACTGTAAAGCATAAATCATAAAAAAACATAAACAAAATAGGAACATTTAGAGACATTAAATTTGATAGCATTCTAAAACATTAAAAATAAGCTTTACAAAACTTAATAATCAGAATATTTGTTTGTTTTTCTTTATAAATCACTGTACATGCACAAATGCGCATCACTGAGTTACAGCCCATGCCCAATCAATATTATAATACATTTTTCAGTTGTTCCTAGATTCAATTCCTACATTGGCCATTGCTTCATGACTTGATATTCTTCACAGTATTTGTGTCATCAAAGCTGTGTGTTTTTATGAAACTGTATCAATTTAAAAAACAAATGTTTGCCAATTCTCAAAACTCATTTTGTTCCTGTATCATTAATGTCATCCACATAATTGTGTGAAGTATTCCAGGCCTTCTAAAGGTTTGTGGGAAGTATAGGCCATCATTCAGCTGAGTTTGGCTGAATAAATAATGTTTTCTAGTGAACACCATAACTAGAGTCTACACATATACCATATGTTATTGGAAAGCTTTGTTGAAGTGGAGATTGTGAAAATAGCCTCCACAACTATCATTATGTCAAGCTCAGGGGAGTTGCACTCCACCTTTCTATCTAACTTTTGGCTTTCTGTTTTCTTTTGGTATTTTTTATCCCTTGTTATTGTAGTCTCTTGCTGTAAGATAAACAGGCTTCTACTTCACACGTCTAGTCATGAGTTTATTGACTCACGTTCCTAACGGGAGGAACAGAAGGGTCGGGCGGCCGTACATGTGCCTGTGCTTTTGAAATCCTTATCTGGTTGAAATATGGATCACTGGAGGCTCGCGAGACTTGGTGTCACATGCTCTTAGATGAGGATGACAGTGATCCAGAGGGAAGAATATGATGTTGCACCATTAACGCTGTTTTTTCCACCTGGGATAACATGCAGCAGAACAGTGCTTTGATCAGCACATTTTCCCTGGTGGTTATTGTCCTCTTCCTCGTGGCGAAAGAACTTTATGGCAAAAGCACAGCGGTTATTTCTCAAAAGCAATTAAATTATTTTAGAGTCACTAATTAGCGAATAGTACTTTTACAGTTATGTCACTTCCTTTTAATTAAGGTGGTGAAACATTACGCTGCAAGTCTATTTCTGTAGTTTGGTTCGTGTAATTTATTGGAAGCGTACTTTGGCATTGGCAAGCTACCTTTTTCAGTAAAGAAGAATATTTGAGGAGGAAAATATGGAGCAGGAATTTTACTTAAAATCATAAATTAATTGAATGGTGAAAAGGAGTCATTGTGTATCAGTTGTGTTTCTAAAACAATGCCTAAACAGCAAAGATTTTGGTCACATTTTATTTTAAGGTTAAATTCTCACTATTAAAAAAAAACATCACAATGACTTTAGTAAAGGCAAATGTGCTGCTTATTAAAGCAATAGTTTTAAATGAATATTGCCCTACATTTTACTCACCCCCAAGCCATAGGTGTACATGATTTTCTTCTGGCTTCTGGGTCGACCTCTGACTTTTAACAAGGGAATGAGAATGCCCATATGCACACTCCTACTTACTAACTAATAATAAATTCGTAGTTGTAATAATTAGACATAAAAAAAAGTAGCACATGGTCTTCATGTTCTCTGTCTTATGGTTGTTAAAAAAATATATTTAATCAATTTCATTAATGCATTAATGAAATAATTGGAAATAGTCTGATGGTTATCTAAAGTTTTACTTGAGTGTCCAGTGTTTGTAACACTCACAGCTCTTTTTATCCTTGACAGTTTTCATTGCGTAGTTGTTTACAAAACTCCACTGAATAGAAGATGTGTAGCATATAGTATAAATTGTACTTCGGAAGTCACATATTTGCTTCTCATGAACGTTTACAAACCACTCTTTTATCCCTGTGATTGTCGGAGCCTTTTCCGAGCTGTATAGAGGTGGATCTCAAAGGGACTAAATAACCGCGCAGCAACACATCTTTTCTTTGTGTCAAAACTGAATGTATTTTTGGCAGAAAGCACTTGGAAAGTATCCATTAAAGAAATGGCAGTACAAGAAAAACACAGTGTTGTCATAGGAGATACAAACTTTATAAAAAGTTGTCTGAGTGGTTTTTAAGTTAGTGCTTTCAACATATAAATGAAATATAGCCTTTCAGTGAGGTGATATTCGCACTTTGTTCATTGCAAAAATAAACACAAACAGATCGACTTGGGTTGCGGGTTCAAAGAGCTGCTGAGAAGACGAATTGAAAATGAGATGTTGTTGCTTTTTGTAATACACGGAAACTGGTAGCCCCCCATTTCTCCGCACGCAGCTCCAGACCAGGTGGCCAAAGCCACAATACACAAAGAACATTTTGTCATGCCTCTCAACTGTCATCAAATACAAACACAAACATTGTCCCAGCAGGCTATTACCTTCCGACTTCAAACGCTAAATCGTCGGGGAATGTTTTTCTGAATAGTTGGGGGTAGACAGTGCCGTAATCTTACTGTGCCGCTCTGCTTTTCTAACAAAGCTTTTAAGAACAAACAGCTTCAGTGGCGGTCTCATACCTAGAGGCTTGCCTTCAGGGACCTGCTAAACACAGCTCAAGGTCTCGCCTCACCTCAGCTGCCTAACAGTCTAATAATCTTATCGCCTCTTTCTTCTATGGCTTAATGTGTACATCGCCCCAGTGCTTATAATTAGTATGGAAGACACAATAGCTTTGTTCCGTGTGCTCTTAGTGAGCTGCTTTGCTCTGTGTTGCCTACATTTGGAGCTGCCAGGCAGTTCCGGTAATCACACATTAATCATGGTTTTACTAACCGCTAACCAACCACGGTTTAACGATGGGGTTTGCAGTAAAACAGTGGTTATACTACTGGTAATCAATATGGCACTTTTACTATAATACACTTTTATTCTATAATATGGCCATGGGACAGCTGGTTTTGTTGAGTTTGTTGTTAGCATGTTGCTAAGCTAATGGTGCAGCAGTCACAAAACAAAACAAAAAATTATAATTTTACTTTCATTGATAAAAAAGAACAAAAAAAAAAAGAATGCCTCATTTTACAGCAGATTCTAATACTGTATGGCCATGTGTTGGTTTAAATTCCATTGTTTATTATATCAATTTATTAATTTATTCAGTTTTAACTCATTTAAGCTAAACTCAGTCAATCAATTTCAATAGAGTTTGTGATTTGTATGTTTTAAAGCTAACAGTAACAGGGCGAAAAAACTACTTGAAATAAATCAAACGGAAATAAAGTAAAATAAATCAGTTTTGTTTTAATATTCCAGCTACATTCACTGGCAAAATTTATCATTTTAATGTATGTTTTAACTTCATAAAATACTAGACTACAATATAATATAATATAATAAATAAGTGTTGAAAAGTAAAATGTATTGTCTCATTAGTATGTATATGTACTGTATGTATATACTATTTGTGTGAAATATTATACTATCTTATCTTTATCATATTTCAAATGTCAATTTAACAGAATTGGTAAAAAATAATCAAACTTTCTGCCATTTCAGATTTTCAATACACTCAATTCGGTGTGATCGGTGTGAAGTGTTTTGAAAATTTAAGACCTAAAAAGTAACCTTTTCCTTGTGATATCTATGTCATACCCATGTCTCTATGCAAATTTGTGTTCTCATTTGTCACAAAAACGTGCACGCACACACACACACTCACACAATTATTTCATTCATTCAATATTTTATAATATGTAGCCGTATTACTGTTGATGTTTTATCAAACACATGCAGCATAAGAAACTTCTTTCAAAAGCATAAAAAAAAATTATAAATAAATCTAAATTCTTACAAACTTGACCAGCACTACTTATGAAATACCCATATCATGAAATATGTGACCTCAAAAAAAAAACAAAAAAAAAACTGCTTACGACCTTGCCTTTTGAAACGCTTTCTAGCTAGACAGCTCACTAGAGTTTTGACCAGAGCTAATATATGCAGCAGAACCTCACAAAGTAACAAAGACTGACAGTAATGCGTATGTTCCCCTGGTTTGCTGTCGATTACGTGTCTGTAGGGCTCTGATGTTTGGGACGCTTAGAGTGTTCTGACTGACCCTTTCTGTGGACCGTGGAGGAAGGCCCTCTCTTATTAGAGATGTGACAGTCGAGTCTTAATGCTTTGACATGCCTCTGTCTCAGTGGTGCCTTCTAGTACATCCCCTTTTAACCCTGTGATCCATAAACACTGGCAAGCTGCTCTTGTGGTGAGTGCTGCTATTCAGAGGAGAGAGCGTTAGAGTGCTCAGATTTCATCTCATGGCTGCACTCCTTGGAAGCATTTACCGCAGTTTATCGATTTAGGCATACATCACCCCCTCCCCCCACCTCCTTCTTGTTTAATCATATCAGATTTTTAAGATAGCTCCAGATTGATGGTATTGATTGAGTCAGACAAAACTGTCAATTCCTGTCCGTGGGCTTGTTTTTTGAGGCAGAATGTTTTTTTTTATGGAGAGCTTGTTGAGAATTTAAATGAACATGGCAAAATCAATGTGTTTTTTAGAGCACAAGTGTTAAAGAATCTGAGAATCTTTAATCAGATCCCATGTAATTTCTCAGTCAAACCTTGTTTACGGTACTCCACTTCCCTTAAGTCCACATCGACTCAAAATAGAATCTGTTTACTGTCTTAATGCAGGTTCCTGGTTATTATTAATACTAGGAACAAAGTGTTTTCATCAAAAATGTTCTGCATGATCTGCGTAGATGCTGAGATATACACTGTTTTTCAAAAGAATGGGATAACTTCTTTCAGTGTTTTTTTAATTCAGCTCGAGGTACGTTTTGTGGCCATTCAGAATTCAAATATCCACGTCGCTAAAGATGTTGGACAAAGTCCCTACACCAAACCTAAACCTACCCGAACAAATGCAAAACGTATTTGCTTATGCTATTTTTACTTTCTTACGCTGATTTGAGCTGTTTTGTCGAATCCTTTAACACGGGATTCGAACCCGGTGCTTTTCAGCTCCTAAGAGCAACGCCGTATCACATTAACTACCGAGTAAACCGTATACATATGAAGCTGCATATGTGACGACAATGTTAAAAAGTATCAGTTTTCAAATCGTGCAGGATGTTAAAGTTGTTTTGAAGTCATAACATACCATTCTGCAAGTAAATGTACCTGTAAATCATACTTTTGTGTGAAAAGGACTAAAAGTTGTGGGAGTTTTACTGCCTCTAGTGTTCATTTCAACTGAAAACTGCAGCGACTTGTATGTATAGATAAAAAAAAATTCAGTTTTGCAGAAATGCATGAGCCTAGGTTGCATTTTATATATGTTCAACTTTAGAGGTGTTCAAATGTTTGTCAGTTATCACATTAATTTAATACCTTTACATATTCTGACGTAACATTATAGCATTATACTAGGCCTAACCTTTATAAATATTATCATTATTAATTTCATTAAGAACAATTAGCAATTAATTTAATATTATTTACTGAAATAATCCAGTAAACTCTACTGTACATTTGCTGTCAGTCAGTTAATTTAATTCATATTATTATTTTTTTATTTATTTTTTATTGTTGACTGGTTATGCAGGAGTAGGTTAAGGGTTTAGATGAGCTAAAGTATATATCTGTAAAATGTGTACATAATATGTAAAATTCTGTCAATGCATCTGTATTGTATGTTTTATCACATACCTGTACATTCAAATGCACAATGGTATAATCCAAAATAATAAAAATTGGTTAGTTAAAAAAATGAACCAATAGAGAAATAGCTGTGCATTCCTTGAATTTCAGTATCTTTCCGTACCACTGGATGCAATTAAGACCCATCTTACTTTTGTGTGTATGTGTTTGCCATGTTTTACGGAAATAATCTGTTGAGTTGTTGTTGTTTTCATGTGGCCATTAATGGACACTATTGAAGTATGCTTTATGGATTCCGTTTCTAAAATTACACCTCACTACCCAATACTGATCCAGCAGACATCTTTGGAGCGTTTGACAGCGGAGTGTATAAAACCTCAGTGGTGTGTCAAGTATGGTCTTATTATGTTGACGTGTTTGATTACAAGAAGTGAAGATTATTTCACATGACTCTCACAACGTGACTTACAGCCCTCTTTCCTGCTGGAGAAGGAACTCTTTTATGGGATTATTGAAGCCCTTACATCCGTACTTTGTATCCTGGAAGCTTACGGTGATCCTTAAGAGGAAGGTTTTGTAAAGGAAAGGTTGTATTCACAATCCCAGCAGGTCTCAGGGCTTTAACTCACCTCCTCATTTCAGCCATCGAGTGAGAGGCCTTGGATTCATCTGAATCTCTTCAGGGCTTCTGCTGCTGATCGCTCAGCAAAGCTTATGAGGCCCTAATCCTACCTGACAGTTTAATGATAATTGCACAGAAGAAGTTCACCCAAGACTCTCACTATCAAATGAGCGAAGTGCCGTCATCGAACCGAACTCTTCATTTAGAGCGTGAGAAATAACCTTCACGCTGTTTTCCAATAAAAACAAATATATTAGTAATATTTACAGCCTTAACGTGAGATTAATTTAAAAATAATAAAAAAGTGTGTTCGATTATTTATTTATTTTTGTCTATTTGTTTGTTTGAATGTTTAGTTATTTGTTTCTTGAAAAAAAAAGATAGCAGTTTTACATGGTCTAAAACCTATGAAATTATTTCATAATGGTCATGCAAGTGCAATGTCATAATAACTGATTGTTTGAAAAATAGCATTGCTACACTTCAGGAATATGATTGAATTATGAATGATCAGAGAGATGAAAAATAAAGACAGAATTAATGAATCGATTTATCTATACAGTATATCAAAAATAAACAAAATACATTTTAAACAGTACTGTTTCTTTATTTATTTGTAATTATAAATATATTACTAATAATACCAGACTTGCACAGTTTTTTTTTTAATGGATCTAAAATCATGTCGAAGACAAAGCCTATGACTAGCACCTTCTCCAACACATTTGGCAGTTGTATGCAGTTCTATTCATATTTAGCAGTTTTTGGGGGCCAAGTGGGTTTGAATTCAGCTTGGGCCATTTTTCAATGTCGTTGCTCCCTTTTCACAGAATCGTTCCATGTCCTTTCGATCACGATCCTTCTAAATAAAAATAGTAAAACTGCCAAAAATAAAAGTGCATTCATGCAGGTCTTCCAGTAAAGTCTCAGAGGAGAGGTTTACAATAGAAACACCCGGGGTTCTGCGCTAGACGCTCCGCTGGAACGCCAGCTGTAAATTTGCACCATATTTAAAGAGCTCATGTCAGGTTTATGGAGCAAATATGAAGTCATGCGCACATAATTTCAACCATTGGCCGTCTGTTTATTTATCCTTCAGGTGTACGTTTGGGTGAGTGATATCCTTTGCTATATATCACGACGTGGAAACATCTCTCTTGAATATTTCATCACAAGGCTCTCATTTTAGGCAGCGTTATTGCAGGCTAGCCGTGATTGTTTTAGGAAGACAATAAATCACCTTCTAATTGTCTGCTTGCTTCCCACCTTGCACGGAAAATTTTGCGAGTGTATGCTCTTTCCAAACACAAATGCAATCATAAGACAAATGCCACCTTGATGGATCATTCATTGTACGAGCATTTATTTATTACATTTTTTAAGTGCTGGCAGAGCGAAATGAGATCAGTCAGTCAAGAGAGCCGTTCTCCTGGAGAAATGAAAGGACGTGGATCTGTGCCCTTGCACAAACACGCAAGCGTCCTCTTTTGAATCTTTCAAATGGAAAGCAGATGCTTTTAAATGCCTTACAAATGACTGAATCTGTCGAAATGAGATGCATGATTTTCCCTCGGTCCCGCCGTTCCTTCTGTACATCTCCAGATGATGTATGATCCAGGCTGGATGTTAAAACGGTTCGACGTTTTGTTCCTGCCACACAGCCGGGGATGCTAAAGCATGGCTTTGTTCCTCTGAAAGGAGCGTGATGGGTTGTGGAGATCTGTTTTCTCTGCGTCTTCCGTATTGTCTTGGCGCGGCTGTCGGTACATCAGCACTAACTGGTCCACTGATGCCAGTCTTCATCACGCCAGCGCCCGCTGCTTCACTGCCACTCAGCGTGCTGATGGGAATTCAGGTTTAGAGCCCGCTGTGAAGTCTAAACTAAAGACGGTGAGAGGTGTTGACAGCAGCAAACAAAAAAGCACATTTAACAGCATCAGCAAAAACAGCCTTAGACACTTCCTATCATGAGCTCTTTAAGTTGATTCAGTAACAACTTATTCATTTGTTCTCCACCAGGGAAGCGAGGCCCACATTAGGGGCCTCAAAATAAATTTTTATCGATAAAATATGTTGAAATAAGCATTAAAAAAAGAGACAATTCCGTCATTAATTACTCAGCCTCATGATGTTCCAAACACGTAAGACCATTAAATAATTCATGTGACATCAGGGGTTCAACCGTAATTTTACGAAGCTACAAGAATACTTTTTGTACACAAAGAAAAAAAAAAATTATCTAACAGTTAATCTCTTCCACGCCACAGTTAGCACCGTTTGAAAGAAAATTCACTGAATGTTAAGAGCATTAGGTTGTTTTGTGTCAGCTGCACCACACGGATTTGTTGTTTTCGTTCAAACCAAACCGTAACTAAATGTAGAAAACGTATCTGTGTGGCGTGACTTGAGTGAATATTCTCCAAAATGGCACGACGGGGACATGGAGGAGACAAATATCACCACTCTAAAAGTCGGATACATTGTTGATTTGATTTCAACTTTAGTTCAGTTGCAAGATATTTGAGTTTTATTTAACAGTACAACAGCTGTTAAACAGCTTATACAAGTTACACATTCTATCAGACACTGCAGTATATTAAACATGCGTGACATTTACTAAAAAGTCACATTATCAGAAGTTCATACTGAAATATAAGTATGAAAATATTTTTATCAGTTGCTAAACATATGTTATAATAAATTAATTGTCATTAATTTTTTTTTTTCTTTTTTATTTCTCACACTTTTATTCATCAAGGATGAATTTAATAGATCTAAAGATATTAAATGTATCATTAAAAAGTGGTTACACTTTATAACTTATATGTCCCTAATTATACCCAATATTTAAACAGTCCAGGGTCAAAAGAGGGCAATCCAAAGTAACAAATGAAAGAAGACGATGAGAACAAGGCTGTGGCAATGGCAAAGGCGCAGAACCTGATGTTGCTGACTTCGGCGTGTCCCTGGGTCAACTTCTTGACCCTGGAACAACATTGTGATTAGCCAATCAGATTTGAAGAAGCAGTTTATAGTTTTTGTGAAGTTTAGGCTTACGATCAGTGTTTGGTGCTTGTACATCAGTGTCAGTCATCTATCATTTCCTCTGATTTTAGGCATTACTCATAGGTAGGGTTAGGTTTAGGTGTAGAGATATGGTCAAAACCAAAATTTTGGAATAAAATGTTGTTCCAGGGCCAACAAAATATGTTAACCCAGGAGCACGTCGAACTCTGCAAAATCAGGACGTGCTGGCAAAGACAATGGCGAGAAAACAGGATAAATTCTGAAAACGCTTGGTAGAATCTGCTTAGAGCTAAATAATACTTTGCACCTTTCTGTTTGGCAGGCCCCCGCTTAAATGGCCGCCAAACAGGAAGCCACCAGAGAGGAAGCAGAGGGAGCTGCGACAGTCAGTGCAGAGGTGAGAGCTCCCTCTGCTGGCTTGGCGTTACACATAGTCACGAATAATAACCTTCTAAATATAACTTAGAAACCTAATATTAACTGTAAAAGCTGCTTTGAAATTAGTTGTATCATTACAAGGGCTATACATATAAACTTGAATTGAATTATTTAAAGTTGATATTGATAGAGCACACTGCTACCTGAAGCAATTGTTTCATGACTGTCAGTTTTATTGATATGATATATAATTGATTTAGATATTAATTTTCCCATCATTTATGGCCAGTCACTCGGGATTCTCCTGCTGTCAAAAACATTTTTGTTTCAATAACCAGTCTGTAATAATTAGAGGAGGGTACTGCTAACCGCTCTGTTTTGCTTTCAGTCCTTTTGAGATTAGTCATTTTCTGTCATCCCATTGATATCCTTTCCTAATTATTGCTTTCCCGTCATCCTGACTGTCACAGGAAAACGGCTTGTGTTCATATTAAACTCTCCCTTGGGTTGGTGACGTCCATTTCAAGGTGTCACATGTGAAGTCTTTCTCCCATGATACGCTCCCGTTCCTGCCTATTTGCCTTGCTAATCAAGTGTGAAGGATGATCCTGCAGGCCGCAGAGAGACCGTCTGTCACAGCGTAATAGGACAGAGACACGTGGATGAACTTGTGTGTGAATACTGCCATTAACCTGAAGGTGCAGCAAGGTGTGTAGAGCGATGATGAGCAAGTTCATGGATCAGAGCTTCAAAAAATCCACCTTGGAATTAGGATGCTTCATCTTCAGGCGAGCGGTGATACCTACCCCGCAGTATTAGCCTACCCATTCTCTGACGGCTGAGCGCTAGTGAGCTTTTTGTCACCTGCTTTTCTAATAATCGCTGTACATGCAGATGTGTCCCATGTGTGCTCTCACAAATGATAATGTTTTATTAGATAGTAAAAGTTTTCTGTCACCTTGCACGCCCTGTTCCCTCGTGAACTGGCGTATTGGGAGATCTTTTCTGACAGAGAATGATGGTTGCTTTTGGATTAGCTATCGGAACGGGAAAGGATTTGCTTAGCAGGTTTAGCCCATTTTGTTGCTAGTAAATCAAAGTTTTGACTGTTAATCTGGTGTGTGTGTGTGTGTGTGGGGGGGGGGGGGTTCTCTTTAAATACTATGCTATATTTACTTATTTGTAAGCTTCTTCAAACCAAATTATATTTTGTTTTTAGAATTCAATGTAATGAACCTCACAAATCTGGGCAAATCTATGAAAGAATACATCTTTAACCCATTTAACCTGGGTCTTGTTTAGACTTTTAGAGTGGTGAGGATGTTCTGATGGCTGCTTTTAAGGACGGTGTCCAGTTTCTCATGATAGGAAAACAGTTAAGACTATCTTATACTGAGTAAAACCTCCTCACGCTCCTCAAACTGATAGAAATCAATGTTAATCTGTAAATTAGTTCGCATCCAGACAGCCAATCAGATTGGAACCAGCAGATTTGACCTTCCTAATACTGTACGTATGAAGTCCCAATCCATAATTCACAGTTATTTAGAATAGTGACTGACCTTTTTTCTTTCATTCATTCTTTTTGCTTGATAGTTGACTTTTATTTTGACAGCCCTCAGATTACAGTAGATCAGATCATTGAGTGCAGTCACATCATTCATTTGAAGTTTTTATGTTTTGAAAAATTACTTTATTTGAGAAAAGTTCAAAACTTCAACAAGCTTCTATCTAAAGAATACATACAGGTATGCTTGTTATCAAGTATTGAGACATGCTGAGACGTTTGCATGTTACAAAACTAAATACAGCCTCGCATTCTGTCAGTCATGTTTATTCACTGCCTTCAAAACCTTAAAAACCTAAAAAAATAAAAATAAACTCGGATCAGGTTTGATTTTCCTTAAAAAAAAAAAACCATAAAAAAAGAAAGTACAACTGTTGTATTTGCTTTTGTTCAGATTCATTTTGTATTTCATTTTGTCACATTTTGCAAAAAAAAAAAACTAGCCTAAATAATACAGGGTCCTCCAACATAAGTTTCCTTTTTGGGTGAACAAAATAATGTAGACACAGGCAGCCATTTTTGTGAAATGAACCGCATCAAGGACTTAACATTTGTCAAATTTTCACATTTTTGATCCCCTTAATTTATTAAAAAACACACACTCTCTCCAATACACAGTGGAAATAGACAGACAATTTCCTCTGAATTTCAGGAAAACATCAAATTGTCAAATCTGTAATCAAAACTATAAAACACATTTCCTGTTTGTTGCCCCCCCCCCCACTCCCCCACAAGTTGAAATGCGATCTACGCTCCAGCCAGAACATAAACGGCCTCTCTTTTGCCTTGCATGCTGTTTAATTGCCCTGGTTCTATTTGATACTGTAGGTATAATTACTGTTTGTGTGCTTGTGTTTGCATCTATACAGATGGTAGACATAACTGTATGGTGCGAATGGCACATAAAACATAATGACCACACCAGGCTTTTGAATTAGTCAGAGCTTATATTGCGACGCTTAGATGATTGATTCCGTAAAAGTTAGGAGCATGTGATTGCAGGGATTCTTACTGCAATTAAAAAAACATTTGTCTGCAATGACTGTTTTTGCAACGAGGACAATACAAAATGATGGTAGGTATATTCAAAAGCCAGACTGATGGGTTGATAAATAGAAGAACGACATGTACTCTACACATCTCGCTTTCTCTTTTATTTCTGGTCATCTTTGAAATTCTGAAAAGATGCTTGCTAAATAGCCCTTTTGCCAGCATTTCTGTCACTCTAGCGGGCGGCTGGCGAGTTTTGGCCAGCTTAGAAGGCCTGTAATAAGGCAGACAGGCTGGATTGGTAGCTGTGTGTGAGATCTCTTTGTTCTGACAGTCCTGTAGTTAGGGTGTGAAGCGAATAAAGGCAGTTTGATTCATTTTTCCCCTGCTGGGTTCATCACAGGCTAAAAGACTTGTCTGTATTGCTCAGTCGTGTCCTGCTTTTTTGTGTCTGTCCAAAATAGCCCTATTAAGTGTCAAAACTTGAGCTGGAAGGGAAAAGGAAAGAAAAAAAAGAAAGAAAATAGCCCTGTCTTATCTAATACACCTTCACACCCTTTATTTTTAAGCTACATCCCTATTTTCAGAGGAATAAGCAAATACACAAGCAAACAAATGCTAGCCACGCTATGCCATAAGGACAGAAGAACACCGCATGCAAAGTCAAAGGCTGCGGAGTCCCTCTGTTAATCGTCTCATCAGTGCCGATGGGTCACGCTGCTCTGAAATGATGAGGTGGGGACTTCCTGTGTTCCATCTTGGTCACATTTAGCACTGTATTGACTTCTTGACCCGCTCTTCAGCACACATTACTGGATCCTGAGCACAGAGTTCTACTCTATCAGAGAGGTCACGTTCCCTAAGCTAAGTGCTAATCGTTGCATTAAATTTCACCCTGTTGGCTGCCATGGCTACTGCCATGTCCATTTTCTGCTAGCCGATTAGCTCCAAAATGTTATTTTGAGGGGTAATTGGGGATTTGTGATCCAATGGTGTTCCTCTGTTTATGTATTTACCCCCTTACTCTTTATGAGGTTATTGTTCGAGCACATTACCCAACTGCTCAGGGCTGTGATTCTTTTGTAGATGTGTCAGTGTTACTGTAGATTAAGGTTCAAGGGCAAATGTTTGAAAGGTGTTAGCAAAAAACTATAAACCTGCAAAGACAAAGAGATGAAAGCAGTAAAATAACTGCTATGACTGAGAATAGTGCTATTGGTCTGATATTGTCATGCATCTGTGGGAGATTATGAGAGAGCAGTCAAACTACAGTTGGAAAACTATACTTGGTGTAGGTGAGAAATTGAAATTGTTAGTATATGGACAGTTTTGGCATGGACAACAGGATTTGGATATCAATAACACAAATAAAGGACATAAAACTATAAGTGTTGCAGCCCTACAATGGTAGCATCATTGTATCGGCTGATGGACTCCCAGACTTCGTGTGATAAAACCTGTAGCTCAGACATTGTTTAGAAAATCAATCCGAATTAGAAATCATCTGAACATGTCTAAAGACCCTACATGTACCACCAAAATAACTGTAAAATGTCTGTAAAAATGACCAGATCCCAGCTCAGCAATACTGGTTCCTCCGCAAACTGTAAACATATGCCAGCAGCCATCTTACATTCAATCTTCTTTCCTGTTCCTTCTTGTCCTTCATCTTTGTTGAAGCAAATGATATTTTTTCATCCCTAGTGATGCGTACATGTAGCCCACACTGGGGTAAGAGACACCAGTTAATATAGCATCTGATTGCATTCCAGCAAGCTTTACATGAAAGCCGAAGAAACAGATCGTGTGTGTCTTCACAGAGACTCCTGGGATGAATTCATCTCTGATGTGACCAATATGCTGTGAGCGACCTAATGCACTCATGTAGTGTAGACCTTATGATGCATTTCTGGCTCTCTGTAAGAAACAATTTGACTGTAAGCATGTATTTGAGTGTTAATTTAAGAAATATGTACACATTTAATATAATATAATAAAATACCTTGCAGACAACATGCTGATATACTGTATGAATGTATGAACAACAACAAATAAAAAGAGTCCGAGAACTCATTCTGAATCAGTTTATTGCGGTATTCATATCAGCATGGTTAGTGCCCACTCTGAGTTTTTCTTTCCTCTCTGAACCTAAATTTCAGTAGCTTCATAAAATTGCTTTGTAAGAATATCTCACTGTTTGTGAAGAATCAAATGGATTTTGATCTCATGACCTTGAGATTTTGGAGTGTTTCTGTGGGAATTTATGTGCATACAGTAGAGCAATGGTTTTTAAGAGCAACACTTTTTTTCTTCTTTTTAAATTGATGCAACCCATAAGTTTGCACACCCGTAAGCATGTTAAATAAGTGAGTAAAAATCAGATTCTGAAGTGATTAGATGTCCAAGATAGCGTGCACAGATCATTAAATTCAATTTATGTGTCAGTTTAATGACAGGATTCAAACCCTTGCGTTAAAATTTTGAATTGTAAATGGATTCTAACACCTCTGATTGGCCATTGCGTTCAGGAAATCAATCGCGTGTCTATGATTGGTCACATTGTTCATCGAAACACATTTAAAATAAGAAACCTCTGAAGTGGGCACAATGCAGTGAGGCAAATGATGTTCTCCTGCCATCCACCAAACTCACCCATCATACCACCAAACAGAGAAGATCGAATTGTTCTTTCAACAGAATAGGTTTACTCTGCTCTAGAGTCCAGTGGTGGTGATCTTTACACACTCCATCCGATGCTTAGCTTTGTACTTTGGGAAGTAGGAGTTACATGCGGCAGCTTGGCCATGGAAACCCTTTCCATCAAGCTCTCGCCATTCAGCTTTTGTGCTGATATTAATGCCAGTGGAAGTTTGGAGCTCTTCAGCTAATCAAATCAGTACAGCATTGGCAATGCTTAGTTTTACGCACCACTTGATAATCCTGTTCTCAAAATTCTTCCAATTTCTTCCAATAATCACATTTGATTGTTCTCCCAGTTGATTATGGAATATTGAAAAAAAAAAGACTTATCACAATTAAAAGAAAAAGAAAAAAAACACTTTTATTTAGGGTCTCTTAACTAGTTGCTTATCAGAATGCATATACTGTAGGCCATTTATTATGCTTAATGGTAATCAAGCACATACTAATGTGTTATTCTGCTTGACCTTATCTACATGCCTAATCCTACCCAATACCTAAATTTAACAACTATACCTTACTAACTTTTAATAAGCAGCAAATTAGGAAGTTATTGAATGAAAAGTTGTAATCAAGAGTTAATAAGTGTTCTAAAGGGTTACCCCTATTTGTTATGAAATAAAAGGTAGAATAGAAAAGTGTTTGGAATGAAAAAAAAATGACAATCAAGAAATGAGATGTGTGATATGAGATGTTACGAATCCTTTTTAATAAAAGCTATTTGGAGTCAAGCAGGCCAGTTGTGCAGCAGCTTCTCTCTGAGCTTTCTCTTTTGAGTGCTGATGCCTATCAGAATCATTCATCCATTTCCAATTCAAATTGGGCCTATCTCTCCCACATCAGAACCATTGATATTCCAATAATTTGTCTGGCACAGAGGGTCTGCTCTATTTTGCTTGTGTAGAAGGATGTGGGTTTGTGTGTGTGCTGTAGATCTCATGTTATTAGTATTCAGGTCAGGGAGATAAAAAAAATTCAGGGTCCACAGCTTCTTTCTTCATTCATATGTTCAGCATGTCCCTGTTTTGTCTTCCTGTGGTTATTATAGAGTTTTTTTCATTCGTTTAGATTAAGTTAGGTGATATTGGCCACTCTGTAATGTTTGTCTTCATCTCTGGAGTGGTAAGAGATTTGTTCTACTAGAATTCTGCAATACCTTTCCATCGTATAACTACAGAAATCACTTTGTCCGTTAAAGGTGAATTTGTTACAGATGCTATGTGTTGTAAAAACAACTAAACTGTTGTACAGCTTACTGTACATGCAACTTAAAACAATACTGCAGATTCTAATACAAGTTAAGCTAAACTGTAGATTATTTACAATGACACACATTATATAAGATGTCTTAGATCTATTCTATTCTATTCTATTCTATTCTATTCTATTCTATTCTAGTCTAGTCTAGTCTAGTCTAGTCTAGTCTAGTCCTGTCCATGGGTTTAGACATTATGCTGGCATGGCATATAACCTTACTTAGAAAATATTGCTATTGTTTACAAGAACCCAAATATGCTATGAGTATTTTTCTTGGTTTAAATGATTTTTTTTTCCTTGACAAGCTCCTCCAACAGATGTTTTAGTTTGTCCTCTTCGCGTCGTTGAGAGATTCCGAGACCTTCGTCCTGACGAGATGGCAGATCTATTCATGACCACACAGAGAATAGCCGATGTGATTGAGAAACACTTTCAGGCGTCCTCCCTAACCATCGCCATTCAGGTACAGGTTTATACAGCTTAAATATGTCCATTGTGTCAAATTAACCACTGTACAGGGATCTAGTCTTTCTCAATGTTTAAGAAAAACAAAAAGTGGGTGCAGTGGTATTGCAATGCATTATGTTTTGCCCAATGATAAAAACTTGAGGTTTGATCGTAACTCACAGCTTTTAAATATGATTTTACTGGCATATTATTGGGTAACATATTTTATGTCTGTAATACTGTTAAAAAGATCTCATTGATTTACGTTACAAGATTTCATCTTGATTTTTGTCTATATAAATGTCAACAAATACACCAAGTTTGGCCTTCGAAATAAATATTTGAGGATGAAGTCCATATTTTCACTGCATCATACCACATGATCTTTATAGATGCATCAGATATGACACTCAACAAGAAAAAAAAAGAGATTTGTATACTATGCTTTCATATGTTAGGCTTTACACCCTAAAACCAATGGCTCTACTGTAGTTCTTATAAATAAGCTCACTTACTCTCGCGCTCGGCATGTGACTTTCTAACAGATATATTTTGTATGCTAATTTCAAACGCTTACCTATTTCAAACCACAAACCAACAAAAGAAAAGTATTTAATTCATCAGACAAAAGAGAGTAATCAAAATCCTCTGCTGCAGGAGTCGATATGAGATTAGATTTACTGGCTTTCATGAAATACTGAATGGCTGTTTTACAAATAAAACTCTCTTTCTGGAAAGGTGATGCATCTGAAGTGTTTAATTTTCATGTGGAAATGAAAAATGAGACTACTAAATAGATTTCTAAACTTTTTATATTTTATTTGCACTTGTGTAAGACTGCACAATAACTGGAATATTTGTTTATGCATTTTTTCATTGCTAATTTCAATTGCTTTACATATAATGGTACATTATACATCTACTTTTACTGTATAGTATATATTATAGTGTATAAATTCTAACAATACTACAATCTGTATATTTGCTAAATTTTACAATTAAAACTTTAGTTACAGTTTAACTATTCTAATTGTAAATCTCACCATTTTTTCAACTTTATTCACATAATTTGTATTTCTGCAACCTTTATTACTAGCAATTAAACACATTTAAATTTAGAAAGTATCTCTTGGCTAAAAAGCATTAAAAAAGTGGAGAAAAAAAAAGGATGAGGCACTTTGACACACACACACACACACACACACACACACACACACACACGGTCATGTGAAAGTGCAGCGATTCATTTGAAATTAAAATGCTGCTGAATTATTGACAGAGGTGTTCCTGAATTCCCAACTAATTATCTGCTTCTGTTCCCAATAGGACGGACCTGAGGCAGGACAGACGGTGAAGGTAGGGTCTTAATAAGCCCTCCCTCTAAATTTATCATGAGGCTTCTGTGACACTTATCTTGTATTAAATAATAATTGTATTTCATTTACAGTTCTAAAACCTTTGAGCATGTCAATTATGCATGTGTCTGCTTTAAAATGCTTTGTCCATATCTTGTGGGCATTGTGATGGCTGGCTGCACGTTTAGAAAGTTCTTGAGTGTCTGACTTTGCCTAAAGCTGTGCTCGCGGCCACTAGTGAAGTGTGGAGATCTCATCTGGATTTCCTTCCTCCAGAGTGTGCCTTCTTGATACAGTACCTGTGAGAAAGTGAGGCAGATGTGTTTAATAGACTTTCTACATCTGTTTGCTATGCTTAATTGAGGACCAGAGTAAATTTTGTATCCTTTACATAGTTTTTGTTAATAATTTGAATCAGATTTAGATATATTGTAGTGCTGTCAAACGATTGATCATATCCAAAATGAAGGTTTTTGTTTATATTATGTGCGTGTGTGTATATATATATATATATATATATATATATATATATGCATATACATATAGACATACAGTATACACATAGTTAATATACATGGCACACACACATATATATTATGTAAACAAGAACTTTTATTTTGTATGCAATTGATTGTTGACACCAATGCATTTTCATGTTTTTGTTTTACTTCTATTTAAAACTGTAGCCCTTTATATATATATATATATATATATATATATAGTGGGGTCACTAAGTATTTGGTCACCCTGTTATTTTGCAAGTTCTCTTACATAGAAATCATGGAGGGGTCTACAATTTTCAGCATAGGTGCATTTCCACTGTGAGAGACAGAATCTAACAAGAAAAATCCGGAAATCACATTGTATGATTGTTTAACAATTTATTTGGGAATTACTGTGTTAAATAAGTATTTGATCACTTGAGTCAAAAACATTTTAATATTTGGTACAGAAGCCTTTCTTGTACAATTCCAGTGGTCAAACAGCCCCTGTAGTTCTTGACTAGGACTGCATTCAATGCAGGAGGGATTTTGGCCCACTCCAGAACCTTGATATGCTTCTTATGGAGCCTCATCTGACCACAGGACTTTCTCCCATAACTCCTCTGGATCATCCAGATGGTCCCAAACTTCAGACGGGCCTGGACATGGGCTGACAGGGGAACCTTCCGAGCGATGCAAGATTTTAAACCATGATGTTATTTAGTGTATTACAGATAGTAGCATTGGAAACGATGGTCCCAGCTCTCTTCACGGCATTGACCAGCTCCTCCCGTGTAGTTCTGGGCTGATTCTTCACCATTCCTAGCATCATTGATACCCCACGAGGAGAGATCTTCCGTAGGGCCCCAGTCCGTGGGACATTGACCGTCATCATTAGCCTCTTCCATTTTCTGACAATTGCTCCAACAGTTGTTCTTTTTTCCCCAAGCTGCTATGCAATTGCCCGGTAGCCCTTTCCAGCTTTGTGAAGGTCTACAGTTTTGTCTCTTGTGTCTTTTGACAGCGCTTTGGTTTTGCCAATGTTGCTACTTAGACTTTGGCTGATTGTGGGGTGCACAGGTGTCTTTATTACAGCTAACGACCTCAAACAGGTGCTACTTATTTTTGAATCATGAGTGTAGATGGACTATTGGTCAATGTGATTGCCGGATTTTTCTTTTTATATTCTGTCTCTCACAGTGGAAATGCACCTATGCTGAAAATTGTAGATGATTTCTAAGTAAGAGAACTTGCAAAATCACAGGATGATCAAATTCTTATTGACTGTATATATGTATATATAAACTGTTGTTTATTTAATTTTAGTTATATTATTATATTATATTATATTATATATTCATACTTGTAGTCAAACTAAACAAAAATGAGAAAATAGCAGCAACTAGCTAAAATAAAGTTTAATAGTAAGTCTTTTTTATTTAAGTTTTTTTTTTTTTTCATTCAAGTGATTTTACAATTTTAGTAGTAGATTTAATTCATAGTTATACATAATGATAAAACCTGTATTTGTGTCAAAGACTGAAAGCGATTTTATGTCCATAGAAGGCACACTGATTGTAAGTAAAGTGTTTACTGTTAAGGTTTAAGATCATTTTTTGGGGAATAAAATGTTACAATTTGGTTAAAAATAATGTTACATTGTCATTCAGTGTAACACAATATTTCCAATATTCTGACTTAAAATATATAAAATAATAATAAAAAAAATAAGAAAGTATATTCAATGTTATGGTGTTTTAAATGAGTAAATAAATCTTGGACAATGACAAATGGACAAAACCTAGAATAGTGGAAATTATAAAATAAACTACAATTACAACTAATTAGAATTTGGGGAGTAATTTGTCTTTTAATGTGTCATTAATTGGCTTTTATTGTAAATATGCCTGACAAGATACACTGATGACTACACCGAATGACATTTTAGTGGGTACATTTATTTTTGGCATAGAAAAACAAAAACAAAATTGCAAGTGCATGGTTTCTGAGATGGTTTTAGAGCAAAACATTTTATATTACAGTATGTCTTAAATTATGTCTAACAGATTAATTCCAACCTCCAGTTGTTTAATAAAACATTAAAGTGTTTCCGTCTGACATTTTTCCATCTGAGTAAAATATTCAACGATGAAAAATGTAAGATGGAATATTTTTGTAGGGCTGAAAAAGAAAGCCATGTGAGAGTCTAAACAAATGTAACACCTTGATGACACAATATTACAAAGGCACACAATTAATAATGCACACTGACTCATGCACTGTAACTCCAGGGATGTTTATTAAGAACAAAACAAATGGCAACAACCTTTTGTCTGTCCCCGCACAGCCCGAGCAGCTGAGCTGGTGATTCTGAGTGATTTTTGTGGCCTTTCTGCAGTGGCTGTACTTTGTGCGCATTATCTAATTGAATCCATCAGTTACATTGTCTTTCATGTGTGAAGTCATATTTAATTGCATGTGGTAAGGCGTATTAATTATGCATGTATAGCAGCCTCCACGAGAGCAGTCTGGCTGTGGCCTGAGGTGTGGAGCTGTATTAAAATGGCAGTGGTGTTAATTATGTTAATTGTGGTGGGACTGGACAGAATTCCAATGTATCTCGTTGGATTCTGCAACATGAGCAACCCATTCTCCTTTGAACAGTAGAGCAAGTTACTTTTAGTCAATTAGTTGGCTTAAAAATGACAGTGAAAGAAAGAAACTCCATCAGCATTTCTAAATGTGTAAAGTCACTTTAATCACAGCCAAAAAAAAATAGCTTTTTGTATTTGAGTGTTATTATAGAGGTCTTAAAATAAATAAGTGGCATGTTTTCCTCATTCTCAGCGCCAGCTCTTCAGAAAATGAAAGAGCTGTTAGAATTCCTCCTTCTTAACAAGCACACTTAAGTCAATATCATAGCATTTCACTGATAGGCACTCATTTAAAAGCACATCCTTGTATTTACACACATATTCATCAGTATTTGTTATGTCTAAGATCCTAGTGTTCTTGATGAGAGGTCAGGTTTTGCGGATTATCAGCTTTTAGCACAGACTCAAGATTTAAAGGAACTTATTACACAGCTTTGTGGAATAGTGGATTCTGATTGGTCAGTTGCCACATTCAAAGGTTTGTTATCCCCAGTACTATGGTACCATGTGTGCAGCAGGCACAATGATATAATGCAATGCCTTAACTTCTGTCAACATAACCACCTGCTTGCGCAGGGAGCTAACTTAGAGCCGGTCACGTTAGAAGTTACCTAGTCATCTACAGTAGCTTTTCAGGAGCTACATAATATCATTGCACCTGCTGAACCCATTGTATGGCAGCAATCAAATGCAATGATCTATGCCAAGCTGCAATTAAAAGTGCTACCACCAAACTCTGAGATCGGCTGTATGTTAATTGCAATGATGATGCCTACATATTTTTCGATGAGTCCGCTATGTTAGCAATAACCACGTTACCTGCTCGACAGATAGTAATGTCTACAACAGATATGATGTGACCAAGACAGCTTGACCAAAAAATGACTTCCCTGCTATGCAATGTATATTTCACTATGTGAGAACATGAGCAGCATGGCTTGTCAGACATAGCAACAGTAACTGAGGGATGCAGGTCTTTGGAAAGGCTCAGTTACAATGGAACGCGACCAACCATGCTGCTGATCTGATGAGTTGATTTATCCATTATAGAGCTTTTACCAAGGTCAAGTTGAATCTTGGTTTTTAGACCAATTTCAATTGGGCCTTCCGGTTTCAAAATGCATTGTTTTTGGCAATGGGCGGAATTACATAGTCCTAAACACAAGCACACACTACAAAGAAGATAAACAGTGCCTATAATTTGTATATAGTACCTTTTGACCCTGGCTGGACTGGTAATCTGGCAGACCGGGCATTTTGCCGGTTGGCTGATGCACTTTTGTGCACTTTCTTTCCGCCTAAGACCGGCCCATCATACTGATCAACAGCCCATCATAAAAGCACTATGTAGGTGCTTTGTGATAAGGGATCTTGCTCTGCCTATTTACATATTGCTTCACCTCTCTTCCATCTTCCACTCAGTCCCTCAGAATGGACAGGCCAAAGTGAAACAGTGGTGCTGAAAAGCTCAGAGAAAAGTAGCTTAATAACCCTAACCCTCATATTCGGCAATTTCCGAAATATACACAGCAGCTTTAAGAACAGGCTTACTCTGCTGTGAGTGATGAGCCAAAGAGACAATCAGGAGGAGAAAGATGTTTCATCTGTTAGGAGCTTGATAACAGAAGCTCACATGAAGGGAAAACGCGCCAATACGTAGAACACGGCGAAAAAGCCAAATGTGTGCACTTTCAGTTTTAAAGATACCAGTACTGCATCACTGTGTTTGCACTCTTTGTGGAGGTCTTTGCTGTCCCTTGGTGTGAAGATTTCTGACACAATTTTAAATTACATTAGCCCATATGTACACAGCATACTTAATTGTATTCATTTGGAATAATACTTGGGTTTTTTTTTAGCTTCTTTTA
The DNA here is from genome assembly GCA_032361165.1 of Enteromius paludinosus. Classification (NCBI taxonomy): domain Eukaryota; kingdom Metazoa; phylum Chordata; class Actinopteri; order Cypriniformes; family Cyprinidae; genus Enteromius; species Enteromius paludinosus. Next base: position 3,730,858 of record JAUMHQ010000066.1, on the reverse strand, counting down.
TTTGGGGGAAATATGGACTATATATATATATGTATATGTTTGGTCGGCCTGGAATAATTGTAATTGCCTTCCTAAATTATTTAACTGTACAAGTCACATCTTAGCTTTGCTGTGCATTCTGTAAGGATCAAATCATAAACAAGTTATTTCAGGGAAAATGGATAAATATTCATGAGCAAAGGAAACAACAGCAACCTGCTAATTACATTTCCTTCTTCTTCTCACTTATTGACATTCATCTGTGGCGAATTGGCATGACTGAGTAATTATTTTGGTTAACTCAAGGTCTTGTGGCTCATCGGGATGGGTTTGTGTAAATAGAATTGGCAACACACTGAGAAAACATTTCCTCAGAATTAAGAGGTTCAAATTAATTTATATTGAAGTAAATGGGTTTTATTTCATTGAATCAAATCCTATTTCTTTATTTTAAAAAGGGCATTTTGGATGTCTTGCAATACAATTTTGAACTCCTTTGGTTTGGAAAAGCTTTTTTTAAGCATAAAAAGGCAAATAAAGAGCAAAACAGGGAAAAAGATGTTGGGCAGCTCCATAAATATTCACTAGTGCTTAATGGATGGGTTTGGAAGCTGTTGGTCCTCCTGTCTATTTGTTGGTGTTGTTAATGTTGCTTTTTCCCCTCCGTCTCATCTCCCTCATGCTCATTAGCCCCACACAGCACGCTGGGAACATCAATCCTCCCAAGCAGAGAAAAACAGCATTGCTGTCATTCGATTAATGGCAATGCTCAAGTTCCAGCTCGCTGCCAAAGACCGGTTCTAAATCACTACTTCTGCCCACGACGGCACTGCAGAATAGAATTCAGGTTGGTTCGCTTGGCCGAGGTTTCCTGAGCTCTTGCGTGTTTAAGTTTGCCTGTTACAATCGGTCTGGGATGAAGATGCCTCATTCGGAGCAGATAGTCAGGGTTTTATTTCAGCGCAGAGGCCAGCTGCCATCTTGCCTGGCCAGTTTCTAAATCATGTATAAAATAAGCACCATGAATTATTGATTGCCCTAAAGTCTCTCAGTCAGGACAGTTTAGAGGATGATTTGATGTGCCTTGAAAAATGCCCCCAAACAGAGCTTGTGTAAAATGGCGAAAAAAACGATCGCAAGTTCTCCCCGCGGAGCCTCTTTTAATCTTTATTTTTATTTGCCAATTTAATAACGCGAGCTATTTTTCAGCTGATGTGTGCTTGCAATAAGATGGTGCAGATTGTCAATACAAAAGTGGTCAAAGAGAAATGGATTTCAGATTTTTCTTTTTTCTCCTAAACTGAATGAACCCAGTACCCACAGAGCAGTACATTCCTATGCCTTGGCAGAACATTTTCTTTTATTCATATCCGTATTCTTAACACACGCATACAAACATTTATAGGAATTATTATTATGTGTATTATGTTTTTTTATGGTTTTGAAAGAAGCCTCTTATAACTTACAAAACCTACATCAAAATACACATTATAAACCTAAATATTATCATTGTAAATTGTTTTCCGTTATTGTATATGTAAATTATATTTATGACAAATTATAGTCTTCAGTGTGTTTGGTGTTAAACTGATATTTTTTTTATTGTTTCTCAGTTATGAATGGTTGTTATGATGATGCAATTTATTTATTTATTTATATTTGTGGGATAAATAATTTAATAATAATATTTCACAATATCACTATTTTTAGTGTATTTTTAATCAGTAGTGCATATAAATCAGTGAAATGTTACTCGGTTAACATTTTTGGCTTGCTTAATACGTTATCAGTTGTTGATATAATAATAATAACAATAATAATAATAGAAGTAGAATAGTAGAAGTGAAAAGAAAGACTGTATTGTATGTGTGTGTGTGTGTGTGTGTGTGTTTTGTTTTTTAAATTCCTCTCCACATTGGATACAGGGCTATATACTGTTCTGCAAGATGTACAATAGTTATAAACTATAAATCATTATGCATTATGGGTATAAAAAACTATGAACTTGAGGGTATAGGGAATAAAATTGTTCACCAAAATTCAGACACGTCTCATAACAGACGAAAGCGTATGGATTTTGGACACAGCTCAAGTCAGCCCTTATGAAAAATACAGTACAAATCTGTGGACCTCAAAAAAGAAAAAGCATTCTTAAACCAAGCAGCACACTTTCCATAATTTATAAACTAATTTCAAGCATAGAGTTACTCAACATTAGAACCCTGCCTAGTTGTTTTATGAAAACAGATTATCTCTTGTATATAGCACATCTGCTATGCTAAAGCTCTGGGTCCATTCATCACTCACATTATTGCAATCAGGTGCTCAGTGCCGGCTGTACAAGGAGTACAAAAAATGGATCTATGATTGAATAAAGGAGCAGCACTCTATAGAAACGAATACATTTTTACTAACCTCTCTGCCTGGAGCTATATGAAGACAGAAGACAGATCTAAGTATTCATATGGTGAAATTGGGTTTCCGTACTCTATCTAGCAGAAAAGTGGGGAGTGACTTATGAATTTAGTCATTTGTCTTGCTTTGGATGGTTATTTATCTTGCCTGCAGTGCGTGATGGTTCTGAGTTAAAAACTCCTGAGCATATTCATCATTACCAGCATAACTGAGTTGTGTCTGGACTGTTCTGAAAAACAGCTTGCCATTTATGATGGATTTCTAACTTGTTCCATCATCATTTGTGAGCGAGGATGTCCAGGTTCTGAGGTTTTCTGGTTCAAAAATTTTGCTTGCTTTTATAATCTTACGATAGGTGTTATGATGTACCAACAGACAGCACAGATACTATTTTTAATCACCTGTGCTTGTTATTATGACCTCAGAGATGGCACATCTATCGGTATGTCTGTCTTACAGTACTGAATACTGACAATGTTGGAATGTTGTGTTTAAATCAAATAACAACTGGGTATAAAAAAGGCAGAATAGCTAGATGAAATAGTGAAAAGATGCCGTTTAAATTTCTTCAATTCCAGCTTTTCTACTACTAGTAATATGTATTACTATTATCAGCATTAGTATTATTATGCAGTCAGTCAAAATTAAAGTAAATATGCATGCCCAAAATGTTCTCCTGGTATGGCCTCAACTTGTTTTGTTTTGTGGATTCATCAGTATTGTTTACATTAATGGCTCTAGTCTTGCAAACTGTTCATAAACCCCTAAAACGCCATGGCAGAGCCATTTTTTCTTTGGACTGAGCTCTTTGCAATGTTTTCTGAGATTGCCTCACATTTTGCCCAAAAATGAGGTACATTAGAAGGCATCACAATTTTAGTACCTATAATTTTGAGATGGTATTTGTGTTGACATCGTGCCTATAATGGCCTAAAATGCGTTCCAGCAAGGCAGTATACTAAGGTTTGAGTTAATGTGATGCTGGAGGATGACTCTGAAAAGATGTCTGCTCTTCTAATAGGTAGTTTGGGCTGTGAGCCTCTGTTGCTTTTGACCCTCTATGTCTTAATTGGAGGCCAGCTGTTGGTGACAAAATGCATTTGTCTACTTGTCTGACTGGATTTAACCTAAACAATATAAATAGCAGTGCGGCCATTTTGCACATTTGTTCATCGTCAGAAGCTAATTAAAAGACATCTGTTTTAATTAGTAGAGCGGGCACTTTACAAACCTTTTACTGAAGTTGGTTGCAGCTGCAGATTTTCTCTCCTGTCTTTGTGGAAATCAGGCTCAAACAAAGGTATTCAAAAAATCTGATTATTTACATTTGTCACAGAAATAAAATACTTTCAAATATATACAGTACTTCAATGCAAATTGAATGTAATGTTTCAGACACTTTCTTTCATGTTATTTACAATTGACTCAAAATGTATTATAATATATATAATTTAACAGTGCGTTGACTGTGTAATAATTGCATATTTACAGTATATACAGCTGCAAAATGATCTCAAGATAATTCGTATGAATTTTATATAAAAAGTTTTTTTTTTTTTTTTTATAAAAATACATTTATTTACGGTTTTACAGGCTCTAAAACATATTGCTTACATATTTTCAGCATTTAAACATACAAAACTGACATATTGACTACACCTAAAAATGGTGTAGTCTGCATTATTAAACTGTTACTTAATATAAAATTATATTTTTTCATTCTGTTTTGTGTGATTTCTGCCGCTGTCTCGTTTTGAATTTGAAACCTTTAAAATAAATAATTGAACCTTTACTTGTCATGTTAAGTCTACGTGCCATGGGCCGCAAGGTGTTTTCTCTGACATGCTCTGACTAAAAATAGAACTAGAAAATACACCAAAAACATAATAGAATTATAAAATGAAACAGTATTATTTGTGCGCTGTAATCCAAATCCTCCGGATCCATACAACTACTAGAAACACACCCGAATCTAAGTATTTATTCGGCAATCTTCATCCCTATCTGGAGCTGTAAAAAGCAAAGCGCCTGACTGATTCGCTCGTTGCAAATTTAAATGTTGCTGCTTCAAATGACAGGTTTTACGGCAGGATAATTGAACACTTATTGGCTCTCGTCTGCATTCGTCACAGATTGCGACATGCCGTGTTTCTGGTGAGGTGTAAATTATTCTAATAATGCGCGCATCTTTCTGAGTTCAGGAGAGAGGATTGGGAAAATAATCTGGATAATATTTTCAGTGATTAACAACATATAATCTGCACAAACCTACTGTATTCCGCCAGAGAGGACTGTCGCTGCCAAACATTGTCAATTTGGGTTATTTTTGATACTGCTTTTGACATTTTTCCAATAAATAAATAAATAATTGTAATTGAATTTATCTGTCTGTCAAGTTTTTTCTTATACTGTTACGTTTAGGATTAGAGGTAGGAGTGGGATTAGCAACTATAGAAATATTTTTTACATTCTTTGTGGTTACGAAAATGGCTATTTTCCTGCATATTTCTGTCAATTGCACTTTAAATCCTTTTATATTCGCTAAAATAGGTAGGTAAGTTTAGAAGGTAGGTTAAGGGGTCTAAAAATCCAAATTGGCTATTGCCTAAATGCACTGATGCAAATTACAATTATGTAAATGATACGTAAATTTGTACGATATGCATTTTGCACATTTTAAACGTTGAAATACATCTACAGTCAATTGTACGCTTTAGGGTCGGTAAAACAAAAATTTACGTTTTGTGCTTATAAATGTGACGTATACCTACATATAAACATGAGATCAGGCTGGCAATTTCATAATTCATTATTTTGCACTGTTTGTACAACAAACTTTTAGGGAAAACGTGTATACATTTCCGTTGAAACTTGCATGACATGTATGTCAAAACATTTGAAATTACACATGTACAATAATCAAGTTGCATTTACATTTACTAGTTAAATGTAAAAACAGTGAAATACACTTCACTGGCCTTTTTCACTTTTCACATATACTGTCCTATCACTTGCAAATGTTTTTATTTTTTATTTTTTTGATAAACATTCAATTTGCACATTTAATACAATTGCACACATTTCTTATTCACAATGGAATAAACAACTAAAGGTTGTCGTCAGGCATAGTCACAGAATGTACAGCATAATAAAGCACACACACACACAAAAAAAACATTAAGGATGCCCATTTTCAGTGAAACATTTTATAAGCCAATTGGTTATGCGTCTGCCTGAAGATATACTGTAGTGCTTGACATGCAAACAAAAATGTGTTCTCTGTGAGTGCTAGAACTGAGCTGTTATATTATAATATGTACTGCTGAAATAGTTTAGGTTTTAATTCTTTTATAATTGTGCTTATTATGGCATTCAGTCACAAACACATGTAGCACATACACAAAAAAGGTATTTACTCACACCATAAATTGGTACTGGAGCTATGAAGCTGTCAAAATGATAAATTGTACAATTTACTTTCTCTCTCTCCCTTTGTTTTTTTATTATTATTTGATCACTATGTATGGCTGTTCAAATGTTTGGTATTATAATTATTATTATTAATAATAAATTATTTATTATTAGTTTTATTATTATTTTAAAGATGTCTCTTATGATCAGCAAGGCTGCCTTTTTTAAAACATATAGATTTATATATATATGTATATGAGTCACAAATAATATTTTTTTCTGCTAAACTTGTCTCATAGCATATTGCCATATTCAAAATACTTCATGAACAGCACATGCATCATGTCAGAATGGTTTTATAGTGTGTATTTATTTACGTAAAATTAAATTACATGAGGCCTGGCTATATACTTTATGTAGCTGAAACACTCGAATGTGTTTCAGAATGCCATGGTGAAAATTTCCTTTCTATTACTTTAATTACTTCAAAATACTTAACATGAAAGAAGGCTAATAAAATCATGTACAAGGTAATCCACACTCTTTAGCATGTAATATTAGTTACAATAAATGTCAGACTCTGACCCCAAAGTCTTGTGCGTATTTCACTGCACCTTGTCACGTTGCTCTTAAAATCACCCATTTTATCCTTCCAATTTTCTGCACTATTCAGTTGGTGGCCCTTTGCCACTCGCTCTGGTCTACTGAGCTTTCCTTCTCCATGCTAAGCGGCCTCTAAAAAGTGTTCTTGATGAAATGGTTTTGTGTGTGTGTGTGTGTGCCGTGTTTCTTCATACTTTCCTCAAGGTAGATGAGTTTAATAATGCAGACATTATGCAAATGCACTCATTAAATAGAAAATGCATTGCAACAAAGCAGATGCCTCCAAACATGTTATCTTGTTTGTAACATTTATAAATACTTATTCACCAAGCCTGAGCTGTTTATCACAACAGACTAATGAAAAATGCATTAAAAAGAACTGTAATGAGGTTATAATACCCTGGTAGAGATCACCGCGGTGAGAGAAAGCACCAAAGTGTTGACGGTTTGGACAGCAGAGGATACTGTTTGTTTATCTGTGGTTTTGATGTATGTCTGGCTACTAAGACAACACAATCAGAATAGGCTTTGTCATAAAATCATGTTCGTTTAAATGTCATGTGACTTTTTCAAGGGGACACCAGTCATATCGGTGCCTCATCTTCTCTGTACCTGCTCTTTTATTTTCCAGGTTTTTTATGTATGCTGTCCACATTACACTGTCATGTCACCTGTCTTCATGCAGAAAGCTCTGATACATTAATAGCGAATGATCACACATTACAAAACTACTGGGGGAGGATGGTGACAGGCCTCCATTTTACTGTCTTGATGTATGACTTTGATTTTTTTTTTTTATATATATATACTTTTAAATATCTTTTACTGAGATCTTCAAAGAACAGTGACAGTTTTACATCTCATTTTGCATCTCTTTTTCCTGTCTTTTGTTAATCTTTCAACTAGAAATTCCAGCAAAACCAGTATCTTTCCATTTTTGGACGTCAAATTCAACACTGAAAACAGAAAAAACATATAAATACTTTAAAATATAATTTATAAGCATTGGGAAGGAATTTGTGATACTGTTACGATATTGGGGAAACACAGGTGGGAACGAATGAACTAATAATCACACATTAACACAGGAATAACTGAATATGGGCAAACAGGAACTGAACTAGAATAGAAACCAAAACAGGAAGACATGAAAACGAAACCAAAACAGACAATGAACATAACAGATACCAGGTTAAACAAATTTTTTAAAGATTTATATGTTAAAGACAGACATTGAGAACACTTAAAATAGAGATATTCTAGATATCGAGATAGATAGATTACTAAGCCTAACCAATAGTGTTCACAAAAGAATTAAATTAGATTAAACATTACATAAAAAAAAAAAAAAAAAACTTTTGCTAAAGTCACTATACAACGTAAGCTTGTTTTTCCAGGTCTTTTAAACATTTTTCATGTGTCATGTGTGTCACAAGTGCAATTCTGTACCTGGTGTGCTACCAGGCAGGTTTACATTTGAGGCTTTACGTTAAAATGCATATGATTTACAAATCATGTACTGTGGTAACAAGTCTTTGAGGTACATATAATAACAAATAATAATAATAACTTTTATAACAAATTTACTGTTTATTAACTGGTTATTTGCCCCCAATCATAAATTGAGTAAACAAATAAATAAATAAAATAATATTGGTGCTATTTTACTGCCTCAAGTGTTGAGTTCATATGGAAAATACAGTGAATTGTATGTTTGTTTTGGTTTTGTATTTTTTACAAGTATGCAGGTAGAAGCATGTTTTAACGAGTCTAAGTTTAGCATCTTGTTTTACCAAGTTCCTAAAAATTTTATGTGGTATAACCATCAAGTAAAAGGTAATAAAACTTTTTTTTTTTTTACATTGTAAATTCTTATTTAAAGGAATAGTTCACCCAAAAATGAAAATTAGATGTTTATTTGCTTACCCCCAGGGCATCCAAGATGTAGGTGACTTTGTTTC
>JAUMHQ010000066.1:3702228-3722389 GCA_032361165.1 Enteromius paludinosus | reverse complement strand
GTCACCTACATCTTGGATGCCCTGGGGGTAATCAAATAAACATCTAATTTTCATTTTTGGGTGAACTATCCCTTTAAATAAGATCACGGGCAGCTGCACAACCTGACATGTTACAACCACAACCATATATAAAGTTTTAAAATATAGTTTTACATCTAAGTATTAAGTGATGTTGATAAACAAATTTCAGGAGGAGCGCGCACAAATAATTAGCCACGGCTGGCTTCGCGTTTTCCTCGATCAGCCTATTTTCCCACGACCAATCATGTTATTTGCCTCCGCCTTAAATAAGTCTGTCTCCATTCCACACCTTCCTTCAACGGTGGGCATGCGGGGTTCGAGCTGGTAGCCAAGCTCTGCCCTCGCTAGGGTTCAAACTAGTAGGGCTCGGAGTCTGACGAGCTCCCGGCTCACCGCCTAGACAGCACGCCAAACACACTTACATTTATTTATGAGGAAGTGCCAACTCGTGAAATAATAGTATTAATGAATACAACAACAATTTATTTAATATCAGTTTTAATATTAGTTGCACCACATGACATTTACTATAAGCTTTTACTATAAGGGTTAGTTCACCCCAAAAATTCATTCATTTCACCCAAAGGTCATTAATTACTCACCCTTGTGCTGTTCCAAACCCAGAAGACCTTTGTTCATCTCCAGAACACAAATTAAGATATTTTTGATGAGATTAGAGAGCTATCAGACCCTTCATAGACAGCAACACAACTGAAATGATTCAGACCCAGAAACATAGTAAAAACATTGGTAAAACAGTCCATGTGATATCAGTGGCTCAACAAAAATAACATCATTTACTCTATCATTCTTCTCCTGTGACTTATGTCTTCCACCTTTTTAGATATTATCACAATGTGTGCGTACGCATTCTTCTAGGCATAAATTTATATATATTATCTCGCTTCAAGATGTCCAATCTACTTTGCTTGTGTAGAAACATGCCAATGAAATTGGCACACACTGATTAACATCCAGCTGCATCTGATCGCAGCGTGAGTATAAGTAGGCAGTGGATTAAGCGTTCATTAGTTCTTCACTGAGCCGGTGACACGGCCCCCTAGCGGCGGTACAGATCCATGGCATCGGGACGTGACGTCTCCGTTCCCTTCTTCAGGGAATGAGGGTTACAATACGTAACCGAGATGTTCCCTTTCAGTCGGTCACTATGAGTCATGTCGGTGACCGACGAATAGGGATCCCTACCAAAACGCCATGGAAGCTGCCCCTTCCAGCGTTGTGTGAGAGTCTCCCCCAGTGTTTGGCCTCTAGACTGGGACTCTAACCACAGGATACCAGCACTGCACTACCTTAGTAACTGGACCACTGGGACGTCTAGAGGATGTGCGGAAGTCAGCCTTCCTGTGGGGGGGCAGGGGGAAGAGTTTTTTTTTTTTAATCCACGAATACCACATGAGATCCTCAGGGGGTATCACTCAAGGGGCCCCAGCCCCCTAGCAGTTCTCAAGGATTCGACGCATCAGGGGCCTGGCGTGAGGATGCTCCGCAACATCTGGCTGCCGAGGGGAATGGAGGAACTCAACAGGGTCTACAGGTCTGGACTCTCTGGAGAATATAGTTACCAAGCCGACCGAACTGGGCCACTCTGTGTCACTACCTGTTTGAGGTGAGAACATGGGAGGATACCGGTTCCACACGAAGGCTATAGAATCTAGCGAACGTGTTAGGGGTCGCCCAACCCGCAGCTCTGCAAATATCTGCAAGGGAGACACCACATGCTAACTCCCAGGATGACGCTATACTTCGTGTTGAGTGAGTGCGTACACTGAGAGGGCGCACCCTGTGCTTGATAGGCCAGGGTGAAGGCATCCACTATCCAGGGGGTCATCCTCTGCTTGGAGGGGGCATTACCCTTCTACCGTCAACCGTAACAGACAAAGAGTTGGTCTGAGGTCCTGAAGCTCCGTGTCTGGTCAACGTAGCATCTAAGTGCTCGGATGGGACACAGCAACAGCAGGGTTGGGTCTGCCTCCTCCGAGGGCAGCGTTTGGAGGTTCACCACCTGATCTCTGAATGGAGTTGTGGGAACCTTGGGCATGTAGCCGGGCCGTGGCCTCAGTGTTACCCGGGAATCCTCGGGCCCGAACTGTAGGCACGAATCGCCGACCTAAAATGCCTGCAGGTCCCCTACCCTCTTGATGGAAGCCAATATGAGCAGGAGCAGGGTTTTCATTGAAAGAAACTTCAGCTCGACTGCTGGCAAAGGCTCAAAGGGGACCTGTCACAATGCTCTTAGCACAAGAGACAGGTCCCAAGAAGGTCCTGTAGGGGGCCGTGGAGGATTTAACCTTCTGGCCCCCCTGAGGAACCTGATGACCAGGTCGTGCTTACCAACGGACCTACCATCTATGGGGTTGTGGTGTGCAGTGATAGCAGCCACATAGACCTTAAGTTCACCATCTCCCGAAGAGCAGCTCCTTTCATCCCTGGGTCGCCCGTCCTAGGGCCTCTTGCACTTCCGTTTGCCACCGGGTTTTGCAGGGGCCTGGGTGGGCTGGGCAGGAGCCCTGCGGCCGGCTCCTCGATGCTGCCGGTGTGAAGGCTGCGCTGGGTGTGGAGGAGCGGAGGAGGCAGCAGGGGGCCGCCCTCGGTGACGAGCAGGCTGAGGCTGTGCCGGCGGGGCCCGTTTGGAGGCAGCAGCTGGGTGCCACGGCAGGATGTGACGGATAGCCTTTGTCTGCTTCTGGGCAGTGTAGAACTGCTGGGCAAACGTCTCCACCTCATCGCTGAAGAAGCCGGTCTGGGACAAGGGAGCATTCAAGTATCGGGTCTTCTCTGCGTCACACATGTCGGCCAGACACAGCCACAGATGGTGTTCCTGTACCATTATGGTGGACATCGCACGGCCCAGAGCCTGTGCCGTAACCGTCGCACGAAGTGTGAGGTCCGTTGCAGTACGGAGTTCAGCCAGAACCTTCGGGTCGTGACCACCCTTGTGCAGGGCCTTCAGAGCCTTGGCCTGTTGGACCTGCAACAGCGCCATAGCGTGTACGGAGGACGCAGCCTCTTCACAAGCTTTGTAGGCTTCGCCAGCGAGATCCGACGAGTGTCTACCTGCCAAAACGAATAGGCCTGCGGACACAGTTGCATCACAGACCTCTCCACCTGGGGGACCCCCATGTAACCCCTGGCTGCACCCCCTTCAAGGGTGGTGAAGCAGGACGAACCACTGCGTCACTTCCTGGCAGTAAATGGTGCCGTCCACGGCCGAGTGAGAAGAATGGAAGAAGTGGAAGAAATGCACCGGAGTGGGACCCTGTGCACCAGCACGAGCCACACCCAAGTACCAATCAATCAGCCTGGAGGTTTCAGGGCGAGATGGAGGGTTCCACTCAATCCCAAACCCCCTGGCGGCCCGGGCAGCATAGCCACTAACTCTGGATCTGTATTGGGCACGTTCGAGCGCCCAGCAGACGCCGTCCCAGCTGACACCTCATCTCCAGAGGCATACTCTCCTTCCGATGCTGCCACATACATCTGGTCGTCGGGGCGAGCACCAAAGGTGACATTCGGGGCCATTTCCGGCAAACCTAACTGCCCCAATGTTAACTCCAGCGGTACCAGAGTGTGGGCGACAGGAGGCGCTCCCTGAGGATAATTCTTGACTGTCACTGTAAGACCACCCTGCTCCAGAAGTGGAAGCTCCCCGGCTGCTGACGAGACGGTCATCTTCCCACAACAGTAACATGACTTGTTCATGAACGCTGCCTCAGTGTGTTGAATGCCCAGACACGTAAGACAACGATCGTGGCCGTCCGCCGGCGCCAGGTAACGACATCATCCAGAAACACACAGGTGGTAGGACATCCTTAAAAGGACGCGTCTTTATAAAGACGAACCACCCGTGAGCCAGTCTCTTAAGGCTTTGCTCTTTTGTGAAAGGCTGAAGCGCACAGGGGAGATGGTACACTCGGTACACAAAAGCAGGTCCACCACTCGACTGGAACCACCACCGCTGCAATACCGTGACACCAGCCCTGTCCGTCTCAGGTGAGTAGATTTGGCTCAAGAACGTCTGCATACGCTCGGCTCAGAAGCGAAAAATTAATAAACGCTTAATCCAGCTGGATGTTAATCAGGGTATGCCAATTTCATTGGAGTGTTTCTATACACGCAGAGTAGATTGGACATCTCGAAGCGAGATTCCTATTCGTTGGTCACCCACGTGACTCGTGACAGACTGAAAGGGAAGTTGAGCCACTGATGTCACATGGGCTGATGTTTTTACTACGTTTCTGGATCAGGATCATTTCAGGTGCATTACTTTCTGGGGAGGGACTGTGGCCTTCTTGATTTCATAAAAAAATATTTTAATTTGTGTTCTGAAGATGAAGGTTTTATGGACTTGGAACGACGTGAGGGTAAGTAATTTTTGGATGAACTAACCCTTTTACTCTCCTTAACTGATATTTTAGGAGACTTGTGGATTTTGATGCACAGAATCTACAGGTGTCCCTTCCATGATTTAATTTGAATGTTAGTTACGTTATTTGACTTTGTTGGTCGTACCAGATCACTTTAACTCATAAATGTATAGATCTAGATGGGAAAAAAAAGAAGATTATATTATTGGCCAATATAATGCATCCAGCCTGTCAAAAGAAAAAAAGAGAAGAAGAAAAAAAACAAGATTGAAAAGTCTGTAAATATGTTGGGTAGGCAAAACCAAATGTTTAGTTCATTAAAACAGAGCGTGTTCTACCGGGACTCAAATTACGTTGCTAATGTGCACCCAAGGAAAGCACAATTTTACAAACTAACCGTGCAGATGGCCAAGTTTGTGACAGAATATTGCAGAAGGGAATTCGGCGAGGACATCTGACAAAGTCAATTTAAGTTTTAAAATCCTAAAAAAGAAGTCTTAGAGGTTTACTGACGCACGCTTGCTGAAACTTACAGTAACTCTTGCATGATTTCATGGAAGTTAACACTGAAAAGCTGCCAGAATACTGTGTTATAATGAAGGAAGTGAGATGGAGGGTGGTAGAGCGTACCTGTCTTTACTTTCTCTGACAGTGACCTCTGCTTTGCTGAATTAAAGTTTTTCGATTAACCGTTCCTCTGTTCCTCTTGTAATTACAGCATGTTCATGTTCATGTGCTCCCAAGGAAGGCTGGAGACTTTGAGAAGAACGACAGCATCTATGATGAGGTAAGGTTCAAGTGTCGTACATCTTCTAATTCATGTACTACATATTGTCACATACATTCTGACGGTGCAATTAACTCCATATTGTCATCATGCAAGTAACAATTAGATCATATGGTTCTTAAAGGGACAGCTCACCCTAAAATGAACATTTCCAAATATGTATGATTCCGGTGAAATACAAAAGAAGATATTTTGATTAATGGAAATATTATTTCCATAATTAATTATTATTAAATATAAAAATTTATTATTACAATTTATTAGTTGTGAAAATACAAAAACTTACACCAAAATACCTGTGACATTTTACATGTAATTGAAGTATGTTCTTACTAGTGCTAGCCTGAATATCAGCAGGTTCATATGAATATTCCACTCAACCCATTTATAAGCCTTGCTTTTTTAATTCCCAAAAGTGCCTGGAGAGAAATGAAGGGCCTCATCAACAGTGCTCGACCGGTGCATGATAAATTAGCTTGTTTTTAATTTGCATGTGGTCATGAGGGTTATTGTGGAGTTTTGCTGTATATATTTTCAGTGTCCTGCACAGCAAATGAGTGAGATTTTTTTTTCCCCCTGTAAGTCGTTTTTGTCTTCCTATAAATAATGAGTGAGGGCTGTCCCCCCTTAACTTACACTGTTAAGTGTTTTAGAAGCTAAACTAGACGCATTTACTCTCTCATAAAGCCTATTTAAGAGGCGACAAAATTTTAGCATCCCACTGCTACTGAAGATTAGGGAAGACATGTTTTTTCAAGCGGGTCCCTGCCATTGCCATGTTTCTGAAGAAATTGTAAGTGGCAGGAGGTTTGTTTTTATTTTTCTTTATTTCATTGTGCAAAATTATAAGTTAATTGAGCTAATTATCTTATGACGGTAACACTTAGGGGGGGCAGAATAATGCATTAGTGAAGCATTAAATAATGGTTAAATTGTTCACAATTGAGCATTAGTTAAGCACAGTACTGTAAACTAGTACTGTAATTTATAATTAACAATTATACATCAGTTAAGCATGAACACATATATAGCTAATGATTATCTGTACATATAGTAAGGGCATATTATCCATTATTTACAATTCATTATGGCACCTATTGAGTAATATTTAAGTTTATGACTAATGAATTGTAAATAATGGCTAATATGCTCTTACTTAATGTTCAGATAACCATTAGTTATATGAGTGTTCATGTTTAACTGAAGCATAATTGTGAACAAGTTAATCATAAATTACTAGTTTATTTATGTTTAACTAATGCATAATTCGGGCCCTTAAAATGTTAGGTTAATCATTAATTACTAGTGTGTTTTTGCTCAACTAATGCTTAATTGTAAACAAATTAACCATTAATTAATGCTTAACTAATGCATTATTCTGGACCCTTAAAATAAAGTGTTACCACATAAAAGAGAAAAATATACTATATTTTGCTCCAAGAAAACAAAATCATTCAGACCAACACAAACATTGGTTTTTGACTCTACACTGGTCGCTAAAAAACTAAAAAATAAACTTTATAGAAATAGTTTTTGCTAATATGTTGTGGAACAAATTCAATACAGGCTACACTCATCCATCTTTTTGTCCCACTAAAGGAAGATGTGGGGAGCATTCAGGAAAATAGCTATTATTTTTGCAATTCTGCAGAGACTGCACTCTTCAGCTTTAATAACTACTGTATGCTCTGATGACAATTTTCATTAAGGCCTTTCGTTAAGTCATTTTACCTTCCCACTCCTTCAGTTCTTCACAGGCCTTTTCCCAAACGAAAGCACCACGACTTCGAGCATCACAGTTAGGGTTGTTTATCCAGCGCGGTTAACAATGGGACTCCAGCGTGCGGTTTTATTTGTCACTTTATTGAGACAATGTGACATGCTACAGTAGACTCCCGCAGTGTGGTCATAAAGAGCCTGACAGCTCCTGTGTGAAAGATACAGTCTTCAGCACAGCTTTTGTGCTCCTGCTCTGTCTGATGTACCTGATGGCATTTCCACTTTCCTTTGCAATGTCACCTTGCCAAAAAAAGACTGTGACTGCTTATCATACTTGTGTTGTCACAATTTTTCTACCCTTCACTTCCTCCCTTTATTTCTTTATTGCCTTCATTTTATTTTTCTCTTTTAATTTTCTTGTCAGTCAATCTAATGGCAGGAGAAGGCAGTTTATTCTCCTTTTAAGCCATTTAAAGGGGTAGCCTAAATTCAGTCATTATTTACACACATTCTCATCATTTTAAACGTGACTTCATGTTGACTTGATTGAGTTGTGCTGATCGCTCTTTTTATGCAGTCACAATGAATAGAGAATGAAACTTTCACATTTCCAAATGGGTGCAAAACACTGTTCAACTATGATAGAAGTTAATTAAATTCATGCTCTATATTAAGCGTTTTCTAAAGACATCGACTAGCTTTGTGCAAGGAATTTTGACCTCTGACTTGATGTAAGCTGTGTTCATTCTTATAGTGAAATCCTGTGACATTTTTATTGTAATTTTTTACTTCTCATTTTTTACTTTTAATTCTACACCAGCACTAAGCATTGCTCTGTTCTCGTTTGTCTATTCTCTTCTGAGCTTACATTACGTACGTTATGTAAGCTAATACAAACACTAAGTGAGACCTTATTGTTAAGTGTTCCCAGCAAGTGTACCATTTTGATTATTTCTGTTGATGAGAGGCTTGGTTACTGCTGTGTACATATGCTTAAACATGGTGAGACACATCCTTATGCAACACAGTCTCACGAGCAATTCGTACATATTTGTACGAGGTGCCAAATTTGTGCCAATTCGTACTAATTCGTACGACCTCACTCGTCTAAAAACACATGATGGGTAGGTTTAGGGGCGGGGTTATGTTTAGGTAATTCGTACAAATTCATACGAATTGGAAGCTCGTAAAATACGTACGAATTGCCGTGAGATCAGATTGCCTTACACTGTTCAGCACCGAACTGGTAAACAATTCCAGCTGCAGTGTTGCATTGCATTTTCCTGTTTTCTTGTGCATTTTTCTTAAATGGACAACCAACCTTTTTGAAGACCCAAGGGATGACCACTTTCAGATCTGTGATTCCTCCAATATTCCAGGTTTACAGTAACACTAATTAATTCTTGTTTCCCCTAAAGGTTGATCACTTAAGACCGTGCACAAGAAAACAGGATAATGCAGAGTCTCTCGATGGGGAACTGGTTCAACACTGCAGCTGGAATTGCTTGCCAGTACAATATAATTATTAATGAAATAAATAGCCCTGTTCAAATAAGTCTAAGCAGGGACCTTGAAAGTTAGGAAATTATAAGTTTTCTAGTTTTCTAATTCTGATCTCCACTGTATATATCTGGGTGAAATAATCATTTGCTAACTGAAGATTCAAGTTTGACCAAAACCTGCAATTGCACCAGATGCGTTATATTGGATGTAGGCACTGGATGGATTCCAAGAAACAGGACTTTATTTGTTTGCTGTCTCTCATTTCTCATCCCTAATGTATTAAACATCCATTTGCTAAATGGTGTGTTGAAAGATGTCCCCATGCTCATGAAGAAAAACAAAACAAAAAACACAACTATAAAGGTTCCCGGTTTCATGGAAGGCTTTCTAATCTCACCAACTCCATCCTCTCCGTAAAGGTCAGTGGTTTTCAGAATTAAGTGTTGTGACCTTTTTTAATCAGGAGAAGAAAAGCAAAAGTGTTGCACTTTAACAGTTGTAAATTTGAAAGAGGACCATGAGTTTAGTCCTTAAAATTGTAACCTTCATTCGTTTTACGGTTCATAAAGAGTTTTGAAACATTAATAGTTTTATGAAATGCTATTTTTATAGTTTGGCCTGAAAAGAACATCGTGCCAGTGTCACTTAATTTAAGAAGTGCCAATTTTTTATAATAAGTATTATTGTTTTAAGCAATATAATGTTATTTATATTGTTAACTGTTGTGCGTAATATTAAATGCATTTTCAAATCCAAAATCTCATTTGGCATATAACATATCATACACAACTTAATATTTTGACTGCACTATAATGACTAAATGGAAATCTGTTACAAATCTATACAGTAAAAACTGTGCCTAAAGTTTTTTTTTTTTTTGGCAACTTTTAATGGCTTTGCTGTCAAGAGCAAAGTCACACATCTCAGGAACAGAACAAGCACTCTCCACAGGGCTACTTAATGAGGAGATATTAAAACGACAGAGTGAGGATTATAATCACACGCCTGCCAATCTATCTGTGGATGAGCGTTAAAGATGGTTCTGGGTTGAGAAGACAGTTAGATTCTGCCCAGGCAACTCTAGACATCTAAATTAAATCTTCATTATTTTATTTATCAAAATCTAGTGAGGGAATTGGGGAATCTGATTATGAAAAGTTAAATGAACAAAGGATTGCCACTGAAATGTGATGTTATGCCCGCTAGCGGCAACTAACGGAATCACAAAAATAACAGCTTTTCTGAACAGGTTGCCTAAATGTTTATTTGGCACACAGCCGGTTCCATGTCAAGAGAAAGTTAAATAAGGTTTATATTGATTTCATTTTGTTGTCAATATAAAAGCTCTCAAGATACCATAAGTTTCATTCACACACACACAAAATAAAAATAAATAAATAAATGTAAAAAAAAACATATAGCTGATGCTTGAATACTTAATGAAAATATATTATTAATAAATATGAAATATATTTACAAAATCATTGTAGTGTTTATACTGCATTATTTTGCTTAGCTCCTCTATAGCAATTTAATAATACAATATATTCTTGAGAATGTCCGTCTGTTCAGCAAAATGTAAACAAATGTTCTGTAAGCATAAATATCAATTGTGTCTAACCAATGTTAAGCAAAGGGAACTGTTTGCCTGTCTCTGTGCAGAGCTAACGCGGGTTTTGCAGGTGTTCATCTCAGACTTTATGAAAGCTTATTGTTATTGTTAATGTTTTAAGCTTTTACTTAATGTATAAGGTAGTGGTGTCTTGTACTGTAACCGAATGTAGCATACTGTATCTATACCTGTGGAACTGTAGACAGCACACAAGGTGTTTGTCTAAGATCTTCATAGCTAGCAAACAAGAGGCTTTCCAGATTTGACTGTAGATCCAAAGCCACGTCTTCAATGCTCTTGATGTTCCTAAACTGTCTGTTGCTCTGAGTGAGAACTGCTTCAGATAAATCAGCACTCGGCAGGGAACTGGACGAATCATTAAAACTGATTTGCGAACCACTTCACTGGTTTGCCACTTGGTTTGATCAAGCCTTTAAACAGTAATTGACTCAAAAGAATGAATCATCCATGAGTGAATGGGCATTGTTCATTACCCGGAGAAAAGTAGACATTGCCACAGTTCTTCTGGATTGAGTCTGTCTCAGTATGTTCTGTTTCTTCATGTGATTCCAGACAGACTGGATGATGTTCGGATCAGATCTCTGTATGGAGCACTGGCTGTTGTCAGACAATAATCTCACTGCATTATTACAATTAATGACAAAATAATGTTTAGAAATTGAAACACATAGAAATAACCCACTTACAACCATTTTATGTTGGTCAAAATACTAATGGCCTAAGACTTTTGCACAGTACTTTATATATATATATATATATAATTATTTATTATTAGTATTATTATTTTTGATAGCTCAGGTTTTTAAAAGTAAGATATTTTTGCCTTTTTTTGTTCACATTCTTTGACAACAAATGTTACTTATTAATTTTGCAAAGCACCATATACTCTTTTTTTTTTGGTCAAATTTATTAATAATTTTAAATATATTAAATAATTTCTGCCTTTGCATAGAAAGTGGGCCATCATATTTGGGGATCCTTGGCATCAAAGCTGTGATCATTTCTAATTTTAGCACAAACTGGTTCATGCGGTATCACTATTTTTAGTCAAAAGTGTTCAGTTCAAGGTATCAGTCATTAAGTGTTCCTCTATCTGTTCCAAAACGCCTCTGAAAATCCACCACTGAACAAGTCTCACTTCTTTATATCTCTGATTGTCTTTTATCTAGCTGATTTTCCCCTTCATTTCATTATCTATGCAATCAATACATCATCAGCAGACTTCTCTCACTTTCGGGGAGATTATCATTTTGCAGGCTGAGCCGCTTAGAGACTTTGAAATCAAGTATCTCCTACTTTCTCTCTCTTGTACCCTCTATCTTTTTTTTTTCCTGGCCGATGTCGTTTGATAGCTTTGTTCATTAGATCGTTATCGATGGCTGCTTCTCGCAAAGTATGGCGAAACAGTGAGCGAGCGATCATATTTGGCGTAGCGGTTGGGGGCGGGGGCGGCTCGGTTGTTATTTGGGGCGTGATTTATCGCTGGGCCCTCCTTCCTCCGCGCCAGAGTTTCAGCAGGAAAAACAAAGACGGGGGAGAGGGCAACGTAATGAGAAATATCAATGTATTCTCATGTTCCTGCTCTCCCTGACAGCGCGCAATCCATCTCTCTGACACTCACCTAGTTAACATTTTTATCAGAGGGCCAGGACTCGTCATTTTTTACCCCCTTCCTCTAGACGAGAGTATAAGTCTTCTCTAATAGTTTAGATAAAGATGAAGAATCAGAAACATAGCTGCACTGCTCCTCGTGAGAATGATAAACAACAGAGCCAGCAGTCGCTTTCATATTTTTACCCCTTATAGCTCTTGTACCTCTGAGTATAACAGGATGTAGACAGAGATCGCTTAAGCTTTCTGTTACGCAGCACCTGTGTTTGTGAGGGACTGAAGCATTCAGTGGGTGTGCCTCCCTCAGGGAAACAGAAGGAAATTTTCTTTTCTTTCTTTCGTTATTAATTTATTTAACGTGTTTGTTTGTTTGATTATAAGGCTTCTCTGTTGACTAGTTGTGCACCAGTAAATGTGACACTTCCACAGTTAATCCACTAAGATTGTGTGCATTGAAGACAGTGTGCACATCTATTGCAAAATTATTTGTATCCGTAACTGTATTCGAATGAACCCAGTTATGGATAAGACCTGACCTACAAGTTTGTTCAGGCTATATGAAAAGCCAATTTTAAATGTGATTATGTTACAATATAGCAAATATGCCTTGTAGAATGAATGAATGATTGAACAAACGAGCAAACGAATAAACAAATGAACAGAGTTGCATATCATTGCTCTTTTGTTGATTTTGATTGCTCTCATTGTCCTCATTTGTAAACCACTTTGGATGAAAGCATCTGCTAAATGTAATATCTGTAAATATATTTTAATTGAAACTAGACATATTTATTTCTTTATTTAATCACTCAAGTTGTTTGGTGCAACCATCAAGTAAAAAAAAGTAAAATACAATTATATCTTCCTTATACCTTGAATATGTTGTGTGTATGCAATCATGTGCAAACTGCATGTCCTACTAAGAGATTTATTAAGCTTGTTTATTTTTTTGTTTGCTTGTTTGTTTGTTTTTAAATGCTGAATGTTGCTGATTGTGTGTCCCACAATTTTTTTGGGGGGAATTTAAAGACTTTATGAATTTTTTAATGAATTGCATTGAAGTCTATAACAGTGACATATTTTCCTTAAACACATCTTATTAAACAAATAAAATAATACTACTAATAATAAAATGTCAAGATAAACCCAAATATCATTATTTATTAGTTCATGTTAATACATTTTTGATTCGCACCACATTTGATCATAAAAACAGCATCGGTTTATAAGATCTCCCCTTACGCACCAGCCCTGACATTTGTTTTTCTTTATGTTCGCAAAAAATTTATTTCAATTCCGAAATTTAGTCAATTTCATTATACAGGAGGTATGCTTGAGTCACTGTATGAATTGCATTCTAATGTGTTTTTTTTTAAATAATAAATAGATTCACAAAAATTAAAAATTAATTAATTAAAAAAGAGCATCTTGTCACTGACCCTGGAGCTCACAGATAACAGGCTGGCATACAAATACCGGATTACATTCGAAAATAAAAATTAAAAAACAAATGAATATGCATATTTAAATCTAAAGCGGTAGCTGCTGTACTTGTGGTAATTGGTTATGTACTAAAATATATGTCCTTTCTTGTGGCTTGTATTTGTAAGAGTCAGACAAAGATGTTGAAGTTATTTTAGGAGAATGGAATAATCCCTTACATATAAGTAAAGGGAATTATATTCAGAGGAAGCAATTCAGAGACCGAATTTCGTGTGTGTAGCAAACAGACATTTATAATGCAGGATGAGTTTTATTCATAAGTAATCACACAGATGGCGGCATCCTTGTTTCCTTCCCCAGTGCCAGGTGTTGATCTAAGAGAATAGTCAACTGTGTCTGGCAGAACAGAGGATATTAGTAACAAATATCTGTCTGTCAAGTCTGACTTCCCTCATGGTGGCTACACTGCAAACTTTCCTTTTAAAACCTCCCACCTTGGTAAATGACCTCTTTGGTATTTGCGCTGTCTGCCGCGCTCCTTCCCAGATAAATGAAACAAAGATACAGTCAATATCCATAATGGTTTAACTGCTGTAACATTTGACCTTTCATGTTTTTTGCACCCTTTCCTACAAAAGGAAGAAACAAACAAAACGAACCATTCTGAAAAATGCTTCTGACCGAGTATCTGTCATTTTGAAGAGTCGCGCGTCAGAGCAAAGTTCTATATATTGATTTTAGCATTTGCGTTTTTTCTTTACAGCTCTCTGACTTTGCCCTTTGTCTCGTGTACTTTCCTATTACTGCCTTTCTTCTTAAATGTCTTTGAGTCTTCCATCTGTCCCCGTCTGCAGAGAACACAGAGACATTTAGTCTTTTATACGAATTTGAGCATGTTTTGATGATGCACTTAATTATGCTGGAGACTGCAGCATTGATTCTGCTCCCGAGTATGTAAAAAAGGCCTTAAAGTTGCTTTTGATTACTTTTTCTTCTCTTTCATAAGTTTCACATTGTAATCCAGGACTTGCGTGTGGCAAACTAGTTAATTGGCCAGTGAAATGTTTTACATATTCATATTTATGCTCGATTGTGTGCTTGCTCGCAGCTTTGCAAGTTAATGTGTCTGTGCATTAGCATGTTCATCATGTGACCCATGCACGTGCCACTAGCATGTAACCCACAGTACACACATAAGTTAACACTGTGTTCATTTTAGCTGCATATCATTTGGATTCTTAATGTGCAGTGCTCACATAGGAACATATTAAGCACGCAATCATGTATAAATATACCCTGTTCAGAGAGAAACAATAAATTAATGTAAATTTCCAGGCCAGTTAACAATATGTGACCTGTGCTGGCAAAATAAGTTGGAATATGCAAGGCTAGTTTGCCACGAGCAAAAATAAAAGTGAAAGATGTTGATTTTGGACAAAGGTTTTTACAAACATTTGAGTAACGCCTTTCTATTTATAATACATTATAAGGGTGTTCTTAAGGCATTACACTGAATGCAATGCATTATGAATAACTTTACAATATACTGCATTATGTCATGAATATTCCTAAAAACAGTTTTAATGTAATTAATTAAATAGATTTAATATGGTGTTCATTGTGTGTTATAAATCATACTCTAAAAAAACAAAACAAAAAACTGAATATTTTTTGAGTTTCTAAACATTATATAGTGAAGGTTGCCATCATATACTGTTGTGTACCAACATTAACACAACATATCCCCGAAATATTTTATCAGTGATAGGAGATTTATAACTTTGGGAGCAGGGAGATACGAGATTACCATCTCATTGATATGAAAGGTTCTGCTGCCAGCTGCGTTCATCAAGTCTGCGGTCGAGTTGAGTCTTTTGACAAGAAACAAGGCTTTAGAGTTAATCAAAGCTAATCATTGTGGTTACATACATTTTCCTAAACTCTATTTTAAACGTTAGAGCTATGAGTGATGCAATACCAAAATTAAATGAAAATAGGCTGTCTAATAGGCGGACATTAATCTTCACCCAAAGAAAGTCCGTGGCCGGATGTTAAAATAGTTCAGTTTTGTGTGTAATGGCAAAATTATTATATATATATGTATATATATATATTTTTTAAGTTAATTAAGGAAAAGGTTTTGGATTATTTTTTATTATTTTTTTTTTCAGAAACAAAACAGCCTATGCCGTCATTTTAAATGTACATAATTAAATACATAATTCAGAACTGAAAAGAGTCAACAACGTACTGTACCAACAACGTACCAACAAGTACACATCACTGCAGTTTCCAAAAGAATGAACACTAGAGGCAGTAAAACTCTGACACCTTTTATTCCTTTTCGCACAAATTTACAGATGTTTGATTAATAAAGCATAATTTTCTCACAATTACTTGAAGAATATCGTGTTATGATTCCAAAACAATACAAATATGCTGGGATATTTAAAAACTGATCTTTTTGGACGTTGCTTCACACATGTGTGTAACTATGCTTTAAAAACCCCCAGATCAAATCAGTAAAAGAAAGTTGAAATGACACAGCTACATCAACAAATACATTTTTATATCAGTTTTGCATTTATCACCTCCAGGTATAGGGTAGTATTTGGTGTAGGGCATATTTCCAACAGGATAGAGCATTAATATTTAGTGTCAGTACTCGTATACTTACCTTCAAAAAAAACAGCAATACATACACTATATCAATGTAATTCAAATGTGCCAGGGTGTATGTATTTAATCTGTATTTTAACCCCACTCAGTGGACAGTTCTCTTAAAACTGAAGTGAAACACGCAGCAATGTACGTAAAAACGGTGTTGCACACATATAGTCAATATAAGTCAAGATAGCCATAGTTCATGGAGTTAATAAAACATCAGTTTAAACCAGTATTATACAGTAACTCATTAGCTGATTGGATCAGAGTGATTCTTGCTGTATTTACTGAACAAAATCACTTAAATAGTTTACCCTCCAAAAAGAAAAATAAATAAATACATTCAGACATGTGTTTTTTTTTTTCCTCTGTAAAATAAAATATTTTGAGAAGCATAGATAGATAGATAGAAGAGACATCTTGTAAAGATCAAGCTTCTTTTTTATTATTTATTTAGTATAACAGGAATAAGACGCAGTATATGTTGTATTTTTGTACAATATATGTAAATATATTTATATATGGACTATAAAAATTACAATTAAAAACAATATAGTTTGCCTGCCTCCATCTGCCTCTATATTTTAGCACAGTCTCTTCAAAGCAGACTGAATATGTTCTGTCTTTATTTGCTGTGAATCAGGTTAGCTTGTGTATGAAGAGTGACAGGCGCCAGCAGAGACGGGCCGAGAGGATGATGGCAGCTAACCTTTCGCAGAAATCATTTTTCATTTTCCTCAGCTGCGTCCATTGCCTGCAGATCTGCCTGGGGAGAGGTGCATGATGCATCCAGCAGCAGCCGTTCCCTGTGGTGCCGGCCGCGGAACTGTAATTTGATTCCGGAAAACTCTACGGCCCGAGACACCAAGTCGTCAGACTGTTTCTCTTTAAAATCCCTGGTTATTATATATATATATATTTTTTTTTTTTTTTTTTTTTTTTGATATTAGATGCTTTGACTTTTGGCATGAATGCATAATGAACTGAGCAGGTGGGTTTGTTTACGGAGTCCGGTGGGAACTTCTGCGGTCACGTATGAGCATATCCACCTCTTAATTTCTACAGGGAACTGCAGATTTTTTTTTTTTTTATGTTTGACAAGACTATGCAACACTTGTACTTTATTTGAAATTACAATAGTGTGTCCCTACTGGCATGGGAATAGTTTCAGCAATAGAAATCATAGAACATACTAGAATTGTCAAAAATATGCTATGTAGCATTTACGCAGATCTGTAACTCAACACTGTTCTAAAAATCTATACTCATGTGGCTCAATTATACTGAGAGCATGCAAATGAAGCCTAGTGCCCCTCTTGAAATCAAATAATTCAAGTATGGGTAGGAGGCACAGGCTATATTTAAACAGAAAGCTGATTTAAGAGCTTGCAGCATATGTATTTTTTTATTTTTTTATTTTTTGGCCTATAGAGCAGTTAGTTCCTGCCCTCAAAATTGGTCATGCAACTTTCCAAGAGTGCTGATGACAGCCTCACAGCACTTGGAGATTTCACTTGTTATATCACTCAGACAGACTGTAAATAAGTGAATTATAGAGGGTATTTTAGAGAGAATTGTGCGGGTTGATTGGTTAGGCCAGTAGGTGCCAACATTTCATGTGCACTTATGGACTCGCAGACTTGTTTTTGGGTTTTTTTTTAACACTTTTCATGACAGAGTAAGAACAGACTGGTTCTTGCAAAATTATGCCTAAAATATTAGTCAGTATTAAAGGAATGAAAATGCTGTCATCGTTTACTCCTCCTCTATGATGAACTTCCAGAGTTGTTCGGATCCATTTGTGGTTTTTATTAAGAGTAGTCAAACAGGCAGAGGTCGGTACACAGCAAGGCAGATATATCAGAGACAGGCATAAATCGTAATCTATCTTCCTCTGTGTTCAGCAGAACAAAGTAATTCTTGAAAGTTTGGAATTATTGATATATACATTTATGAGTAAATGATGACAGCATTTTCTTTTTTGGGTGAACTATTCCTTTAAGTAAGGTAAATTGCATTACAATCCATACAATGCAAATGGATTTATTTGTTTGTGAAACTGCCTATACTGTTTATCGGTTGCTTTTCTATTAACATAGATGTTAAGTAAACCACTGTAAACACATTGAATCAATTGTTTTTTGGTGATGTCTTTACTAAAATGTTTTCCACTTTCAACCAAACTTGGTCAGGTAGGATTCGGTGCTTATCTTCAGAGGAAATCCTACTGGCTGCCCTGTTCTTGTTGCACTGCTTAAATAGCTTGCAACCATACTGTATGTCTTGATGAAGAGATTTTGATATAATTTATTCTCTCACCTATTTTATTCCACCACCTTTTAATCCCAAAGGCTACTACTTAAGATTAATTGTACTTTGAGGACATTACCCACACATAATTGCCTGTTAAATTCATGAATATGTTAATGAGTATATTCAGCATATGCTGAAGGACAAAAATTGTGTAGGTCCAGTTTTAAAGAGAATTGAAGTTAATTCGGATTTATTAAAATGGGGGGAGAAAGTTTGAAAAAATGAGCAGCATTATCCTCTTTAACAAAATAACACCTGCGGTGGACAGAAGGAGATATTCTAATCACCTGACTTTTGACTTCCCTTCTGCCAAGCACTTCTCCGACTTGCCTTTGTTCTGGGATGATAGCTCCAGCTCAGAGGCATTTATAAACCTGTGGGTCACTTGTGTTCGGATGCAGCAAGGGCTTTGAAGGTGTGGGGCCTCATTTATAACCACTGCTACGCACAAAAAAAGGGCTTTGGGGTTTATAAAGAATAAACTCGACGGGAAAATTTGCGCACCTGAATGCAAACTCTGACCCATGCGTACAAACTCTTTTTCTTGGAGTGACATGAGTGAATGAAGTAATAACAGGGATTTTAAGCTCTGTTTCATGTCAATATACAATACACATTTACATGAAATATTCAACTCTCATGGAGATAAGCACTGAAATGATATACTGTAAAGTCATTACGCAGAAGTAAGAAAAAAAAATATATGAATTTCGACTTTTTTGTTTTATTTTTTTCTTGATAAATGTATTCTAATAAATAACAGGGATATTGGATGATATTTAGAAATAAAATTAATGTATGGCACAAATGGCATTAATATTTTGTATATCATATTTCTATAATGTACCTTTGACAAAGTTAACCCTCTGGAGTCTGAGGTGATTTTGGGGTCCCTGAGATGTTTGGACATGCTCTGATATTTGATATTGATTATTTCAACTACTTATACTATTGACCAACACATAATTGTTTTTGTATACAGCAGAAACTGCTACAATAACAACGTAGTGTCACATGGATGGGAATATGCATGAAAACTTTATGCAAATGAAGATATGCCTAGTAAAACAAGGCGTCGCCAGCTCCATATAAGGCTATTTTTGGGATGAGTCATGGTGGAGATGCACGTACGCACAATCTTCACCTGACTGGGATTATAAAGAGGTTTTTGTGCAAGTTCAGGCGTGTGCATTGCTTTATAAATCTGAAAACGTTTGTGCGTATGTGAAATCTAGCTTTTGATGAATCAAACACTTCTACGGTGAAATCTACGGAGGGTTTTATAAATGAGGCCCTAGGACTGTTAGACGTATTACTCCCATACTAATTTTCCTGCTGAAATGGTGTAATTAAAGACGATTAAGTGTTTAAACCTGCGTGGCAGGAGAGCCGAAGGTCTGGCTGCTTAAGGAGAGTTTTAAGTGCTATGCGCAGAGAGGCATGAAGGTGCCGGAGCTGTTATCAGATCCGCTGCCTAATCGCACCGCTCATATGGAGCCAACCTGCAATTAGGGCTTCATAATGGGGAAGGTGTTATCTCTGCCAAAAGTGCTTCATTTGAGGGCACATTTAGATTAAAGTTTTGCAAAGAATAGAGAAGATTTCATCCAATCATTCTAGCAGACTGCCTATTGTGTTGGTTACGTATTGTGGCAGTACCATGGTACATTGATGCTCTCAGATAGTAATACTTCAGTACTTTGACATGTGGGTAACTGTCAGGAAACTGTTCTGCATGTGTTGCTCAATACTGCAAATGTAAATAACTCATTCAGTTAGTATGCAGTGCAAGGGACTTGCTAAAACATATTTATTTTTAAATGTTTGAAATGTTTAATCAGAATCTAAGCCAATGTTCATAAAACACATAAAAAACAATGTGTTAATGCCTACATTTAGCTTTTATTGAAATCATTGAAATCAAACCATAATGCTTTAACTGCTCACAAATGTGTATGCTCAAAAATATAACTTTAACAATTGTATATAGAGAGATAGATAGATTCAGTGTTTCCCAACCCTGTTCCTGGAGGCACACCAACACTACACATTTTCCAACTTTTCCTAATCAAAAACACCTGA
>JAUMHQ010000066.1:3682975-3695359 GCA_032361165.1 Enteromius paludinosus | reverse complement strand
CAAATGAGCCATTTTAATATAGATTAATCTAGATTAAAAAAATTAATCTATGCCCACCCCTAATATATATATATATCCCATGAAACTTTAACATTTTATCATTTAGGTGACACAAAGTGGACACCCTGATTAAGTGAAGGAAGAAAGGATGAATTAACAAATGAATTATTTAATTTTATATTGACATCCTATTCATTTGTTTGGCCCCCGCATTATAAGCACTGCTATGGAGTAGCTGTTTTCTGAGAAAAATTTATTTTCAAACAATCAAAATCAATTGCAATGTCCCATTTGAAGTTTGTTTGGTCTGCTTAATGATGAGCACTGAGTATATTTCCTGATATAACAAACAAACAAACAAACAATCAAACAGACAGACATACAGACAAAAAAAAAAAAAAAAAGAATAATAATAAATGCCATTGTTGTGTGATTTGTTACAAATACAAGCAAACAAACAATAAATAAACAAATTCAATTCAATTCAATTAAACTTTATTTGTATAGCACTTTTTATGATACATATCATTGCAAAGCAGCTTTACACCAAACAAATACAAACAATGTGGAGGTTGTTGTTATGGATAAATAAAGAAATACATGTATTTCTTTGTTAGTTGGTTGTAATATTCTCTCTAATTCTAATTCTAATTCTAATTCGTAGTACTGTTCCAAGGGTTTTGAATAACATGAATGATCTGTGTACTTTTGTAGAAAATGCTTACAACTAAGCTTTAAAATCTCATTACTGCAAGTTAACTCACTTCTGTATTTGAATGACAATTCTTTTTGTGTGGACGTTGTTTCTGCAGATTGAAGATCAATGTCTGTTCGGTGCGTTCATTCTGAAAAGTGACATGCATACAAAGAGCAAGGTCACAACAAATCCTTGAATGGAGATGGAGAGAGACAGAATAAATGAAGTGAATGTAATCCAAATAACCTGCAGTATGTGATTGTGACTAGAAAATCAATGACACTTAATAAGTAAACAACATCCCTTAAATGTAGTCATTGCCATTCTGACAGCTCAAATTTGAGCCAAAGCCCCATGCTATCGCAGATCCTGTTTTTTTTTTTTTAATGCTGAAAAGAGTTTTACATGATTTATGCCGTGCGGAAACCTTGCTACTCAGTCAGTCATTGACTTAATGGGCCACTTAGCAAGCATTATATTTGCTAAGGAACCTGGCAAAGAAACTTATTTAAATAAATAAATGAATAAATAATAATAACAACAATATCTAAATTATTATTATTATTATTAGACTTGTACATATGAATCACATGTCAGAGAAAACTAAAACCATAAAAACATAATGGTTACTCAAACTAAAATGAGCATTAGTTGAATTGAATTCAATTGAGTTTAATTGAATTCAATTTAATGTCAATTCAATTCCATTCACATTGTTTAATGTTCATGTGTTCTACCATGTCTTTGTTTATATGTGCCATGCTCCTTTTGTATCCGCCCCTGCCCATGTATAGCGTTTCCTGCCCTTGTTTAGTTCATTGTGTTAATTAGTGTCCAGCTGTGTCTCGTCTATGTCTGTGTATTTATAGTGCCTTAGTTCAAACCTTATTTGTCGAATCGTCAAGTGTCTTGCGTGTCTGCACTGCCTTGCCTTGTGTACTTGTGTAAGTTTATGATTAAAATAACTACTTTTTGCGAGCAGCGTGACACACATATTATAGCTTCTTTCCATAAAACATGTCTTTTTAAACATTAAGTTTAACTTGATGTACTAGAATAGAAAGTAAAACGCAAATATTGTTAAAGACTTAAAGAACAGAGATTGACAAAGTAACAAACAATAAATAAATAAATACAAAACAAAACTAAATTGCTAAAAAACTACAATATGAAAATCAACTTCATACTGTAAATAAAAAGCATACTATTATCTCAATTATACAAAAATGGCATATTCATTTGTTCATTCATTTACCAATAGATAAAACTCACAGTATTTCCATTACATTATTTCATGCCTGGGGGTATTATCAAATGCATGCATTTTTTTTATTTTTTATTAACAATTACATTTTTCTTTAGCCGATTATGATCTCTGGAAACTGGGAAACATTTGGATCCATGCTGTTGCTGGTCACATCTTGCCAAACAAATGTTTCTCTGCTTTGTTTCTCGCCAGGAGTCAAAAAGTATGAAAACAGACTTTTATTTGTTATGCCTCTCTGAACTTAAACAACAGAATATGAGTGTATTAATCATGTTATGCTCAGCACAGAGGGCAAAGATTGAGTGAGGAATATTAAATCCACCCCCAGAGAGAAATGAGCTTTGAGAATGTAAGTGCCTTATTGAGACTGACACCAACCAACCACCCACACCAGAAACACGCACACACACATTAGAGAAGCCTGCTGAGACAATTATTTACAATTAACAGTCACACCAGAGCCCAGAGATTCGTATTTGATTTTTACTGTCTCTTTGGACTGTTTCAAGTCTGAGTGGATGATCTACAGCTCTCCAGACCTTCATTAATCAAATATGGATTCATAAATTGTGCTTATTAACTGAAAGTCATTCAGAATTGCTACAAGCACATCAGCACTGAGGGAGTCTCCTGAAAGTGGCAGCCATTACCATGATAAAACATGTTTGTTGAGAGTGTGCTCTGTTGTTTTGAAGATATTATGTGTGAGAGAAATAAATCAATGTTGGCCAGGTAAAGGTTTTGCTTATAATTCTGCTGCTGGTTTTTATAACAATAGGCCTTATTTCTGAACAAAATGAGTTAAAATAATTTAAGTGCTAATCATTCGTAAATCAGTTTCCACTGAGCCACTAAATTGTACATTATGATTTATGAAAGTATGCCTTCATGTACACAGATATCTTCTTGTCTTCCTGCTCCATGACTAATATTCAAAGGGTTTAGATGCCTGTATATATCTAATTTAAACAGTCATTTAGATCTTTGTTATTCCAATCCAATTTTACTGAATCAGCGCACTGTATTCAGGTCACTTTGAAAAGATGCGCTTTAGCTGAGAGGAGTTTCTACAAAACAAAATAAAGTCAAAAATGCATGTAATCACATTCATGCAGTCTCTGATAACAACAGTGACTTTTTTCAGGCGTCATTTCCATCTGAGGAGATTACAACGATATGCCAGAATCTACAAAGGTTACTCAAGTGTAAAAGAAAAATCAATAAATAAAAAAATGTTGGGGATATCAGCTTTTGCAAGTTCTACTGATGTTACTTAGAATGCGCAATAAAAAAAAGTGATTTCTGAGAGAAAAAAAAAGATTTATTTATTTATTGATTGTATATACAATAATTGACTTTAATTTTTTTGTGAATGATCTTTTTTCTTTGAAGTTAGTCGATCCAGGACATTGTAAAATCAGAGTTCATCGGAATCAGAAGTCCCTTCTGTGCAAGTTTCTGTGTTGTTTTATCTTCTTACTTCTTTTGAAGTGTGTCATTAATCACTTTTTTTTATTCATCTGTCTCTTTGTGTTTTGATGAATGTTTTACCCAGGATGAAAGCATTATTTATTTATTTTATATTTACTTTATCATTTTTACATGATATTTATCAAAGTCTAAAATGTTCATTTGCTTTTCCTGAAACGTGTGTGCTCAACAGTCTCTCACAGTTAATGATCAAAACAGAGTAACTTCAAAAGCGTTAGAACCAAAAAATAAAAAATAAATAAATAACTAAAAATCTTTGCAGGCCCCCTGCACTTTTTAGAGAAGATATTTGGGACGAGCTCCATCTCTTTTCAAACCGTGCATGCTTCTCAGAAATCCAAATCTGGCAACAAAAAGTTGTTATAACTACTTAATTACTCAGACAGCAGTGTTCAGACGGTCCCTCATTGCATGTGAATGCAGTGTTGACAGATTTCCTCATGATGTTTAATTTAGAAATGTCAGTCTCCTTCATATTTATGAGCTGCAGCTACTCAGAGCTGTGCAGGTACTGGCTGGTTTATTGCGAGCGCTGCCACATGACCTTTCCGACTCCATCACTCGACACAGCGTTACATGTTTACCGCTGCATGGCATGATGGGAATTCTGAGTGGCCATTGTGAGTTCAGGGGGTAAGAGGTGTGCGCTGCGAACTCTCCTGCATCGCACATACTTGATTTTTACAACACCATATGGAGAATCTTTATGCAAACATGTCTCCTGAATATCCACAAATTAATTTTTTTGCTATTTATGCTCTGTGTTGCTGGTAAATATCAGCTCTCGCCCGATAATACCGTGCTTTTTGCACTTCCTTTGCGTTCCGATACACGTCATGGGAGTCCGATATAATTTGATTTCTCACATGAGTGAGTGCTGAGGGTTTGTTTTCCACAATTTTCTCTCTTATCGACAGCTTTTGAGCCTCTCGAGTCTCTATTCCAGTGCTGTGATTAAAGGCCTTCTGTTGCTACTCAAACCCCCCTTAAAGATCTGCTCTCCTCTCCTGTAGCATCAATTAAATCCAAAGTGTTTGTGTGCATGTGTGTGTGGGAGAGCACTTCTATCCGTGGATATTCTGTGATCCCTTCCCAAGGTTTCTCATCTGTCCGGACATCTGGTGTTTAGCCTGAGGCGTCTATCATAACGGCTATTCAGGCATGTTATTAGAAAATGAACGCCCAACTCAAATGTCACTCCTAATAGTGCTGCTTAGTTTTCCTCATAATCATCGTAATTCGTGCCAATCTTGGGATTTCGCTCGATTAGAGACAAATTCTCTGTAATTCATCTGTGGCTGGCAAGGGCACGGCTGTTTGGATTAGCTCTTCGAGAACGACGCGTCTGCCAGTCGGGACTCGTATATGGTCTGTCATTGACGATAGCGCGTGGTCCGATGTCCTTTCATGGCTTTTAAATGCCGCTGAAAAGGTTAATGGAAACATTTTGCTCCCTGACGACGTTCCAATGACGGTGGCATAGAGACTTCATCTACATTCCATTCATGTTGAAGATGTTGAGTGGAGAGATTATTCGCTTGCTAAATGATGCTTTGTTGCTAACGAATGAGTATGGTATACATTTCAAATAAATGTGAAGTATTTTATACATGTTAGATTGGGTCATGTATCGGAAGTGTGTAAATGAATTGAACATTTTTGGAACAGTGAGTTTATATTAGTGCTGACAAACAATTCATCTTGATTAATCACATCCAAAATAAACATTTGTTTACTTACTGTCTATGTTTATGTACATACTTTATTAATACACACACATACATGTATGTATTTAAGAGTAAAAGTGTTAGGTTTATATAATAAAAATGATAATATTGAATTATAATAATTATACTATTTCTATATAGTATAAATTATATGAATATAAATATATGAATGTTTGTGTGTTTATATATACATAATAAATATACACAGAACACACACAAAAATCTTTCATTTTAGATGAATCGTTTGACAGAGCTAGTTAATATTGAATTTGAATTGAGGCAAACAGGATCTCACTTTAGTCTGAACTGAAATATAATGAAAATGTGTTAAGTTATTGTCACAAACAGAGTATCTATTTTGAATTTAGAAATGTGGGATAAATTAAATGTCATACAGCACCGGCCAAGTAATTAATGTAAACCAACAACAGTATTCTGAAGTGATATTGCAATTTTAAAAATATTAAAAATGTAATGCAATGCTTAATTTTTGGTGACCATTATTCTATAGAAATTGTTCTAATATGCTATTTTACTGCTAAAGAAACAAATAAAATAAAATAAAACACGTCCTTTTTGAACTGCATGTCAGTATTGAAATAAAGCACATTACAATGAATTAATAGAATATATTGTACAATTAAATAGTAAATAGGAATAGAGATTTTATTTAAGTTTGATTTGAGAAATATGTCTTATGATTTGTATGACAATGCACTATTGAATACAAATAAATGTGCAAACAAGTTTCTCTTTCTGTCATTTCCTTTAGAATTCACACTCCGGAAATGTCAGATAATAACCGCTACATTTTGCCCAATCCTGTCACGCAAGCTCAGGAATTTAGCAGTGTTGAATTGACAGTGAAATTGAAGAGAAGAGACAAATGAAACAGGCTGTCATTAAACTCTATTTCCTTCTTCTGTGAGTCTTTGTCCAGTGGAGGTGTTTGGTGCGTTCTGGGAGAAAGGGAAGATGAGAGAAAGGCAGGAGACATGTTGTCATGCTGAGTAATTAGTCTCCATTGGACAAGAAAGCGTCTGGATGTTGTGACACACACCAGATTGTCCTCTAGTCCACCGAGATACCTGTCATCAGCCTGTGGGCCTGTCCAGGGATGATACACACACACACACACACACACATTCACACACAGTTCTTTTTTCTTTAAACTTTAGAAGCTTTGGCTGCCATCCAGTGCACAGCGCGCGCACACACACACACACACACGCACGCACACTGTATTTGCTCATTCCAACACATGGCCTCTCTCTCTCTTTCTCTCTGCACTCATATTTTGCATATTTTGTGTCATTCTGGCTTTTATAAAGCACTATAGAAGTATTTTAAAAGTAGTCCTTTTAACTCAATTGAATTTGAGGTCACTGTTTATTGGTGATTTTGAATTTAAGCTGTTAACCAGGAAAGTGTTTCCCATACAGTGGTGTAACTTACCCTAAAGTACCGTAATACCAGTGTGATCTAATAAATATTTGTGCTTCTGCCACACATGCATCCTCTTGCATTTTTTATATATGCATGGACAGAATCTAGAACTAATGTAACATTTATGTCTGTCTAAGTTCTGTTTATAGTCTGTTTTTGTATTCTTAGTTTAGTTAAATTTTCATTGTGTCTAGTTCTAGTTCCTGTTTGCCCTTATATGGTCTTTCCTGTGTTATTACGATTATGTTTGGTTTTCAGTGCTCCATGTAAGTTTATTTGTATGTTTAATCAAAAGAATATATTATTTGAACTTCACGTCTCCGACGCTCTCCATCTCTCCACACACCGAACGTGACATTTAGGGCCCTTTTAAATGTTTTATTTATTTACTTTTTTTTTCAATTTAGTTTTATTGCTACCAAATGTTTTAGCATGTTTAATTATCTGAAAGGCATAAATATTAATTTTATTTATTGTTTATTTAAGGAACATTATTATTATGATAATTTTTTTTTGCAAAATAACGATAATTGAATATAAAAAAAGTGTATATATATATATATATATATATACACACAATTATTTCCAAAATATATATATATATATAATAAATGTTCTTAATTTTAGTAGTAGTAGAAGTAACATATTATGTACATTTTACTAAACAATATTTATGCCAAAATGTCTTCAAGTTAAACCAAACTTTTATTTTGAGGGGTTGCAATGAATACCTTTACATTTTTGTGTGAAAATGATATTGTCACGCCCTTGTCTGTGTTTAATTTGCCTTGTGTTTCGCTCCCCATGTGTCTGCCCTTGCCCTAATTTGGTCTTTCCTGTCTTTCGTCCAGTTCATTGTTAATTAGTCTCCAGCTCGTGTTCCCCATGTGTGTTGAGTTCAAGGGGGCGCTCTTACAGCATGAACTCTGGCACTGGATTCAGGATCGACACTCTTGGCCATAACTCTGGAACTGGACTTTGGATCGGCACTCTTGGCCGTAACTCTGGAAATGGACTCGGGATCGGCTCTCCTGGCCGAGACTCTGGAACTGTAATCAGGATCAGCTCTCCTGGCCGAGACTCTGGAACTGTAATCAGGATCAGCTCTCCTGGCTGAGACTATGGAACTGTGATCGGGATCAGCTCTCCTGGCCGAGACTCT
This sequence comes from Enteromius paludinosus, assembly GCA_032361165.1. Lineage (NCBI taxonomy): Eukaryota > Metazoa > Chordata > Actinopteri > Cypriniformes > Cyprinidae > Enteromius > Enteromius paludinosus. The sequence goes on along the minus strand of JAUMHQ010000066.1, from coordinate 3,687,569 downwards.
GGAACTGTGATCGGGATCAGCCCTTCTGGATTCACCTTTGGGGAGCTGGCACTGATTTGCCTCCATACAGTGCAGTCTTTTGGGGAGCTGGCACTGATTGAACTCCATATCGAGCAGGTTTCGGGAGCAGAATCCATCAATAGGCAAGGCACGAGCCAGGCAATGGAGGACGGCCACCCGGCCGTTGCTCGTGCGAAGCTGGAAGAGGAGTCTGCCCGTTGAGGAAACGATGGAGTATTTCCTCGGGGGTGATCATCCTTCCTTTTTTTTCGGTTTAGGTCAGTCCTTCTGTCACGCTGAATGTGGCTGATGGATTACACAAAGCAAAGGTCTTGCAAACAATACTTTTAATGATAAACTCAGACGTTGAACAGAGGATACGTTGGATGACACTTAAGGACTGACACAGAGGGTTGAAACACAGAGGCTTAAATACACATACTAACGAGGACAGAACTAAAGACACCTGGGACTGAGACAGCTGGGAGAAAATCCACCAATAATCACATAGACACAGGAAATACCAAATATGGGCAAGGGCAGACACATAGGGAGCAAAACACAAGGAAACTAAACACAAACTCTGACACTTAGTGCCGATCATGCAGGTAGTGCCAATCGATCATGCTGGTAGCTGGGGACTATTTTCAGGTGCTGCATACTGTAATATCATTGTGCCTGCTGCAGGCATGACAGCAAAGTTCCTTGATTATTTACACCACAATGAGAGTATAGTCCCTAGCCATATTGACCTAGAAAATCACAACTTTTTAATTTTCCACCTTTTTAAATAGAAAAAAATATCAGAATATCTGGTCTTTTTTGAGCCATTTTCAAAAATAGTGGCATGTTCCTTTAAAAGCATGAACTATTTACATCCACATCATACAAACAGTAAACCATCTTCTAACCATCATTTGAGAGCTGTAGTTTGGTGAATTATGTTGGGACCATAAGTGGCTAACAAAGCTTTTGTGATACGTACTACTGAGAAAAAAAAAAAAAAGAGAGAACAAATCAGTCAGACAGGTTCTGTTAAGTGGATCAGCTGATTCAGTAAATCAGTTTTTTGGTAAACTATTCATCACATTTTTCTCTTGTCTCTTCTATGCTCTGAGACACAGCTGCATTTCTTTCACTGTCCATCAGCAGTTGCTAAGAAACACCTTTTTTAAAAGAAAAACACTGTCACTTTCTATTGGTCTGCTTTTGATTGTTTTGACAAGGAGGTTTAAGCCCTTTAATTCCAAATGTTCCTTTAATTACCTGCGATCAGCAAACAACCAATGATGCCGATAATGAGATGAGACGTGTTAAGTCTGAAAACCAACAGTCGTGGTGAGAAGCAGCCCTGAGGGGCCAAATGAGGTACGCTGCTGTCTGTCAGTATAATCCAGTCCCTCTGATAGGTGGCTTTACTGTGAAGGGAAATGGCACTTTGTGACAGTGTTGTGAGAAGGAAATCATTACTGTTACACAAGAAAAGAAGAGAAAGAAAATGAGAGAGGGCGAGAGAGTGTCTGAAGGCTAAAGGTTACTCAAGAGAGGTACGAAGCTAATAAAGAATGAGAAATGGGACAGATGAAAAGGAAGGTCAGTTTGCCGATAAAGGTTCAGCCTCATTGTCTTGTCAGATCCAAGCCTGTGGGTTTCAAATCCAGACACAACCTTAATCCCAATCCTCGGCTGCACGTCACAATCATTCTCACACTTTAAAACAAGCTTGTTATTTCATATCAACCGAACAGCTAGATAGAAAAAAAAAATAAAAATCATGGCCATTATGTTGAAGTTGGCTTCACAACGTTTCCATATGTACTATTGAATTGCTAAGGTTTTCTGACTAGTTTTCGAGTTTTCTGAGAAAAAAAACAAAGTAATACATATTGTAAAAGAGGAAAACATATTTTTTATCAAAATAGTGCATTTTTTAAGCAAAATATATTCAGATATCATATTCTTTCACCTGTAAATAATTATGCGAATAACTGAAATAGCATTCAATAAACAGAACAAGCACACACACAGACACCACACGATCTATCCACGATATAACTAGAGAAGTTGTCTGTAAAGGCATCTCCCTCACTGACTAGCCTACTTCGCCCCATTTAGATTCACAATGGTCATAACATTAGATGATGTACATATATGATATACAGTATATTGTCTATGTTCCTTCCGTTTATGGTCACGGTCTTTTTTCCGAGCCCGTTAGACCTGGGGAAGTCCCGTAACTCATTGATGATATGCGCTAGGGCTTTCCATAGTGTAAAACCATAACATTTTAGCTGGTCTTCAGCCTGGTCATAACCCGGTTAGCTGGTCTGAGCTGGTTTAAGCTGGTCTCACAGCCTGACCAGTTAAGCCAACCTGACCAGCTACAGAAGTTATCAAAGCACCTATAAATCTAGCTATGATCAGCCTGGAAGACCAGCAAAAACCAACCAACAATCTTAGGCTTTTGTTTTCCCCAAATTGGGTTGCTAGGATATTGTGAATGGTTGCTAGGGTGTTGCTGGCTGGCCCAAATTTAGCAAGCCTAAACCTTTATGATATCCTCTCTTGATATTTCATTAAATATAATCATACTGTATCCCAGGTCTCCACCTGTTTCACAGTCCAGCTGGTTAGTAATAACATGTGCAGCACGCCAGACTTTAGTATGGGCAATAATAATAGTGATGATTGCCTTAGCAAGCAGCAGTAATTAATTAGTTCCTAGTTTTTTTCCCCCCCAAGAGATCCTAAAATGGGTTGAGAACAACGTAATTACAATATGCAGCGGTTTTCTCCAGACCCAAAATAAATTATTACTCTCTAAAACAAGGGTGACTGGAGACGTACAGAACAGCCCTCCAACTCAGTGCATTGATTTGCATGTGTGAGAATGTAATTAATCTTGATGGGGCCTTAAGGCTCAGCTCGCCTCAATTCAGGTCAATTACTGCTCTGACATACAAGTATTGACTGCGGCACACACTTGAATAAAGTCACACTCGTGAAGCAGAGATAGACCTTTACACAGGACTGCGCCGCAATCACTTTGTGTGCATGTTTGGCCCTGAATAATCATATTATTATATTATCGTCCCCCGCATAACGGAGTTTCTTTCATCTCCCATTATGCGCTGCGAGGATATCGCAGTGTCACAACGGGGCCGGCAAAATGCTTACGCAACTGAAATAGTGATAATAGTCAACTGTTACTCCGTGTCAAAGGGGCCACGCCAGTTCAATTATTCATCCGGTATGGCAGGATGTGTTTAATCATCCAGATTCTCTTCCTTTCATCAAAAAGGAGAATTCCGAAATGGATATGAATTAGTAACAAAGATTTTTGAGATTCTGTTTGATGGACGTTAATTAAGATTAAAAGTTCAACATATTTTCCTCTCCTATAATTTCACGATTTCCTTATAATGTTCGCTTGTATTTGAATGATCTCCTTTTTTTAGACAGTTATGCGTTGTTATAGTTTGATAGGTCATATTAGAATAGGATTTTCTCAACTTTTCAGGCTCCCAGAGATAAGCTATCATGAATTCTCTTTTGTCAGAGATTATTGTCTGCAGCACTGTCATCATTATTCAGTGTTTACCTTGAAATAACGAAGGAGAAATAATGAGAGAATAAAGGAGCGAGGAAAAACAACTGTTGTGAAATGTTAATGATGCGTCCTTGGGTGTGTTTGTTTTTTGTTGCCGGTGATGAGCTCTTTAGAGCCTGTTACATTCCCTCAGAACAGAGACTTCCACATACGTGACTCGTGTGTAATTGATAGAGACACCATCTGCATTTCAAACCTACCTCGTCAAAGTTAATCTGTCTCAGACAGAAGCAGCCACTCACAATTACATAAAAAACATTTCATTTTATGTAATGTGGCCTTAACTGCTATGTACTTATATTTAAATCACTTGATACAGTGCACCTGTTATGAATATCCATGTTTTATATTTTTTACTTGCATTATAAATAAATAAATACATGTAATTACATCTGTAATGAATTTTGGTAATTGTATTTATAATTACACTGTTGACCCATATCTTATACCTTAACCAACTTTTAAACCTCCCCATACCACCAAACCTGTCCCTAACCTTACCCATATCCCGATTTTTTTGCATAGAATATGGACACAACAAATGATACAGTACACACACATATATATATATATATATTATTTAAATAAAAATATTTTCTAAGTTGAAATATCAGGACATCTTGCAATTCTATAACGTTTTTTAATTTGTGATTTAAATCTCACATTCACTTTCTCTTCCAATGTTAACACATTGTATCTTGTTGGGAGGTGTGGTAAAGCATTAATCATGTGACTTCTCAACAGAGGGAATTATCGTGGAGCATCTCCGTATAAAGCAGGCGTCTCATGCAGCGGCTGCAGAGGAGAAACGTGTGAGAACAACCTCTGTAGTAAGTGTTCGTAGCACAAAGACTCCCGTCCTTCAGTACCTGCATCACTTTATGCCTGTCTCTTGTTTGTTTAGGAGACTCCACCCGGGACGCGCCGCAGAGTAAGTGTCTTGAGTTTACAGTTAGTGCTTCTCTTTATTCATTCACAATCACA
>JAUMHQ010000066.1:3628181-3640620 GCA_032361165.1 Enteromius paludinosus | reverse complement strand
ATGAGATGCACCTGGCTGTGATTATTGCACGCCAATATTCATTGGCCTTTTTCAAAGACTCGAAGACGATTGGTCTCGATTGGACTCGAGATCCCATATGTAACGTCGAAGTGATTCGACTGAAAGGGTAACTCAACTGGTTATGCCAGAGAATGCAAAACATTTTGCTAGAGAACGCAAAGTAATTTTTATTTTTATTATACTTAACATATAATATTAAAGTGCATATCATAAAATCATAGCGTGTTATAGTGACCTCAATATCACCCAAAACAAATGTGTGTAAATGTTTTATATTTCTTATGTTTTATACAGCTAAAAGACTCTGGGGTCAAATTGACCCCAAAATTACACTGATGTGACAAAATGTGTACTGGGCATTGAAAAAATTATATCATGTTAATTTTATGTTTACCAAGTTTTCCCCATTAAATTAGGAAAATTCATTCAATCTGAAGCAAAAAAAAAAAAAAAAAAGGGAAAAAAAGTCACTTATATATGAACATTTGTAAAACATTGGATAACAGGAGGGCTATGCACTTAGTATAGTATAATTTAAATGTATTTATTTTTCACCTGGGTATCCTTCTATCCTTTGCTCAATGCATGTCTTTCATCATTGCTGTACAGTGCATCCCTCTTTTGGTGTCCTTCTTTTCCTACATCTCATCTTCTTTTTTTTCAATATCATTCCTTATTTTGCCGTATTTTGATTGTTTTAGAACAATGACAAAAAATGTTACCTCATTCTTTCATAATACAGAGATTTTGTATAGTGAGCTCAAAACAGTATAGCTCCAGTCCACTTTAATTGTTGCAGATCTTTAGAAAAGAACTGGTGTAATAATAGTGTCAATTGCCTTTACATCATATCAAATATAACCAAGATGAACCGTTTAGTTTCATGCAGTTCCATCAACTGGACTAGAAAATATTATTTCCATGAAACTTGTGCTTGACCTCCGAGCTGAGAGAGTATTGTCTTGCAGTATATTATACAAAAATATGCTGTCATAGACAATATGTAAACCCTACTCCACATTCAGAGGATCTAATTTTATTCCCTTCGGCATGACAAGAGGTTCTAATTTGTATCAGATCAAACTAGACTAGACAGACCAAGATCCATATGATACCAGTTATTATGAAACTGTCTGCCCTGCATTACAATATACCACAAAATCAGATATGACCATTCTGTGTGCTGCATGAACAAAAGAAAATAATCTAAAATACATAATTTATTCTCAGCTACGTAGGATCAGGGATGTAGAATATGGCCATGAACTATATGTGCTTTATAAGTACTTAAAATTAGACAATATGTTAATAATAGGCATGCACAGATACTAGTTAATAGTGAGAACTGGTCCTTTTTCTACAGTGTTACCAGTGTAAAACAATCAAAAATAAAAAGATGGTATCATATGATGAAGCCTAATATCTAATGCTTACCTAATACAAATTGTATATCATGGTATTTACAATGTTTTTAAAGAGCAATTAAATTAATATTCAGTTAAGTAATTAAAACATGGAAATTGCACAGTACAATTTTCTATTTGATAAAGACAAATCCACATAAAACCATCTCAAGCCAAGTCAGCACAAGTCATTTATTTGTAGGATTGTAAACACAACTGTACAATAGCATTGCAGCTGTGATGTGAATGTGAGTCAATTTATTAAGTGTGTGAAGCTCTTCAGGCTGAAGCAGGTGGCTTTAAAATCAGTGTTTTGTAAATGATTAAAGTCCTTAGAAAATGTCATTCCCACTATTTAAATGCAAGAGTGCCGATTTATTATTTTCTATCTCTTTCTCAGCCTATACCACTATGCTGAAATGCAAAGTGCTGTGTTTTTTAAAAAGCCAGGATTTGTGGCGATGCTAGAGTTACTGATCAGGGACCTGAAAGCCTCCATCAATGTGCATTGTCAGCAGTTGGAATCATACAGCATTTCTTGTGCTGAGGAACATATCACATCATTTTTTTCCAAGATGTAAGTAATACAGTTGTGTGGACTGCTGATACAGGCCTGGGTGCATTTGTTTTTATGGGTTATGGTGATGAGTTTCTTTTCAGAGGTCAACCAATACCTGGGGGGGAGGGGGGAGTGAAGCACAGTCTTTCTCTTTTTCAAACATTGACAAGTGTCTTAACCCATCTCACTGCTGGATTGAATTAAACATTTTAATTAAATTAACTTTTGTGCTCCATCTACTGGTGAGGAGTAAACTTGCAATACTTATGAACTACTAGTTCTACTATCTACAGATAGATGCTTTAATAATAATAATAATAATAATACAGATAGATACTGTAATAATAATAATAATAATAATAATAATAATAATAATAATGATAATAAACTATGACTAATAGCAGTTAAATGTTTATTTGATTACATAAAAAAACTATAATAAGAAGAAATGGTTAACAGTTATGCCTTAATTTAAATACTACTGTTTTTCATAACAAATGTGCATGAATTCATACACACACAAAAATACAAATAAATAAATTTTAATTAAGTGCCATTGGCATTTAAGAGTACAAAATTGTAACAAGAATATCCTTATTTGCTGTCATGATTAGAGGATGTCTTATTAAATACTGTCCGCCAAAATATGAGACCACATCCATCGCAAACAGGTTTTCGGTTGAGTAAATGATGACAGAATTGCTATTTTTGTGTGATGAGTTTAGCTTACATCATACAGTCAAACAGACAACAACTATGCAAAAAAAAAAAAAAAAGTTCCATAAAAGAGACTTTAAGTCAAACGCTGCCAGTGTTTCATCTTGTGTAATAAAAATTTTAAGATGTTTCAGTGAGCAGACATCACCAAAGCATGCTTTACATCTTTATGCAATTCATTTTTTGAGCGCTCGATTTCTGAAAAAAATCTTGCATGTGCGGGTGGGATAAGGAAGGAAGTGTTTAACGCTAAATAAGAATGTATTTTGAGATACTCATCTGTTTTTTTCTGTTAATCAGTGTTTTACTTATTTTACTAATCTGACTTTGTGATACTCTTAGGCAATCATCACCAGGCATTTGGCACTGATCAAACTTTGCGGCTGTGATCGCGATGATGTCAGGTACTTTTCTGCGTGTTGGGCGAGTGTAAACAGAAAGAGGAAGCAACACCCTCCCATCCCTGTGTGGAAAACAAATTGCCTTCTTTCCGGGGATTCTAGCAGAGTTTTGGAGCACTGAGCATGGATCAGAGCGCATAGAGGATGTGTAATGAGTTCCATGCTTGTGAAATCATAAACAGGATGGAGGCAGCCTAAAGCCCAGGAACGCTCTCAGCCACTGAACGCCGTCTTTTAAAGCTCCACCATTCCCCAGATGGATTGCATGCACGCCACACTAACTCTCTGCTTCGCTTGCCAGAGGTGTTTGTTGTTCAGACTCTCTACATCCTCAACCTTCCACCCTCCACAAGCATACACCCTTCTCTTTTACAGTATTGGAGCCAGAAAAAAACCCCAAAAAAACCAAAACATGTTAGATCTTAATCTTTGGCTTCACGTGAGCATTGTTTAAAAAAAGTTGGAACAAAATGAAATGTTTCCGTTTTCTCACCTTAAGTCTTCTTAATTTTCCTCATTGTTTAGCCATTCTGAACTTTACATTTGCTAAATACAAAATGTAACAACATAGCTATGCATTTAATTATGGTTGATATATCATGGTGTAGCAATGGCAACATATGATTTCCTTTTCATTAGTTTTTTTGAAAAACAAAACAAACAAAAAAACAATGTTTTGCTGATATGATTTGTTTGTAGCATTTCGGAAATTTAATTATTACTATTATTATAATCATTGTCATCATTTACTTCAATATAATTTAAAATAAATTAGAGAAGATATTGTCACAACTTTGTGTTACAATATAATATAATATAAGTAAGGCATAATGTGCAGGCAGCCGGTAGTTATGCAGAAATAAGCCCCGACAGTGTGATCAGGACCCGACGGGAAGCGGAGGGTCTTGTATCACAGACTTAATTTCAAGGGAAAACACTTGGTGAAAATTCTTGCAGTGTTAACCAATCAGGATATTGCTCTAGTAGTGACGTGATTACTAGCAAGCGGAGGCAGAATTCTGAAACTATGGAGAACGTCTAGATTACGAACATAACCCACGTTCTCTGCAGGAGGGAACCGAGACGTTACATATGAGATCTCGCTTGAGAGACCAATCGTCTTTGAATCCTTTGGAAAAGGTCAATTAATATTGGTTAATTAATAATTACAGCCAGGTGCACCTTATCACAGCGCGAGCATAAGAGGGCACGGCTGGATTGCACATGCAGGTTTTTGCTGAGGAGCCGAGTCGGCGTCAGCACGATTCAGTCGAATCACTTAGAAGTTACATATGGGACCCATGGAAGAGGCCGCGACCCTGAGGCCACGTTATGCGGAGACCCCGGTGCTGACAGGCGGGCAAGCATGTCAGCTGGAGAGTCTGCACGGAACCTTACCAACGCCCTGAGGGCCAAGTTTTCGGGGCCCTGTGGGAATGCCAACTTCTATCTTTAGATTTCATTAAAAAGTTGAAGCATGGGTTGGGGGGCGGAGACATGAAAAATAATTCTTAACATGGAATTTTGAAAGGAATGCACTATATCGATAGATATGGATATAAGTGAAGGGAAACACAGCCTTCTGGCTGACTGTGGAGATTATTAAAGCCACAGTCCGACTGCGGGGCAGGAGGAAGAGATTCGCCTTGGCATCGGGGGAACCATTAAAGGGCACAGCAGCAAGCCAACAACAGCCGGTCTTCCCGCTTGCCTGATTTAAGACACGGGAAGACACAGCATCTTCGTGGAGGTCGTAGAACCTGGCGAAGGTGTTTGGTGTCGCCCAGCCAGCAGCTCTACAGATATCTGCTAATGAGGCACCGTGCACCAACACAGAGGTGGAGGCAACACTCCTTGTGGAGTGAGCTCTCAGATCTAGGGGGCATGGCTCTCCCTGGTATAAATAAGACAGGGAGATGGCATCCACCACCCAATGGGCCAGCCTTTGTTTGGAGACAGCATTCCCTTTCTGCTTTCTACCGCGGACGGCCCCTGTCCTGCACCGGCAAGGGCTTCGCCACCCGACTCTCCCTCTGATGCTGTGGAAGACATCTCATCCTCTTGGGATGTTCCAAAGAAGACGCCCATTCTGGAAAGCACACTGCTCTGGAAGCACCACCACAGGACTACGGGGTGTGGCAGAAATTTGCGGGGCTTTTACACCCAGTCACCGTGCAATCCCCCAGGCACCCCCTGTGGCTGTCGAAAAGCCAGCATGGCTCTCTGTCTCACCGCGGGAAGGACGCGAGGGAAGCTGTCTCACGAACGAGAGGCGCGAATGCAGTGTAGCAATGGTCATGCGCTCGCAATGAACGCATGAGTCATCCACAAGTGCTGCCTCAGCGTGCCTTTTTTTTTTTTCAAACATGCAAGACAGCGCTCGTGTCCGTCTAAAGAGGAGAGGAAACTCCTGCACACAGAAGCGCACGGTCACATAGACATCCCAGAGAATGGCTATGAAACCGTGAAGAAATTGTTCTTTTTTGATGCCCGGTTGCCCAGGGGAGACCTCTTGCAGGACCGCGTGCACTCAGTGGTCAAGGTCTCTCGCTGGTGAGCAAAAGACTGGTGCTCTTTGAGCCTTTAAAAAGGCTACCAGTCTCGCGGGTCCATTGACAGCTGCCCAGTTGAAGATGCTGCAACGAAGAGAAAGCTTGAACTCGGACAGGAACTCTGTTTGTTTGTTGATTCTCTTCCATCAGACTCAATGTCATTCAGACGAGGCTCTGAAAGCGAAAAGCTGCATGTAAAAATCCAGCCTTGCCCTCTTATGCTTAAGCTGTGATAAGGTGCACCTGGATGTAATTATTGCACGGCAATATTCATTGGCCTTTTCCAAAGGATTTGAAGATGATTGGTCTCTCAAGCGAAGATCCCATATGTAACGTCGAAGTGATTCGACTGAAAGGGTAACAAAATCATAGTCACGGTATGTGGAGGAGCTGTACAACACATCTTTGTAATATAAACAGAAAGAAAAATTAATTAATTAAACCAAAGTTTGCCTATGAGATATAATCAAAACGAATGTTACCTCGTGTCTAACCACCACAGAGACTGGAACCACCTGGCAGAAGCCCCTCCCATGAGACGAATTTGCGTTAGCTGTAAAGTGAATTTCACGCGTGAATGAAGCAAGAAAAACTAAAAATGGTCAAGTGTCCAACTATGTGTGAACAGCGCGATTTATTAGCACAGGTCACATCTGGTGTGAACGTACCATTACACAGTATAATTCTGGACATCATTTCTGTAACATGAATATGATACATTTGACTAAAAATTTTATGAAACAAATGTTTTAAGCAAGAAGATTCAAACGCACACATTCCAGACATGGATATTAAACTATGAACCATTCCATAGTTGTTCAAAATACATACACAGTGAGTGATTAGCACATGATAGTTAAATGTGTGGGTTACATATAATATGCAGTCAGTTATTTAAGTCCTGTTAAGTTTATTCTTAGCATTGTTTGTGTGCCAGTTCTGTGCTAGTTTGCAAAAGTAAGATCAGTTCTGTGCAGACCAAATGTTAAAAAGTTTGGTGCTGATGGGTTTACATGTGAAGAACATGCTGTGCATCTCTGTGACAATCATCTTGGTTATTTGCCCAATATTGACAATTTGCCGATTTATGACTTCCTGTTGTCTTCCTCTTAGTGAATTCGACTCCTCATTTTTTAATGTTCTTATCAAATCTTAAGTGTCTGATTCACTCTGATCTGCTACAATCTCAAACCGTTCTATTTTATGTTTCTTCAGTGCTGTACATCAGTGCTGCCTCTGTACTTTTGACTGAATGATGATGATTGTTGTTATTTATTAAATGTTCTGTCACTGGAATTCACAGATTAAAGGATATTATGCCTCTGTCTCGCATTATGTCTTTGCTTTGTCTGTCACAGTTTAGTTTTGCTTTCATTTTCTTGTCTTCCTGTTTTTCCTTATTTGGTTCTGTTCCGTTTCTTGTTTAGTTAATTAGTTTACTTGATTCACCTGTTTTCATAAGCCTGACCCGGAAGCAGACCCAATTCCTTGTGAATCCAGTTCCTGAACTGCGGCTAGGAAAGCCATCCCAGAATCTAGTTTCTGAATTACGGCCAGAAGAACCTTTCCTGAATCTAGTTCCTGAATTACGTCCAGGAGTGCCCGTCCCGATCTTTTAAAGTCCAATTTGCATGATTCTGCCAGGAGAGCCGATCCAGATCCCTGCGGATTCCGTTCCGCAGTCTCAGCCAGGAGTGCAGATCCCGATCCCTGAAAGTTCAGTTTTCCCTTCACTGCCAGGAGTGCCAATCCCTATCCCTGAAAGTCCAGTGAGCCCGTCTTGGCCAGGAGTGCCGATCCAGAATCCAGTTCCTGAATCAAGGCCAGGAGAGCCGGCTTTGAATCTAATTCCTGAATCACGGCCAGGAGAGCAGTCTCTGGATCCCGAATCACGGCCAGGAGAGCCCTCTCTGAATCCAGTTCCTGAATCACGGCCAGGTGCCGTATCCGAATCCTAATCCTGACTCACGGCCAGGAGAGCCAATCCGGAGTCCAATTCCAGAGCCCGCGCTGCACGAGCGCCTCCCTGAGTTTGCGCTGCACGACCGCCTCTCTGAGTTCACGATGCAAGAGCATCCACAAGAGCCACAGCCAACAGAAGAGGGGGGGGTCTCTGTCAAGGAGGCTCCGCACGAGCCTTGTGAGGCGTCTCCCTGTCCACCGCGGCTGCAGGCAGCTCCTGACCCACCATGGCCTCTCACAGTTCCTGATCCGCCGTGGCCTTTCGAGGCTCCTGACACGCCATGGCCTCTCACAGTCCCTGATCCGCTGTGGCCCTCCAAGGCTCCTGACCCGCCATGTCCTCCTAAGGCCATGAAGACGCCCTGGAGGCAACCAGTGACTCCAGGGCGCCCACCCCATCCACTCCCTCGCTGTTATATCCATCACCTGCTGTATTTTATGTGTATATTCTGTCTGGTATGTTTATTGAAAAATTACAATTTGTGTTGAATTTTCTAAAGATTGAGCTCAAGAATGAATGCTGTATCAGATGCAGGGAATCACATTTGCTCAGTCCAGCTCGCTCTCATAATATTTGACTAAACATAATACAGTGAGCTTTTAACACAATATACAATAACCTTTCAATGAAGCAGCTCAATGTTTCTTTGATACATGTGACCATATTTTAATTAGCAACAGAAACTTGGGCTCAGCTGTTAAACAGCCAAACTGAGATTTGATTTCATAGCTGAAAGAAGTAGATATGCACAAATAAGGGTTTTTAAGACAATCCATTGCTATTTCTTATGTATTTACAAAGTCATGCCATCAGACTGTTCAATAAATGCAATATCATGCTCATGGGCTTGAAATATGGCTGTATATCAGAGCGCTGTAATATATGGTTATATTACGGTCGTGCTGACATAGCCATATAGCATTAATATGTGCTTTATAAGTACTAATAAAAAGCCAGTATGCTAGTAATATGCATGCTAATAAGTAACTATTCATCAATGAGAAGTGGTTCATAACTTGGTTATGATTAAAATTTGTGTTTAGGGGCAGTCGTGGCCTAATGGATAGGGAGTTGGGCTTGTAACCTAAAGGTTGTGGGTTTAAGTCCCAGGTCCAGCAGGGATTGTGGGAGGGGTTAGTGAATAACCAGCACTCTCTCCATCTTCAATACCACGACTGAGGTGAGACCCTTGAGAAAGGCATCGTTCCCCCAACTGCTCCCCGGGCGCCGCAGCAAATGGCTGCCCACTGCTCTGGGTGTGTGTTCACGGTGTGTGTGTGCGTGGTTGTTCACTTCTCACTGATGTGTGTGTGTGCATGTTGGATGGGTTAAATGCAGAGCACAAATTCCAAGTATGGGTCACCATACCTGGTCACTTCACTCACTTCACTTCTAAAGTATCCCCTAAGATGAGCTATTAACCTCCATACAAACATATGTAGACTACAAAGCAGCAACAACGGCTTAAAATAACAGTATCCATATGATTAATTCATGTTGCAATGCTTGCTGGAAGCTTCCATCGCTTCATATAATACTGTTTGTGTTTTTTGCCACTGCATGTCTTTGTGTGTAAGACCAAGGAAACAGAACTTTAAAAAAGTACAAAAGAAAAATGAGAGGATCTCAAAAGCCATGGGGAGACATTCAGTAACGCAAGGCAATTTGTCATCCAGGAGAGCCAAGGCCAACCTCACTGTGGATTGGAGAATGATATTAGCACCGTAATTAGCAGCAACATGTGTGCAGTGTTTGCTAATAGAGTCTGCCTAATTTTGTTATTAGTCATTCAATTAATGACAAACCAATGATGCAGGTTTTCACGTAGGGGCCCCACATGTGTTTCTCAGAGGCCTCTGAACGATAGCATTGTAATCACTTCTCTCTCGAGTGTGAGCCGGTAAACTCAAAGATCCTCTCTGTTAGATGACACAAATAGAAGCTTGTATTATGCAGGGAAGCAAAAAGGATATGCACTACAACCGTTCCAGTTTTTCCCATTTGTACTGTGTTTACTACGCTGCTTGTTTCTGAACTGCTGTGATACCTCATGCGACAACCTGAATAATGCCCAATTAAACTCTAAAATAAGAATACAGATCCCTTTGAATTCACCTCCTGGGATCAGAAGGGGCGAAGTGTTATGAGTGTTTAACGTGCAATAGTTTCCCATAAACCTTTTCCTGTGAATGTATTTGAATTTGTATTTATTGTACATAGTCTGATGAGGTGTTTAGGGCCCATGCATATTATTTATTCATTTTTATAAAAAAAAAAAAAAAAAACAATAAAAAAATGCTGTGCCATCTGCAGATGTGAACTAAACTCTTTCATGCTAAAAGGAACCCATATGTGAACATGGAGACTGTGTCCCCCAAGCTAAAGAGCAGGGAGACCTTTCAGCGTGTTATCAGCGTTCAGCTCAAAAGCAGCATCTCATGCTGCTCAGCTCATGATGGTATGGAGGTGTATAAGGGCATGCAGTATGGGCAACTTGCAAGTTTTGTAAAGTGTTCATCATATAGTAATAAATTAAATATAATTAAATGTTTATTTATTTGTAATTGTAACCATGAGCTGGATGTGCCAGCCCAGTTCTGGATGGCACTCCAGCTCTCCATGAACTGTGTGTGTTTGTGTCTGTTTTCATTCTTGGACTCACTTAATGAACTCTTGTTTCCGCTCCCTTGTCTGTTGTCATAGTTATTCATTGCATTTCTTCACCCCCTTGTATGTTTCCATAGCAACTCATTACATCTCCGCCCACTGACCTCGTTTGTACTGTATTGAAGTTCCAAGTCGCCAGTCATTGTTAGAAGTGTCCCGAGTTTCTCCTGTGTCTAGCCGTCCGTGTTTCTCCTCTAGTTCTCTGTGTTTCGTGTCTGACCCCAGCCTGCCTTCAGATCTTCACTTTAGTCTTGTCCTTCGGATTCTGTTTGCCCCTTGTACGATCTACGCTAAGTTATTTGGATTATTCTCATTGTCTTTTCCTCGGATGTGTATGTTTGCTGTTGATGAGTCTGCCTGGTTAACCTATGACGATTCTGCCTGACTCTCTCCTATGTTTGTTTTTACAAATGTCTGCGATTGAATCCGAACGCCTCTCGCCTCGTCATGACAGTAATGACCATTCAAATGTACAAGCTTGTTTTTATTAAACCTACTGTATGTAACATTTATTTTCAAAAGAAAGAGACCATAGTGTTTTTTTTTTTTTTATCCTAAATTGAAACATTTAACGGTCCACATTTTAATGTTAATGTGAACCAGCTTCAGTAACAATTAATTTTTATTATAATTTTTTATTTTAAATATATATATAATATATATTTTTTTGTTTTGTCTGGAAGCACTAGGTTTGAATACCCAAAAGTACAAATGAGACTTTCGCTTTTCAGAAACGTTTACACTCTGTAGCTGAACTTCTGGAGACTTGGAATGTAGTGCACCAGTTTTATGGAATGTATGTTTTATGTGCTTTTGTTACAGATTCGGGTCATTGTCTGCTTTAGCACAGAAAGGAGCAGTGCAAACATTCTGCATAAATCTCATTTTGTGTTCCAGGAAAGAAAGAGAGAGGGTGAGATACAGGGATAAAGGTTTGGCTGAAACAAGAGGATAACAGAATTTTGAACTGTTCACCCAAAACAATGACAACTTCATTCAGCAGCTAGAGCAGCAGCTGTCTTATTTCAGCGTTACCCGAATCCCACTGTGTGAAAGTTGGCACATGTCTGGTCCTGTTCTGGCAGGAAGCAGACAAAAAGTGAATTTCTCTTTCACCTTTTTTCTTTTTTTTCCATTTTTTTTATTTTGTTCTAATATCTTAGCTGATTTATTCGTTCCTCCAGGGAAATATATACTGTGTGTATATATTTTATTATTTAATTCTTTGATTGTTTAATAATCAAAATAATCAAACTTCAGACATAATGAATGCTTGGGCATGAAAAGAGAAAACACCTGACAGCAATCACATCACCAATCAAGCACCACATAAAACCACACACCACTCTGCATTCCCTGTCCAAGCTCGATCATTTGAAATGGACTTACTATTATATATAACAGCACAAATATTGGTGGCTACATGATGGCTTGGTTGAATTCCAATGTAGAATGCGGTCTGTTATTTCTTGATAAAAGACTGTATACTGTAACAGACCATTGCCATGAAAAACAGAGCGTTGCTATAGACTCACAGGATTCTAACCGTAGAGACGGAGTGTACTATTTTCTTTAGCGGAAGCAACACAATCGGGCTTAAATCAATAAACTCCCTTTTAATATTTTGTGTCACAATTATTATTTATTTGGTAGGTAGCCATGTAATAAGCGGGATAATGTGTATAGCGATTATCCCTTACACATTAGCTAGTCTAGTAGCTCATGAGGCATGCATGCTAGAAAAACACAGGTTAACTATATATTTGTCTTTGGCTAATCAGCATTAAATTCGAGCCTTATTCGAGGCACTGGTAGTTTAATCTTTTGTTCATCACCAGCTTCACTCACCTCAGCACAAGCCAAGAAAAACACTTCAGTCAGGAACTCTTGAATCAAAATATATCACAGACAACTAAATGTTTATAATGTATATATTTATTTGCATAATATGAATATAATTTGGGGGTATGGCTCTGTTCCAAGTTCCCTGTCCATTTCATGAGCTCCATGAAAGCCAGACAGAGAATAAACAGCCATTTCAGGGGCACCCTTCTATTTTAAGAATAGTAGAGTAGCATAAAACCCCCGGAACAGAGCAAGCAACAATGACAACAGTATGACATTGTTTTAAGTTGAACCCACAGCAGGAGGAGATG
>JAUMHQ010000066.1:3583360-3594116 GCA_032361165.1 Enteromius paludinosus | reverse complement strand
ATAGATAGATGATAGATAGATAGATAGATAGATAGATAGATAGATAGATAGATAGATAGATAGATAGATAGATGTACACAAACACACACAAAAAATGTGCATATCAATTCCATATCAAACAGTAGATGAAAAGTATTGAGATGACCTACTGATCCTTTACTGTGCATTCAATTGACATGTTACTATCTGAAATAAATGTGTAAAAGCTTCAGCTAACCTTGTTATGTCCTATGCTTCTCTTTTCTAGTTTTGTCTCTCCTGCAAGGCTTGATTTTCCAGTCAAAACATCTGTCTGGTTATTCACAACCAGACTTTGCCACATGTCCACCCCCACTCTAAAGCAAATACTTTGACAAGTCCTTCCTAAAAACGCGACCCAGCGTCCATTATGCGACAAAATTCATAACAGCCTAGCAAAAAACATTGACACTGACACGCACTGTATGAAATGCAATAACAGAAGGCAGGTGTGTCTGTATCCGTGTGCGTATGTGTGTTTGTGTGAGTGAGTGATAATAGAGAAAAAATAAATGTGATATTTATCCCAAACCCTACTTAGAAACCTTGCTTTACATATTCACTTTACACATGCACATCATTTCCACAGCGCCCCACATATATTCCACGTATCCTCTCTATAACAGACACCAATATGTAATTTTGTAACCCCCGTCTCTTTTTTATTTTTTGACGTCTGTAAGTTGCACCACCAGCAGCTGTAGTAATATGTTAAGCAAATGCTTCTTTCTTCAAAATGGTGGTTTGTGGCAGACAGCTCCATTTGGCTGATAGCTTCTCCCAGTGTGGGTCCGGGTCTGCGTTTTTCATTCATCCCCGCACTCGGCGCATAAACGACACCACGTGTCATGTCAGTTCTCGTTCCTTCATATCTTTTCCACCCCACGCTATCAACATGAGTTAAAGCTCTAATTTCCTACATACATTTTTCCTGCTTTTATTTATTTATTTATTGTCCACCCAATGTGATCTATGTTGTTCTTAATATAACATCCCTTGGTTGTATGATCTGATAAGAGACCATTCTTAGATTGTTTGATGTTGACATTAAAGGTTATGTAACGGAGAGCTCAAGAAGAAGTCAATTCCTATGTGTGTCCAAGGGCGGCGTGGTAGAGGTAGTGGCAGGAGTTTCCCAGTGGGTAATTTTCGTGGGGTATTTACAATGGCACAGATGGTGCATCCTTTGATGTAACGTTTCACTTCATTAGTTAAATTGGGCCACGAAAAGCTTTGGGTTAGCAGTTGTATTGTTCTCCGAGTACCCGGATGTCTTGTTCCAGGGTAAGTGTGGATGGTGTCCATTACCTGTGTGCAAACGGTGTTGGGCACATACATTTTTTGGGCTGGGCAATTTGCAGGTGCTGGCTCATGGACTGTAGCTTGATGGATTTCATCGTCTAAATCCCATGAAATAGGGGCCATGAAAAGGGTGGGTGGGAGAATCGGTTCAGGTTTTTCTGGAGTGGGGTCTGGATCATGAAGACGGGAAAGTGCGTCCGCCTTGGTGTTCTTGTGTCCAGGTCTGAACGTGACTTTAAAGGAAAAACCTAGTAAAGAACAGTGCCCACTTGGCTTGTCTAGGATTTAGACGCTTGGCTTCCTGGAGATATATGAGATTTTTGTGGTCTGTAAGTACTGTGATTGTGTGATTGGCTCCCTCTAACCAATGTCGCCACTCCTCAAATACAAGTTTGATGGCCAATAATTCTCTCTTTCCAACGTTGTAGTTTTGTTCTGCTATGGATAACTTCTTGGAAAAGTAAACGCATGGGTGAAGAACAGGTGGGTTTCCGTGATACTGTGAGAGAGCGGGTCTGACTCCTAGTGTGGACGCATCAACTTCTACAGTGAATGGGAGGTCTGGGTTCAGATGGCGAAGTACTGGAGCAGAACAAAATGTCTGTTTGAGCTGTTTGAAGGCCTCCTCAGCCTCTGAATTCCACTGAAGTTTTTTTCTTTTTGCCCTTTAGAAGTGATGTGATAGGTGCGGTGGTCTGACTTTACCCTTTCATAAAGCGACGGTAGAAATTTGCAAACCCCAGAATGATAACGATAACGACACGGAAGGGTGGAGAATTGTAACATATTGGTTACTATGGTTACTATTGGTTACTATGACAACACATGAGGTGGGTGGAGACAGAGTACACAGGTGACAGATCATACATAGAGTGGAAAAACACAGACACAGTACATGGGGGGCTGGAGTGCCATCCAATCTGGACTGACACATCCAGCTGATCATAACATAGCCCCCCCTCTAAGGAGCGGCTTCCAGACACTCCAAACTTTGGAGCCAGCAGGCCCAACCTCCAGGGTGGGGCAGACGGCGGAGAAGTCCATCTGGATCCACCAGGCAGGGAAAGTGCTCTCCTGAGGCAATCTTAAAGTTCTAAAACCCTCCAGGGCAGAGCAGATGATTGTAGTGCCCTCTGGGGCCGACCAGGCAATGATCCTGCTCTCCAGAGCCGACCAGGCTGCGAATCTGCCCTCCAAGATGGAGCAGGCAGTGGAGAAGACCACCGGGGCGGAGCAGGCGGCGGAGAAGCCCCCCAGGGTGGGGCAGGCGGCGGAGACATCCTCCTAGGTGGAGCTGTTGGCGGGGAACCCTTCCAGGGTGGATCAGGTGGCGGGAACGCCCACCTTGGTGAAACAGACAGCGAGGCCATCTTCCAGGGCAGAGTCCCTCTGGTTCGGCCAGACAGCGACAGAGCCATCTTGGGGCCATCAGACTGACATTGCGCCCTCAAGAACCAACCAGTCAGTGAACGCGCCCTTCAAGACTGTCTAGACTGTGAATGCGCCCTTCTAGACCGACTAGACAGTGAATACGCCCTTCGAGACCAGACAGGGAATGAATGCGCCCTCTTGCAACCAACAGTCAGTGATAACGCCCTTCTAGACCGACCAGACTGTGAATGCTCCGTCTTGAGCCAAACCGACTGACATTGCACCCTTGGGGTCCTCACTGACAGTGAACGCACCCTCCTGCAACCAACAGTCAGTGATCACACACTTCTAGACCGATCAGACAGTGAATGTGCTCTTCGAGATCAGACAGAGAATGAATTTGCCCTTCGAGACCAGACAGAGAATGAATGTGCCCTCCATGACCGACCGAACCACAATTCAGAGACCTCCTTGGGTTGAGCAGCCACCAGTGGAACCTCTGGGGATTCTACGGCCGAAACAGACATCTCCAGTGGTAGTACAGCCTCTGGCAGACCCGATGGAGTCTCTGAACCACACACAGGTTCCGGAGGCTCTGGCCATGGGACCTCACAGTCTTTGAGGAACTCTGAGTTAGGTGACTGGGGCCCTGGATCACAGACCGGGTCTGGCGGATCCGGCCATGTTGGATCCGGATCACAGACTGGGTCTTGCGGATCCGGCCATGATGGGTTGGGATCACAGACTGGGTCTGGCGGATCCGGCCACCATGAGTCTGGGTCACAGACCTAAGACAGCTTGACAGGCTAAAAAACCGGGACTGATTGGACCTGACACAGCTCCTTGTGATTCGGGAGTGAAACCTGTTATTTGCGGGCTAGGAACTGCGAGCACCTTCAGTGGCTCGATTGGCTGTGAACCCGGGACCGACTGGACAATACACGGCTCCTTGTACCGTGCTACAGCATTGAGACCCGTTACATGTTGGCTAGGAACCACGAGGACCTTCAGCAGATCGTCAGGCTGCGTAACTGGATAAGGCTCAGGTGAAAACGACCCCTCGTATCGTGCTACGGGGCTGGCAACCGTTACTGACTGTCTAGGAATCGTAAGGGCATTCTGCAGGTTCTCAGGCTGCGTAACCGTGACCGACTGGACATGACACGACCCCTCTTATCGTGCTACGCGAATGGCACCCGATACAGACTGGTTAGGAATCGTGGGACTGGCTGGGTTGAACACGACCCCTCGTATCGTGCCACAGGGCTGGAACCTGTTAATAAATGGTTGGAAACCATGAGGGCCTTCAACAGCACGTCTGACTGCGTGACTGCGACTGACTGGGCAGGAAACAGCTCTCCTGGCTTTATAACCGAACCAGACTGAACACCACACAGCCCCTCTCGCTGTGAAGTGGTGTCAGGACCCTTCACTAGCGGTTCGGGGATCAATAGGATGGGTGACAGCTCCTTGAGCTGTAAAACTTGAACCGACTGGGCTGGAAACAGCACTCCTGTCTGTGAAACTGGTATTGGTTGGACCGAACATGACCCATCTCGTCGTGCTACGGAGCCGACACCCACAATTTGCGGGTCCAGAACCGCCGACATGAATGACCGTTTACTCAGTTGTGACACCGAGACTGGCCGGACACCATA
This sequence comes from Enteromius paludinosus, assembly GCA_032361165.1. NCBI lineage: Eukaryota > Metazoa > Chordata > Actinopteri > Cypriniformes > Cyprinidae > Enteromius > Enteromius paludinosus. Next base: position 3,589,767 of record JAUMHQ010000066.1, on the reverse strand, counting down.
CAGCCCCTCTCACTGTGAAATGGCGTAGGAACCCATTACCAGCAGAATAGGAGTCGCTAGAATGGGTGACAGCTCCCCTAGCTGTGATACCTGAACCGACTGAGCTGAACACGGCCCCTGACGCCGTGAAACGGGACTGTAACCTGACTTTTGCGGTTTGGGAACTGCAAGGGATTTTGATGGAACTGGCAACCCCATGCCAGCGTAGCGTTCGCTGCTTCGGCCGCCATTTTGGGTCGAGAGTCGGCAACGTCAGCCATCGAAAATAGACTGTATCCTCTCATACTGGTCAGCTTGGCTGTTTGCTGACTGGTGATATTGCTGCCCGGGATTCCCCTGTGACACTCTTTTCAAGCACTGCATCCACCAGTTCGGAAAAAGTCCACTCCGGGTCTTCATGCATCACCGCGTCAACATATTCGAGCACTTCCGGGTCGAGTCCCCTCAGGAAGCAGTCCTTGAGCTGGTTCTCACTCGCGCAAGCAAAATGACAATGTGCGATGAAATCCTCCGCATAATCATCAATATAACGCCCTCGCTGGAATATAGTGCTCAGATACCGCATGACATCCTGAACACAGGGAATTCTGGAGTATTTATACTGGAGATAACGACACGGAGGGGTGGAGAACATATCAGTTGCCATAGAGACACATGAGGAGGGTGGAGAACATATTGGTTACTATGACAAGACATGATGTGGGTGGAGACAGAGTACACAGGTGACAGATCATACTTGGAGTGGAAAAACACAGACACAGTACATGGGGGGCTCCAATCTGGACTGGCACATCCAGCTGATCATAACTGATTGATTGATTGATTGATTGATTGATTGATTGATTGATTGATTGATTGATTGATTGATTGACATTGGTTTGGTTGGTTTTTGTTGCATCTATGAATTCTTAATGCATTTCTTTTAAAATAACTTAATGGGATAAAATAAAAATGATTAAATGGATAAAATAGATTCTCATGCCCAGATGCCAATACTCAAACACCTTGCAAAAGAGAGTGCAATATTTTACTTCCAAAATGTATATTTTTAGAGATAAAACAGAAACTGTGCAGCCGTCAGCTATAGTATCGCATCAAGTGCAATGTAGATCACCTGAGGATAAATTCCACTCATTCTCTACCATAGGAGAGGAAGAATTATATACACGTGTTAAATCATCTAAGCCAACAACATGTATGTTAGACCCTATTCCATCTAAACTATTAAAAGAGCTGCTTTCAGAAGTCATAGATCCTATTTTGTCTATTATTAACTCTCTGAGAACGTGGATCACGCCTGCGTGATCTTGGGCTTTTTTATCTTATCAGTGCAAAAGACACTAATAAAACTGCCTGCTCGACCAAATGGTTGAACATATTTTGAGTCACTATATTTTATTAAGTGGATTACCTAAATTAACTTAAGCTGATTGAGCCATCTCTACCATCTGGTTGAGCTACGTTATGCCAAAAAAAATCCACTAGATGTCATTATGTCAATCAACAGTACTTGTGACAACACTTCCTCTCTCATGGATGTCAGAATCACTCCTGCCATGTGATCTGTTTTTGGTGAAATTGTGCAAGGTAAGCATTTTTTTTTTTTTTTTACATATTACACTGTAGAAGCCCTAACTTTACAAAATTATGTTGTTTGTTTCCATTAAAAAAACTTTTATTTTCAAAAGTGTGCTCAACCAAACGGTTGATTTTTCACTTAATGGTAGAAATGCTAAGCTAATGTTTTCAAATCATCCATTTCTGCAGTCAGAATGGACTATTTGTTGATAAATATAAACTTCTGATCATTCATAGTTATGAATATGACACAGCTATTGTTATTTCCTTATGAATATACCTAGATAATTTCTTAAGTATGTCATTTTTTGCCACTTTTGGATATTTTTTTAAGTAAATATAATGAAATCATAGAATTAATGTTTGAAAAAAATAATAATCAGTTGCAGATACTTCTTAACTGACAAATACTGGTGTATTAACATTACAATTTTAAGATTGTTATTTATTTGTTTGTTTGTTTTGTTTTTTACAATTACTAGATGGATGTCAACAGTTTCTATGGTAAAAGAATGTGCACTCTTCAGGCCCTCGTACCAGAAAACCCCCAAGAATCTGATGCTGATTTCAGTGATGTTGATGACCCAATAGAGGATCCTGATTATCACCCCATTCGAGATGAGGAAGCTGGTGACAGATCTTTTGAGTCCCTGGATGAAGATGATGCCCCCTAGGGCTGGGCGATATATATCATACGATATATTATGCACATTTTGTCAATAAAGCCGGTTCTTTGATTAGCTGTAAATCTCCGTCACCTGTTTTCAAAAGGAACCCCAGCTTATAAACAAAGCCGTAGATCACTGAGAAGCTGCACGCTGAGTTTCGCAGGTGATTTAATGGCGCAGCTTCTCAGTGATCCTGGCGTTCCTTTTGAAAACAGGTGACTGAGATTTACCGCTAATCAAAGAACCGGCTTTATTGACGAGATGCGCATAGTATATCGTACAATATATATTGCCCAGCCCTAATGTCCCCTCAACAAGATAGATGTGTCAAGAAGGAAATGTCAAGAGATGTTGTTGAAAAGTTTTACAATCACTAGTTTTTTTATATTGTTTGAAGGATTGTTTCTTATGTTGTTTACACTACACATTACACTTTACAAAGAAATGTTAATTTATCTGTTGCACTGCCACACTTGCCAGCATTTCTTGAAACATAAAAGCCTAAAATGCCATTATATTATTATCTTTTGCTGTTTTTTTATTTTATTATTTTATTTATTTTTTTTTTTAATGCAGAAAGAATGTAATGTCTATGGTTAGTTTGTTTTGTTACTTTTAGTTATTTAAGTTCTTTTTTTTTTTTTTGGTTTATTATTAAAAACAAGAAAACAAATGAAAACCTGAAATATTTTATGGCATACTTACTGGAGTAAGGGACTGGGAAGCCTGCGCGGAGGCTGGGAAAACCAACATGGGTGTGCTAGGAACCTCAGCGAGGGTGGGAGAGGAGATGATTGCTTGGAGTGAGGGACTTGGAATCCTGCGCGGAGCCTGGGAGAAACCTTCACGGAGGTATGAGGAACCTCAGCGGAGGTGTGATAGGGTGACTTTGTCAGAGTGGGGGAGAAGGGATTGAGAAGCCTTCGCGGAGGCTGGGAGAAAACCTTCGTGGAGGTATGAGGAACCTCGGCGGAGGTGTAATATGGGGTGATTTTGTCGGAGAAGTAGGGATTGGGAAGCCTTCGCGGAGGCTGGGAGAAACTTCGTGGAGGTAAGGGAACCTCGGCGCAGGTGGGATAGAGGATGGTTTGGCTGGTATGGGGCTATTGGGATTATGAAGCCTACGCGGAGGATGGGAATGGAACCTTCGCGGAGGTATGGGGAACCTCGGCGGAGGTGTGATAGAGGGTGACTTGGTCGGAGTGGAGGAGTAGGGATTGGGAAGCCTTTCGCGGAGGCTGGGAGTAAACCTTCACGGAGGTATGGGAACCTCGGCGGAGGTATGACAAGAGGGTGACTTTGTCAATATGGAGGAGTAGGGATTAGGAAGCCTTTGCGGAGGCTGGGAGTAAAACCTTCGTGGAGGAATGAGGAACCTCATGAGAGGTGAGATGGGGAGGATAGGGACGTGGGAGCCTCCGCGGAGGCTGGGGCGAATGCCTAGTAAAAGGAAGGGTAGTGAGATTTTTTTATTTTTTTTTCATCATTGGAGATGAATTGGAATTAGATTCCGGGCGGGAAAAGTTGGGGTTCTAGGGTTGGCGAAGGGCTAGATATGGTTAACATGGCTTGTCAAATAGCTGAAGGGTCTAGACGGATGTAGCTTCTGAAGGCGTTGGAGGTCCAGCGGCCTAACGTTTGGATTTGGTTTGGGGAAAGGCCTCTTTTGGCGGCTGTGGTGGCTGCTCCAATCCTGAAGGAATGAGAGGAGAAGCTATTTGGATCGACTCCGGATTTGGACAGGACTTATTTGAGGTGCTTTTGAAACCAAAACCTAGAGGCGGGTTGGTTTGATTCATCTAGGAAGAGGGGTTCAAAGGGGGAGGAGGCAAATGAGTTCCTATGAGCTAGGTAAGCTCGTAGCGTTTGGTATGGCTGGGTGGGACTTTGAAGCTTGAAAATATATACGAAATGGCCTTTGTTTAGCTGGTCAGTTTTACTGTGTTTTATGAGGAAGGACACTGTGGACAGGTCAGAGATGGTGGGGTGAATGTTTGGGTTGAAAGGGGAGTTGATGGTGATTTCAGAGCACCTGAGAAAACCAAAGAAGGCTAGTGTGAACATGGCATCTAGGGTTCGGTCGACTAATGGGGAGAAGTAATTCCTTCTGAGGTGGGATATGCAAAGGGTTAAGATCTCCAGGGGGATGGGGAGCCTTTGATCAGGATGGTAAGGGTTTTCTCTTAGGATGCCTTTTAGAATTAGGTTGGCTTGGGCGTGGGAGATGGAGGGAGAATTAGAGCCATGGATCAACTTATGGAAAAATTGGATCCCGCTCAGGTAACCCTTAATGGAGCTGAGGAGCTTAAGAATTAAATGAAGGAGGAAATGGCTAAAAGGGATTTATCTGGGAAATTGAGATTGTAACTTAGGTGGAATGCTTTGAAGGCTCTCCAAGCTGTGAGGTAGGATTGGAGAGTTCTGGGGGCAACTGCCATTAACATGGAGTTAATGGATTTTCGAAGAGTGTTCTCAGGGGATGGACTAGGGGTAAATTAATTGCGAGTAGGGAGGAACTGGGGTCGGCTGGAGGTCTGCTTCCGGAGCAAGCGTCCTGAATTTCTGAAACATAAAACGAGACAGAGAATCAGCGATTGTGTTATATTTTCCGGGGATGTGCTTGGCGGTGACGATGAATTGGTTACGGGCTGAAATCCAGACTAGGCGTCTGAGAAGGGGCATGATAGCCGGGGAATGGGAACTGTGCTTATTTATGCATTGGACAGTGGTTTCGTTGTCACAGTGTACGAAAATACATGAGGAGGACCATTCGTTTCCCCAGAGGACGGCGGCCCCTACGATGGGGTACAGTTCATAGAGGGCTGTGGAGGCTAAGTGCGGGGGAATATTTGAAAATTCGGGGGGCCAGGGGGAGGCGAACCACTGGTTGCGGTAAAAGCCTCCAAAACATATGAATGGGGCTGCGTCGGTGAAGAGTTGGATGTCTGTGGGGTTGGCTAGGCAGTCTTTGTAGAAAAAAGAATGGCCATTCCACTGGAAAAGGAATGAGATCCAGAGTTGTAACTCGTTTAGACAGGAGCTTGGCAGGGTTAGGGAATCCTCTAAAGATGGTACTGAAGAGGCTAGAGTTAGCAGATGGGAAATGAAAGGCCTGCCTTGCGGGATGATATGCATGGCGAAGTTCAGGTGACTTAGCACTGAGAGAAGTTCTCTTTTTGTGCAGTGGGGGTGGGTTAGGAGGTTAGAGGCAATCAGGGTAACTCTGTCGAGTTTTTCTTTGGGAAGGGAAGCTTCAAATTTTTGGGAGTCGAGGGTGATGTCCAAAAATTCGATGTTGGTGCTGGGGCCCAGGGTTTTCTCATGGGCGATGGGAATCCCCAATTTATTGAAAACGTTGAGGACTGTGGAAAGGTCGGCTGCTGGCGGGGCGTGGGGGGGGGGATGGTGGGAGATTGACGAGGAAGTCGTCAAGGAGGTGAATGAGATGGTGAATTTGGTAATTCTTATGGAGAATCCAACAAATAGCTTCAGAGAGCATGTCAAATATTTTAGGACTGCTTTTGCAACCGGTGAGGTGGGCGGACTGCGAAATAGAAGAGATTTCACCATTGGATGACAAAGAGGTGCCAGAAGTCAGGGTGGAGGGGCATGACTTTGAAGGCGGAGGTAATATCTACTTTGGCCATCCAAGCTCCTTTACCGACTTTCTTGATGAGTTCAATGGCTTGGTCTACATTGTGATATTGGAGGGAGAATTCCTCTAGGGGAATTAGACTGTTAATGCTGCCAACTGAGGAATTGTGGGGGGAAGAGAGATCGATAATGAGTCTCTTTTTTCCTGAAAATTTTCAAGTTGCAATGCCGATGGGGCACTCGGTAGGTACTGAATGGAGGGGCTGGGAAAGGGCCGATCATGAAAGTGGAGTCTAATTCTTTTTTGATTAGAGCATCCATTGTGTCTGGTTCAGTTGAGGCAGATAGGAGGTTGGGGCAAATTAGAGATTGCGTGGGAATGGAGATGACGCCTGGATGGAAACCCTTTTCAGGAACTCCACACTGCGTCGAAACGCATTTGGGAACGCCTACAGCGTGACCATGTTCTGAATCTGCTGTAAAATCTGTCTTACATTTACATTTATTCATTTAGCAGACGCTTTTATCCAAAGCGACTTACAGGTGGGGAAACAGCAGCAATTAGTC
>JAUMHQ010000066.1:3524802-3539856 GCA_032361165.1 Enteromius paludinosus | reverse complement strand
CAAAAATCTGAAAAAGCGCCTGCAGGGGGATCCGTGACCACGCGCGACGATTTGCAGGCTGCCGCGTGAAAAAAGACGCATTTTTAATGGCCAGATCTGTAAATCCACCCTCCGGGGTTTGTGTTCACTGCATCTACGTGTCTGGCTGTACTCTCTAGCGCCACGGTTCACAATACTATATATATATATATATATATATTTATATGTCATGGGAATGACGCGAGGAAACGTTCGGATCCATCAAAACAACAGGGAGAGTCAACAATGGCAAACAGGAGCATCAGAGACAACGGCATAAGAATAATCCAGATACGAGGCGTGGGTCGGCAACGGTATATCCAATACAACGAAGAAACACGGAAGGCTTGAGAATGGGGAAAACACAGGTACATCCAACATTGATGAGCGTCTAAACAGGAAACAAACTGGACTTTTATACAGACATGCTAACAAGGTTAAGGGGAGGAGCGAGTTAGTGGTCAAGTCAACACATAGTTTGCTGGGCGCTGGAGTGCCATCCAGAGAGCTGGCACATCCAGCTGATCATCACAATATATATATATGTATATATATGTAAATTAGAAGGATCAAGTGGGTAGGGAGGTTTAGCTGGCGTATTCTTTGGATCTTAGATATGCATATATAATCGCACACAGCAGTATAAAAAGTGCAAATGATAATGAACAATACTTTCTTCCTTACAGCAAGGGTCACAGGGTCTCCTGTGTGCTGTGAAGCCACAGTTTAATTACTTTTGTACATAAAGTTGATTAAAATGTATTTAAAATGTGTGTAATATGCCTTAGTGTGTTCTAAAATCTACCACCCTCAAGGCTCCCCAGAAACACATTAAGGAACTGTGCCTTGCCACCTACTGTATTCTCTCCATATTCTTCCATCATCCTCTCATCCTTGGAGACTATAATTCGCACAGTTAGCAGAGGCTCAGATGGGCGGTACGTCTGCTGGCAGATAAGCACATGTTCTGGATGTTACCGGTGTGAGCAGCAGGGTTGGAGGTGAAGGGGATTTCACAGTATGCTCTGTCTCTCTGTTAACGGCAGGTTCATTAGCTCTAATAGGACATTAGATAAAAGTCAGGGTGATGTCTCCCAGGCCCCAGGGTCTTCAGTGCAAGGGCAATTAAAAGCACAGATTGTAGCATAAAAGCCATTTTAACGTGCAGTAAATGCTCACTCATCCCTCACGCATAGGGCTGTCCCCTCAGGCGACGAGAAGCTGAGACACTTTTGGGAGGCCGATCTCTAAAACATTTTACAGAAATATCGGAGGGATGATCCATTTTCCTGCCTCCAGATGCAGCAGTGTGAGAATATTTATAAGTTACATAAGCTACAAGGGTATTTTAGATCAGCAGACTAGACAAACATTGTTGAATAAATCTTGTGTAATACAATATTGTTTCTTGTTGTATTTCAAATTATTTCGAATAATCCTTCGTGGTTTCTTTAAGATTGTGTTCAAAAGCTTTTTAAACGAATAGTCATCCAGTGAAAATTCTTTCAACCTTTAACTGTTCCTCACAATTTTCAAATTCTGCATGATTTGATTTCTGCAGTGAAAAAAAAAGGACACGCTCAGTAGTTGTTTTCCAAATAATTAAAAGTGAATGTGGACCGGATTAATAAATGGATTAATAAATTAATGGATTTATATATTTATATATATATATATATTTTTAGTGACGCAGAAATTGTGCGCGCTTTCGGAGATGGTGTTGCTTTTCTTTAGGACTCATTTATCCCAGACCTCATGGGTCTTCCTTGGCGGCAAGCACTTTGATGACGTCCCGGTCTTGGGGAGGACCCCGGATTCCGCAGTCTGACGAGCTGCTGAAGGTCCTCGCGGTTCCTAGCCCACATATAACGGGTCTCAACCCCCGTAGCATGGTACGAGGAGCCGTGTATTGTCCAGTCGGTCACGGTTTCACAGCCAATCGAGCCACAGAAGGTCCTCGCGGTTTCTAGCCCGCCTCTAATGGGTCCTAGTCCCATTTCATGGTACGAGGAGCCATGTCCAGTATTGATGGTCTGCGGTTTGGGATTGGTGTCATCGGATCCACCAGATTTCATCTGTGATCCAGATCCATTGTGGCCGGATCCGCCAAACCCGGTCTGGAACCGGATTCGGAACGATGGTGGCCTGAGTCAACAGAGCCCGTATGAAGCTCAGAGACTCCATCGGGACCGCAGATGGCTGCACAATCTCTGAAGATATCGGTCACGGTAGTAGAATCTCCTTAGATCCTGTTGGTAGCTTCACAGCCCATGGAGGTCTCTGAGTCGCTGTTTGGACAGGTTGGGAGGTCTTTATCTCAGTCAGTTCAGTCTCTGAGGGGGCAGTCACAGCCTGCGTGGCCCAAAAGGGCGCAGTCACAGCATGCTCGGCCCAGGAGGGCATTACTAAGGACTGTTCAGCCCAGGAGGGCATTTCTATGGACTGTTCGGCCCAGGAGGGTTTTACGGTTACCTGTTTGTCCCAGAAGGGGATTATTATGGACTGTCCGGCTGAGAAGGACACCGTCGTTGATGGTTCTGCCTCGGAGAGTACTCCAGTCATCTGCTCCGCCCTGGGGGGCTCTCGAGCTGTCTGGTCGGTCCTGGAGGGCATGGTCGTGGTCTGATATACCGAAGTGGTCATCTCCACTGTCTGCACCGCCCTGGAGGATAAATGAACTATTTGCTCAGCTCAGGAGAGCATCATTGCTGACTGGTAGGCCCAGGTGGGCTGCTCCACCGTCTGCTCCGCCTTGGAAGAGGTTTCCGTCATCTGGGCTGCCCATGTGGAGATCCCCGCCGTCTGCCCTGCCCTGGAGGACGTTCCTGACGTCTGGTCTGCTCAGGTGGGCATCCCCGCCGTCGGATCTGCCCTGGATTGCTTACAAACTGTTTGGTCGGCTCAGGAGAGCATCTTCATGGCCTGGCAAGCCCAGGTGGATGTTGCCGCCATCTGCTCCACCTTGGAGGGTATTCCCTTCGCCTGCCCCAACTTCCCCTATCTTGCATCTGGAAGCTGCGCCTTGGGGGAGAGCTATGTAACGTCATAGGCATTCCGTGTCTGTGTGTTGTTGTCATTCTGTCCACATGCTCCTTATGTTTTGTTTTCATGTCATTCCCTCACATGTCTGATCGTTTGTAACCCCGCCCCTGTCATTAGTCTTTGATTATCTGCCAGCAGTCTTTCCCAGGTGTGTTGTCTTTAATCTTTGATTGGTCTTTAATCTATCATTATGTAACGTACTTTACTGCACATGCAGAGGCAGTTTCAAAGTGAAATGTCTAGTGAGTGGTGCTCAAATGTGGTTTCAGTACATGACCCTGGCACATTTTTGCTACATTGGTATCGCTGTGTTTGTATTATGTTGCTTCAGGTTTATATTGCAATGGATCATAATTCAATTATTCGAGGAGTGTCATTAAAAGTTAATAATGTCTAATCGCCTCAATCTGAATTTTTAACATGCATTTTTAAGCGTGGTACATTTTGTATTAGGTTGGTACAGGGATGTATTGCAGTGTCTTTATAATTATAGTTTTCTAAAACGCATTTCGGGAGGAGTATCCCTCAATCACAGTATCCCTCCTCCTCCACTACTATTTCCATTTGGGGGGCTCTCAGGGTTAGAAATCTGCTGTCCGCCTCTTTCCTCTCCCGAGCCCTTAGGACTATTTACCCTAGGGCTCGGCAGCCCTTCTAACCCTGAGCTCTCATCCATTAGCAGCATGCCAAACAAGCTTCGCTTAATTTATGCAGATAAGCTCAAACTAGTGAATCCTGCTTGAGGTATGTTTTGTGGCAGATCAGAATTCAAATATCTAGTAAATGTTGCTAAACTTTAATTCTCTATCATGTTGGACATATCCCCTACACCACGTGTAGGCAATTTCAGTCATGGAGGGCCAGTGTCCTGCAGAGTTTAACTCCAACCCTAATCAAATACACTTTGCGGATCCAGCCATAATTTTTGAAAGTATTTTACAAGGAATTTGAACCGGTGCTATTCACCACCTAAGTGCAACGCCGCATAACGTGAGCTACAGAGTAAACCTGCTGAACTAGAAACTCATATGAAGGTCATAGCGTCTCATCGACGCGGCTCGAGTTCCTGAACAGGAACGTCTCAAGGATATATATGTAACCCCAGTTACTCGAAGGAACAAGACGCCATGTCTGGTAACCACACTGAACCTAGCTTGTGAATGACACTGATGTACAAGCACCAAAAACTGATTGTAAGCCTAAACCTAAAAAAAAACTATAAACTGGTTCTTCAAATGATTGGTTAATCAGCTGTTGTTCTGGAGTCCAGATGTTGATCCAGGAACATGTTGCACTCAGCAAAAGCAGGTTCTGCATGTGCAATGCATGTACTGTATGTAACAACAAAAGTATCAGTTTTCAAATCTCACAGCATGTCAAAATTGTTTTGAATTCATAACATCATAATGCAAACCACACTCTGTGTGAAAAGCTATAAGTTTTATAGAATAATCGGTAGAGGCAGGTATTTCCACTGAGCCTATGTTGTTTTGTAAACATTTTATTTTATTATTATTATTTTTTTACCAGTGGACCTTTATGGAAGCATACAGTCACTAACATTTTATGAAGATGGACTTTGCCACTGGATCATATTTTGGTGTCCTTTGAATTAAAATACTTAAAAAACCCTGATGTGTCATGTTCCAAGAATTTTTCATTTATTTTAAAGTCAGCATTTGTGTCAAACCATATGGCAGGTTTGACATTTAAACAAATGACGTTTGATCTCACTAAAATCACACAAGTGTCTTGCATCATATTTCAATATACAGTGACAAAGCTTGCCTGCTTTCCTCAAAACAAGATTTCATGATGAAGTTAATTAAATTAGCATTTGTTTTTTTGTTTGTTTTACTATTCGCAATGAAAGCAAAACCGGCAGATTTTGAAAGTTCACATTTTCTGCACATATTTCAGGCTGAAGTTCTCTGATGAAGTCTATAATAGGTTTTTTTGTAATGTTTTCACCAGCATCAGCCAAAATCTTGTCCCAAGATCATTTCTCATGAACATTTGGTCCATAATGGTTGCAGTTCGTCTTATGTGAGTGACAGCGAAACATTAAAGGTTCCTCATCTAGTTTAACGACACAGTGTCTATAACAGCAGGGGTTTGCCCAAGCTTCTGTGTGGACTAAATGAATCTGAGACCGGTGAAAGAGAATAAATTAATATTGTTCCTTCTCTTGTCAGGATTTATTTATCCATTGTTGAGACACTCATTAAAATGCTCGGCAGCAATTAAAACAGCAAGCATAAATCTATCTCTGAGCGGATGGTAATTAGTTGCCTTGGTGATCATTCTGGAGTTATCTTCGTGTGCAATATTGGGATCATGTAGCAGTTTGCATTTTTTCCTGCTTATTCGCTTCAGTTTTTCAGTGATCGAGTAACTTTGTGGCCTCTGAGATTAGAGGCTTTATCTGCAAACGTTCCACTTTGAGAAAACATTTTAATGTTGTTTCCGAAGTGACGCATATACAAACTTTTTTTTTTTTTTTTTTTTCTCTAATGGATCATGATTGCAGGTGATTCTAAAAAAAAAAAGAAAAGAAAGAAAGATCACATTCATGTGTCTCTGAACTATGACATTCTTCTCATGTTTGCTTTCAAGGGGAAATTCTACAGATCTGGAATGAACAAATCAAAGTTGATAGGAAATGCCAGCAGCTGGACAGAGACGAATAATGCATCTGTTTCTTTGATAGAAATTTTATTTATTTTTATCCCAGTCCATACTGTCCATCACACAGATTCAAATCTATTTTGAAGTCCCAGGTCTATTTTTGAAGTCTATTTTTCCACCATCTGATGCCTTTGTGTTTGTGTCCTTCAGTCATCAAACAAAGAGAAATTGTATTGATATTGATACTTGCTAGGCATTGATACTTCTCTTGGTAAGAAAGAGAAAGAGAGGGAGGAGATAGAAATAGAGGCAGTTAATGACCAACAGCTACTCCAAACGTGCAACATAAAAAGCCAGCTATCTTTTAATCAGAGCTTTATCACTTTAATTAAGACCTTGTGAGGGTAAATACAGGTGGTGCATTACGCCTGTCATATGCAGTATGAAACTTCCATACATCAGAACTGTACATCTTCCTCAAAATGACACATCATTTTGTATATACTGTATATAATATAAAAATAAAATATGGGAATACTGAATACCTATTATCAGAATAAAATACATTAAAATCATATCGATGTTATGATTTCTGTCAGTGTTCCCCTGTCTAGTCTTGTGTGGACTTGAAATGTTTTTGAAATGTTGTGTGTTACATTGTGTCTATGTTCCCCACTGTTTCGGTGCTTCCCTTGTTTTGTCTCTGCCCCCTTGTTAGTTTCCATGGTAATTCACCAGTTCCACCCCCTTGTTACCTTGTTACCCCGTCTATTTCATGCACAATGATAATTCAAAATGCTTTACATAAAAAAGGAACTGAAATCATGATGAAATACCCACAACAATAATGATTATACATATACTTTTGAAGGGTTTAAAAGAAGAAATGTGAAGCTAATATATATATAATTTTTGTTTTGTTTTCTTTCTTTTTTTTTGCTTACCAGGGAACAAAAACTTGCATTAACTTTGTATGCATTTTTTTAGTAATAAATCATATCTACAATAATTTCATGTCTACAAAGCTGGTTATTACTTTTAAAGAGAAGAAGTTAGGAACAAGTCAAACATACTTTTGTGATAATCAACATTATGTAACAAATGTTTTTGGTCAATTTATTAACTTGTACTAAACCAAGAATAGTCCTTTAATATAGAAGTTAGTATCTTGGTTTGACAACCTGAGTCAAAATTTCTTACTCTAAGTTGAAGTTACACCCACCAAACTCAGTCCATCATTCCTTCTACATGACTTGAGGTTTTCCCATCGCTGATGATTAGCTGACGCAAGCATGTGAAATCTTGTAGACTTCCATTGAAAATATGTCTGTCTAACATCCAGCTAGACCTTAAAAAGATACCAACTTCAGCAACTCTACCATTGGAGGAAGCTTCAACCTAGATCACATTTGCCTGATATTGAATACATATAGCCTTGATGCAACCTAAACAACATTTTAAGTTTCATGATTTTTGTCAGTGACTTCTCTTAAAAAAAAAGCAGCAAATACAGCTCACTTTTCTGCTAACCTTGAAGGTCTCCAAGGGGCTCTGCTAGCTTAGAAACATGTAAAACAAGCACATAAATCACTTATAACATCAACTTTTTGTGCACAAACACGTCCATCTCCACAAGGGTTCTTCAAAGAAGAGTAGAATATTTCTGCTGGTAGAATGGCATGTTTCAAGGTTTACTGATTCACCACAAATGTGTGTCAGATAGATGTAAATCAGCATGCCTGACTTTTAAATTGGAACTTACAGCACACTAGAATTCTTAAGTTAATATATGAATTAAGTTAATAAGTAAATTTAGATTATTTTAATGGCATATGAAACTGAAAGGATTTCTAGGCCTTTTATTGTGTTTTTATTTTAAGTTCCTTGTGAATTCTCTAAATACACTATATATTCCTTCTCTTACATATTTTTTAAAACACTCACCACAACACACATTTTAAATCAATATAATTTAGCCAATAAGGCAGATACAAGTTAAGATACATGTTACAAGATAAGAACTGTTAATATGCATTATTTTTTATTAAATGGCAAGTCATTCTTTTACAATCATAAAAATATCAAAAACATTCAGTGAATGTTTTAGAACTTGACAGGAACAGCAAAATTTTTTTGGTGGATTTGGTTAATACTACATTTGCAGAAGGCTAGGGTTCCAGGCAAACGTTATCTGCTTCCTATAATGGTTCCTGATTGTTAGTGTATAGTCCCTAGCATGCTATATCGCAGTTTCCCCATAACAGATATAGAAGTGAAAAATTTCAGACCCATAGAAATTCACCTATTATTAAAGCACATAAATATAAAAATTGGTTTTCTTACATCTGCTTTGAGCATGTGTGGTAACTGAGCCCTTGTATAAATAAATGTTGATATTTTAGTCTGTTTTCCACAGATGTATGGCCATGTTATGTTTTAAGAAACCCATCAGACTGAGGCAAGCCAAAGTGTGTTTGAAAAATTAAAAAGCACTGATGCAAAAATACTGGGCAATAAGGGCAAGTTACTGAGGGGATTTACTGTGCGATAAGCACCACTGACGCAGGAAAGAACTGATGAGAACTTTCTTTTTGACGCAGACAAACCGCAGAGTATTAGACACATACAGATGAAGGAAGGACACCAGAGTGATGTCATGCCACAAGTGAATTTGCACCCTTGACTTCACTGTTAAAAAAATGTGTTTGTCTAGTTAGGAACCGAACCTGTCATTTCCTCTGTTGCATGTGAAAAGAGAGAGAAAGAGAAAGTAGGCATCAGAAATGCATTTGAACTGTTTAAAGCATGAAGATGTCTCCTGAGTTTTTTATTAATTTATAGTTACATATGCAGATAATATGAGAGACCACCAATATATTTAATAGGATTCAAATATTGTTTACATGATAAAGCCCCCTGGATTTCCCAAAATGCCTTTTTCCAAGATAAAGGGGATATTACTTAAAGCTCATTAAGAATAGATTAACAGCCACCAAATGTAATGGTATTGATAAGATCACAGGAGCGCTCAGGACTCTGATTAATTAAAAATAAAGTAAACTACTGAAACTAGATTAATTCACTGGTCCTAAATTTGAAGCAGGGAATCAATTATTCAGATGTCAAACTTTCTTAATTCCCTGCAGAAGGCGAAGTCACTGAACCTTGCAATGATTTTTCCTCAGTCACTCCCAAAGACAAATTATTAACTCATTTTGTGGAGTTCACATT
This sequence comes from Enteromius paludinosus, assembly GCA_032361165.1. Lineage (NCBI taxonomy): Eukaryota > Metazoa > Chordata > Actinopteri > Cypriniformes > Cyprinidae > Enteromius > Enteromius paludinosus. The sequence continues at coordinate 3,530,937 of JAUMHQ010000066.1, read as the reverse complement.
AGACTATCCAAACCTTGACATAATATACTGTACATACAGTACTGTCCAAAAGACCACTAGTATTTTCACCAACAAAAATGGTTTTAAGTCGGTTATATCTATTTTTTGAGGTAGCATGTCAGTTGGATATATCCATTTGGGAATTACATTTCCAAACATTATTTTTGTCATTATTTGTAATAATGCAGTATGAATATTGTCTGCACAAGGAGTCTGACAACAGCCAGTGCTCCACACAGAGGTCTGATCTGATCATCCTCCAGTCTGTCTGGAAAGACATGAAGTAACAGAACAAACTGAGACAGACTAAAGTTAATTGATGAATTAAATCTATTTATGGCATTCTTTTTTTTTTTTTTACAGCATTTTTACACAAGTGTTTAACACAGTAGCTTTTTCACATCAATAGTCCAGCTTGCCAAGGCAAATAATGGCACTGTTATTATTGACTAGTTATCATGTCGATCAAAACAGTATAGCTTTCTTCTGTAAAACACATATTTAGTTGATTTATAGAGTTTATTTAACATGCTTTGTCTTCTGAAACCAAGGAGTATTGTTCAATAACTGATGACCATCTTTTCTTCTAATAAACTGTGTGGTAACATTTGCTACATTTTGTGGGCATAAATGGTCCATGATTATTTGCAACCTATAGACTACACTCACAACTTTTTGTTATTATTTATATTATATATAAAGTAAACAAAGTGATTTCTGCATACTTAGTCTCTGCAAATACCTTCTTGCAACGAGTCATTAAAATGAACGAAAATTTGGAAAAATATGGTCCCACTTTATATTGTGTATCTAATACCTGTCCTTACATGTATATGATGTGCACATAGAATGTAACCACAGTCGTTATCAGCCCATTCATATGGGTCAGCAGGCGCCGCAAAAAAATTCCATTTCCCATGCCACATTCCTGGACTGATCACGCTCACACCTGCACGTCATCACCACACCCACATACTGATTACACACGCTAAGCTACAGCCAAACATCAACTCACCATGAGGTCTTGTTTTCCCCTATGTGACATTTCTTTTAGGCTGGTGTCCAGTGTGGCGGACCCTCTACTGATGTCAGTGAGAGCAGGTCTATCAGTTCGCAACATTGAGCCCATGCCTTGCCCAGCCACAACCAGAAGGGCAGCCACTGAATGCTCATTTTGCCCTGTCTCAGCCATAGAGGTCATGGAACCCTCGACCTGCCTGTTTCAGCCATAAAAGCTGCCATTAGCTTCTCGTCCTGCCCAGTCATTGCCACTGAAACCATCCATAAACTCTCCTCCTCTCATCAGGCCCGGCTCTGGCCTCAGGGGTTGCCCACAAAAGCTTGTTCCAGTGGATTCCGTTCCGCAGTCACTGCTAGAAGAGCCATTCCAGTTCCCAGTGGATTCCGTTCTGCAGTCATGGCCAGGAGCGCTGTTCCCAAGTCCTGTTCCCGAGTCACAGACAGTAAAGCCGTTCCAGTTCTACATGGATTCCGTAGTGCAGTCACGGCCAGGAGAGACTTTCTCTATCCCCTCCGCCAGTTCCGCCCTGGGGGGCGTCTCTGTCGCCTTCTCTTTCCTGGAGGAAATCTCTGACGCCTGCTCCGCCCTGGAGGGCGTCTCTGCCACCTGTTCCACCCTGGAGGATGTCCCAACTGCCCGCTCCGCCCTGGTGGGCGTATGTCCTGTCTCTGCTGTCTGTCCCTGATTTACCTACACCGCCATGGCTCAATGTGCCACTCCCTCTGCTCCATGGTCCAGGTCCAGGAATCTGTGAGGAAATAGAACTGGATCGGCAATCCTGGCCGAGACTGCAGAACGGAATCTGCTGGGATCTGGATCAGCACTCCTGGCTGTGACAGTAGAACAGAATCCGCAGGGATCGGGATCGGCACTCCTGGCTGTGATTGGTGGTCTCTAACGGGCGTTCAGGCAGTGCAGGCTTCTGTTCTCTCGGTGGACGTTGAGTGGCAGTCAGCTCGGACCAGGAAATCTCCTGGTAAACCACCTCTCGCAAACTCAGTCCCGCTGTGTCTGAGAGTTCCACAGAAATGTAACGGACAGGACCTAAGCCGGAAGAACCGGATGGTGTCATCGTCAGAAACTGTTGGCCGCTCATGCCAGCTGACAGAACTCCTCCACATAGGCGAGAAAGGGGAGATCTAGCTGGAGAAGTTGGTGAAAGCTGGCAGCCCAGTCCATTGTTGGTTTTCTTTTGTTTTGGGTCGGTAATTCTGTCAGGTGCATGTTGACTCAGGCCACTATAGATCAACATAATTTATAAAGGTCAGAATCAAGATATTTTATCATATTGTAGCATATCAGAGTGAATCAGACACGTAAGATTCGATCGGAACATTGAAACATGAGGAGCCGAATTCCACAAAGAGGCCTTAAGACAACAGGAATTCATTAATCGGCCCATGGCCCATGGTTGCATACCTCTTGTAAGCAGATCCAACAAATATATGCATTCTTTTGTGTTAATGTTGCAAGTTGTTCTGTGACAATTTGCAACATTAACACAAAAAAATGCATATTGAAAATCCCATCTCAGGAAGGAGATTGTCAATATTGTGCATGTAACCAAGATAATGGTCAAAGACACAGGGCATCATTATCATTACATTGATAAAATAATTAAAGATTTTCCTTTACAAAATTGGCCCAAAACTGCCTTTTCATATCTATTCAGACCTAAAAGATACACTAAACAGGGCTTAAATCACTGAGATGCATAACTGAATATTATATGTATCCCACACATTTAATTATTATGTGTTAATCACTCATTGTATATGTATTTTGAATAACTATTGAATGGTTTATAGTCTAATATCCATGTTTAGTATGGTTTTGTTTCAGTTTTCTTGCTTAAAGTCAAGTCACTTTTATTTATATGGCGCTTTTAACAAAACAGATTGTAGCAAAGCACTGAACATTATCAAGTAGGAAAATAGAGTGATGGTAATGCATAATGAAAAAACTTTATTTATCAAATGCAGAGACGGTCTCTGTAGTCAAGACAACGATAATGACTACCCACATAGCAAACGGACTTGGCCCAAATGTGGCCTCATAATGGCACTGCTGGCATGTTGCCGGCACTGGCATGCATAATGTCAGCCGAATGTGGGCCATGCGTGGCAATGACGGCAAACTACATTTGGGCCGATTGTGGATAGGAGGTGTGTGGCCCAGAGTGTAGCGATTATAGAACATACTTTGTGTACTGGACAAATATTTATGGCCTGCTATATTCAAGGCAAGATTCCTATTCTCTCTCTCTCTCTCTCTCTCTCTCTCTCTCTCTCTCTTTCTCTCTGTCTGTCTCTCTGAAATGTATGTAATGATTTTAAGAATAAATAATAATAATAATAATAATAATTGATTTATATATGAGTCAGTGAAAAAAACTATGTCTAGATTACAAAAATGAGAAATAAATATACCTGACAGCAACAAAGTGTTGGCCCAAATCCGGCCCACATCTGGCCGGCATGAAATCCATTTGAGTCAGATTGGGGCCGGATCTGACATTTGGGACGTTAACAGAATGTTCTGTCATGGTCCTCTTTGAGGTCGTATTATAACGTTCCAGATGTGACTTTAGTGGGACGTCCCACTTTGGTTATTTTCTGGTCATAATAATGCAAAGAGTACATAAGGGTGTTCTCTTATGGTCCTCTTTTAGTCGTATTTTAACGTTCCAAATGTGACTTTAGGGAGACGTCCCATTTTGGTTATTTTTTGGTCATATTTTTTGGTGATTGTTCCCAGGTGCTCCTGATGACTTCCAGGGCAAATGCTGATGAGCTACGCCGCTTCCCGCCACAATATTTATATATATAAAACTTACTATCTGTCATTTGCCTTTATTGTATTTGACTGTATTTAAACCAATCACAATGGTCCTGGGCTGCATACTCTACAAAAGCAGGAGCAGAGGGAAGAGATCACCTATCCGTCTCAGCATCAGTTAAACCAGACTCGAGTTTTGTTTATTTATTTATTTTTTACTTTTTTTTCACCAACAGACAACCAACATGATTTTACCCAGTGAGTAACATTATGTCAGCTTTCTGTGACTGACAGTAAAACACACCAAAACACAACATAATTATAAAAGAAATAAAATGTTTTTACAAACAAATTTTGCCTCTTCAAATAACAACGGCAGTAAAATCAAACTCTCATTGGTCCTCACCTGCTTCGTCACAGAATGCGACACATCGTGGTTGCTAGTGAGCTCTGAGCATTTGAATGATGCGCTCTGTTTCTGATCGGGATGATAATCTGGATAGAATGTTAACCGATTAACAATTTTAAGTCTTCTCTGTACCTCACCCAAAACTATTGTATTTTACTTGCGGCTGCAACGCTTTATCATTTGGAATACTTTGGGTAAGAATTTATTTGGATTGTACTTGTCCGTCGTGCTTTTATTTAGGAGAGAATAACGTTGAGTGGGGTTTAATTATTCTACATTCTTACTAAAATAGTATTTTATGGCTATTGCGTTCCATAATCCTTATTAAATGGGTATGTTTGGATTTGGGCTGAGAAAAATCTAATTAAAAGTTATTTATCTTAATGATATAAAAGATTTTTAAATATTTTACGTTTATAATTTACCTGGCTAAGATTAAACAAAACATGCGTGAATTTAGTTTCTCGCTCTTTTTCACATAATAAGTTATTAATTAATTAGCTTTTGTACAGTTGTCTTTTTTTGCTGCCATTTTGCCTTTTCTTTTAGTAGCACTGAACACCGCATTGCTAATGTTTTCTGCTGTGCCCTTTTCTGTGCTTTCCAGGTGTCTGTCCTCTTCATACAGGCTGACATGATGTCAAAAAAAGGTAGGCTCATCTTGCTAAAAGGTTTTTCAAATTTGCTGCAACATATTGCTGACAGGCCAAAAAAGGGACCAATGCCATGTTATCATGTGATACAGTACATTTCCAGTTAAATGTTTTTGAACTGTAATATGTTTTAAGTTTCTTAAGCCTCTTCTGCTCACCAAGACTGCATTTATCTGATCCAAAGTGGAGCAAAATAAGTAAAATTTTGAAATATTTTAACTATTGTGAACCCTGGCGCTAGAGAGCACGACACAACAGCATTGTAGAGTGAACACAGACCCCGGAGGATGGATTTATTTACAATTGAGGTGAGTGACACAATACGGTGATGGTGACGGTGACGGTGCTCTGCGTGAGTGAAATCCCCTTTTAATCCTTCCAGGTGGCGGTGAAGAGTGCTCCTGTGGTCCTTCCTGGCCCGGGCTCGTCGTTCACGGCGAAGTATCTGGAGAACAGACAAAGGTAAGTCAGACATCAACGCAGTTCGGAGATATTTCTCAACACTTCCTTATTTTGGTGTCTCTTTTATATTGGTCCCTCCGTGAACGATTGGCCCGGGCAGATGAGTTCCAGGTGTTAGTCCTTTGTTCCCAGGACGACGCTGATCGGCTCCCGCCACACTATCTATTTGAATATACTGTAAAATGAAATTTATTCCTTTGATTTCAAAGCTATTTTTTTGAAGCATCATCACTCAAGTTACCTGATAATTCAGAAATCATTCACAGCTGAGTAGATTTTTTTAAAGGGTTTTTTTTATGAGTAGAAAGTTTAGAAGAACGGCATTTATCTGAAATGTATATCTTTTGTAACATTGTAGATTTATTTATCTTTTGATCATTTTGAAGCATTGTCTATATTTCTATAATTTCTTTCTAGAAACAAATATACTGAATCCAAGCTTTAGAATAGTAAGATGATAAAGGCTAATATCTGGAACATTTGATTCATCACAGGATCCTGATAAAAAAAAGCTACTCAGCTGTTTTAAATTGATAAAACAATAATAATAATAATAAATGTTTCTTGAACAGCAATCAGCATTTTAGAATGATTTCTGAAAGATTGTGTTAATATTATTTTGATAATCTAATGGTAATATTATCATAATATTATCATTATTATATATTTTAGGCCTATTAATAATATCATGTTAATATTAATAGTTAGCAAAAACTGATTGAGCTGATTGAACTGAATGAGGAGGTCTGCTCTGATTGGCTGTTTCTCAGCGTTGCTCATTTCAGTAGCACAAACAGATTTCTACTGTCCAG
>JAUMHQ010000066.1:3500859-3511860 GCA_032361165.1 Enteromius paludinosus | reverse complement strand
TTGTTTTATCTCTATTTAACAAAACAAAATTGTAGTCAGTTTGGAAACTTTGCGCCACCTGGCGGTATTTTCATGAAAGACTTTAACACACGATGGTACACACGGCGGCAGGTGACATTTTGGTTGTCCACCTACTGTATATGTATAGACAGTTTTACTTCAAAACATAAAGTTTACATTTTATTAAGTTGACAGGGGTCTCATGATATCGTGAGAATCAGCTGGACCGAACTCTAGGCACTCTTCGTCGACAGAGAAGGCTTGTAGGTCCCCCACCTTCTTGATGGAGGCCAGTGCAGTCAGTAGCTCAGCTTTAGTTAGGGGCTTGAATGGGACCTGCCGCAGGCCTTGTAGGGTGACGGCGAGGTCCCAAGAGGGGGGTTAACCCGACGCGCACCTACTGCTAGAACCACTGACCTCTCGTTACGTGCCATAAAGGAGACCGCACGTGCAATTGGCCACTTTTCGCCTCAGGGTCTGTTCGGCGATGCTTTAAATTCGGTCAATGACAGACACCAAGAGTGTTTCGAGCAATCAAGCACTTTTTCACAGACTTAATAGACGAACAGGTGTTAGTACGCACCGACAACACATCAGTAGTTTCTTACATAACCAACAAGGAGGTCTGCGGTCACACCCCTTGTACAAGCTGGCACACCATATCCTTGTGTGGGCCCGGGAGAGATCCCTCTCATTGAGAGCCATCTATTTTCCTTGGCATCAAAACATAGGAGCAGACATCCTGTCGAGACAGGGGCTGAGGCCCGGGGAGTGGATGCTTCATTAGCGCCCACCGTAGCGCCATTCTGGCCGGGCCGAATATGGTTCTCGGACCTGATGTCCCTTCTAGACGGCTTCAGTTTTAGAAGTGTCTGGAAGCCGCTCCTTAAGGGGGGTGCTTTGTCACACCCAGCTGGAGTTGCCAGCTAGAGACTGTTAATGGCACTCCAGCTCTCCATGAACTCTATGTGTTTTTGTGTCTGTTTTCATACCTGGACTTAATTATCAATGAACTCTCGTCTCCACCCAACTCATGTGTTGTCTTGGTTACTGGAATGTTCTCCTTCCATTCCTAATCCCGGATGTCCTTGTATTGGTCGCTGGTCAATGTTTGGATGTACGTCTGTTTTCCCGATTGTCTAGCCATTTGTGTTTCCCCCGAGTATTCTGTGTTTCTGTGTTTTTGGATCTCCCGTTGAAAACTCTCGCTACCATTCCCGGATTATTATTTATGCCTATGCCTTTGATGTTCCTGTCTGCTATTGCCTCGACTCTGCCTTTTCTGACTCTGTGTTTGTAAATAAACACTTGCAAATGGATCCGCACGCTTACGCTCCTCTGTTTCATGACAATTATACCAAATAAACTAAATAATGTTCTTTTTAGCAACATCATATGACCCTTTTTAGTGTACCACAATATTTATGCTTCCATTTATGCTATTTAATAATTTTCATGGTTTAAAATTTTAAATAAAATTATTCAACTCTATTAAATTTAGTAATTAACTACAAGTTGCAAGCATGTGTGTCCAAACTTTTGCTGGATACCAGCAGTTTGTTAGTTTGTTTTGCCTTTTGGATTTATTCGTTGCCGACCTTCTGCCTGTACCTGGATTTTCCCTCTGTCTTTTCCCCTGGACTGATTCGTGGTATTTGAATATTGCTCTGTTTTCTCATTTACTCTACTGCCTATTCCTCCGCTACCCCGTTTGCCAGCGATCGGCCGTTTCTGTCTTGACCCTGAGCCTGTTAATAAACTTACTGCACATGAACTAACACGCCTGTAACAGCAAGGGTGGTGCTGTGTGCGCGTGCACATCTTTATAGATGAGAGCTGAGTATAAATGAGAAAAAAAAGAATGAAGCACATCTTTGAATAATGAGATCATCATAATGACCGATTCCTCTCTGCGAAGCGGTGCTTTATACTGACCTAACAAACAGCACTGATACAGTAATTACCATCAGATTGGGAGAGAAGCACTTGAAAAGGGGCTTTTAACTAGTCTTGCCGTGCAGGCAGCAAAAAGGTCCTCTTGACAAAGAGCAAAGCTGACAGTAATTAAGTGTGCATTGCTGGTGAAGACAGGGCCACCGCTCTCTAAAAATTTCATCTAAAAACAACAGTGAAATGTCTTTAAGTGTTAAAGATGTGTATGTGCACTTGTGATGGTTTAAAATGCCAGTTGCTTCTAAGTGGCAGACTGTCTGTTTGCAATTCTTCAGCTGCACAAACAGTAGATGACTTCACATAACATCAGGTAACGTCTAAGGGAAGTATACACAGGCTGTGCAGTGACTAAAACAAAGAAACAACTCAATCATTCAGACTGCTGTCCTATATAATAATTCATTCTTTTCCTCTGAAAACATGTAATCTCTACCTGATTTCTCACTTGAAGGTCTGGAGCTAGATCAAGCACGTGCAACAGGGTTCTGTGTTTACTTCTGCCTCCTTTGTTCAAGATTACGGTTCCATCGTTTTTGAATGTGTCAAGTATTTATCTGCACTGTGCATTTTTTAGCTGTGGACACCAGAGTTTTGGCACATTTGATGTTATTAAATAGATTATTGTTATTTATTTTTTATGCACGGAGGGTTTATGCAGCAACTCTGTTTTGTCCTTTTGAGTAACAGTCCTCTCCTACTCTCTCCATGAATGATGCTTTGGAATTTGTTTGCGATGTTAGCCTTGACTAGCGGAATATGAAATAATCAGTAACTATTATTTATTTATTTACTGTACATATAAACTCTTGGCAGAAGCATGAACCAAAAGCAAGATCTATTGTTTATTATAGATTAAAGATTATTTTTTATTTTATTTTATTTTTTTTTTACACATACAAGGGACGCTTTTGAATGTAAAATGATATGGGTTACACTTTATTTTGATATATACTTTAGACATACAACTAAGTAACTAAGTTAATCACTTTAGCATGTTGCATGATTAAAGGGTGCTTTAGATGGCTCCTGCAGTCATTGCTATGCATTTTTGGGCACTCTCAATAACTCAAGTCAAAGTACCCAACTATCATGTTCTTTCTTTGTGCTTTTTAGTTGTGTAGTTTATAAACTATAGTTTTATAGTTCAGTTCCTGTGTTGCTCTGAGGTGGTTCCTTATTAATTCATGTCAGACTGCCTTGACTTTACATTTACATGATTCCATACCCCGATTCTAAAACTGGAATGACTCCCTTAAACTCCAGCTGATTTTTAAAGTGAAGTTGGTGAACCTGTGAACCTGATGTGTGAATGAAACCACAGTAGTTCTCTTTCCAAGTGCAATAGCTATTCTGCACAGAGTCATTTGATGGTTTTATATGCAGTAACTTGAACTGATTTCATGTTTTTTGTGGTCAAACATTACTCTTCACATTTATGTGTAAAATAAATAACACTTACACTTAAATAAAGCATCTGGTTCCCACTTTATAATAAGTGCCCCTAATACCTGTGTAATTACATAGTTACTAGATGTGCACATAGTATGTTACCACAGTTGTATTTTCACACTGGTACATAGTACCTATAGCTGTAGTGTGTGTGTAACTACAGTACAAACATGTCACAACTCACTAAATGGCATGTGTATGTATGAAGCAAAGAAAAGAAAGGAAAGGCCAAGTATGGTGACATATCCATTTGCAGACACACACAGTGTACAGTAGTTACATAATTACTGTTACACAAGTACTTAGGGACGTGTAAAAAAGTGTTGTTGTCAATGTCCTGGTGCATACTATATACTTATTATGTAATAACTAGGTGCTAACCCTGAACCTACCCCTAAACCAGGGGTGGGGAACATTGATCCTGGAGGGCCACTCTCAGGCAAAGTTTTGCTCCAACCCTGAGAAACCCTGAAAAATACACATATATAACTGCATCCTGAAAATGTCTAGGTTACTATCTTAACCCACATTCCATGAAGGAGGGAACGGAGACATTACAGATGGTGCACCTCATCACTGCGTGAGTATAAGAGGGCACGAGCGGAATGCACGTGCAGGTTTTCGCTGAAGAGCTGAGCTGGCATCAGCGCAGCCTTAGAGTCATGGCAGGAGAAAGTGTAACGTCGATAGTACGATAGTAACCTAGACATTACCCTTTCAGTCGAATCACTTCAACGTTACATGTGGGAACACACATGGAACCGGCCACGACTCCAAGTCCGCGTTACGCATACACAACTGATCCTTCGAGTGCGCTATTATCAGCCAGTCGTCGAGATAGTTGAGAATGCGGATGCCCACCTGCCATAGCGAGGAGAGATATCAGCGGGGGTCGGAGCAGGAATCTCTCTGGGTGACGCGGGGGGACGCCCTCGGCAACGAGCAGACGGAGAAGCACTCGGAGGCGGGCTGGCCGGCCGAGGCAGGACGTGAGACATTACCTCGGTCTGCTCTTGTACTGCGGAGAACTCCTGGGCTAAGTCCTCGACAGTGTCGCCGAATAGGCCGGCCTGGAAGATGGGGGCGTCGAGAAAGCGTACTGTCTCGGCGACCGGCACCTGCCTCAGACTCAGCCATTGAAGTCGCTCCTGGACCACTGTGGTGGATATCACGTGGCCAAGGGCACGCGCCACAACCTATATTGTCCGAAGAGCAAGGTCAGTTGCAGTGCGGAGCTCCTGCATAGCCCCCTTGTCAGGCCCACTCTCGTGCAGGAGCTGCAACACTCCAGCCTGGTAGACCTGAAGTGTTGCAAGCTCGTGCACAGCAGAGGCAGTCTGCCCGGCGGCGTGGTAGACATCGCCAACGAGAGCGGACGAAAGTCTATACGCCTCAGACGGGAGACGTGGCTGATCACATAAATGCACCGCAACAGCAGGCTCCGCCCGCGGGGCCGCCACTTACCTCCAGGCTGCACCGCCATCGAGAGTGGCGAGGGGCGAAGAGCCTGGGCGCAGGCTTGAGGAGTAAGGGGCTCGCCACGAACTGGTAAGCTCTTCGTGCACCTCCTGGAAGAATGGCACTGGGAGAGAGCGTGACGGGGCCGCATCTCTAGCTCCCAGAAACCAATCATCCAGCTGCGAAGGGTCGGCTGAAGGCGCATGCGGCAGCTCCAAACCAATTCACTCTGCGGCACGGAGGAGCAGAGCCTACAGTTCAGTATCCACCGCGAGCGGGGGAGACACCGCATCGCGGCGCCCCCCCGAAGCGGCTTCAGCCTCACCATCTGACTCACCCTCTGATGCTGCTGAAGACATCTCATCTCCTCTGGGCGCTCGGAAGGACACACCCTACCATGTTACGGGGGGAGCGGTGCCCTCCAGAAGGACCACGGGACTACGCGGTGCGGCAGAAGTCCGCGTGGCTGTTACACCAGACGGAGCATTCTGCACGGACACCTGGAGGTGCCCTATGCGCCTCGTCGATTCACGGGAAGGACGCGAAGGGAGCCGTCTCGCGAACGAGAGGCGGGACCTCAATGTAGCCATGGGCATACGCTCGCAATGAACGCATTGACCATTCACAAAAGCTGCCTCGGTGTGTGCTCGACCCAGACACGTGAGGCAATGATCATGTCCATCCGAAAAGGTGAGGAAACCTCCGCACCCAGAAGCGCACGATCGGTTCGACATTCCGGAGACACTTCATCAACCGTGAGAAATTTTGCTCTTTTTCCTGGTTGCAGAGGGAGACTCCGTGCACTCAAAAAGGACTTTCTCGCTGCATTTGCAAGATGACTGGCACATCCAGTCTTTAAAAAGGCTACCAGCCCGCAGGATCCGCTGACAGCCGCCCAGACGAAACGCTGTCAGTCGAGAGCGCAGGATAGCAGGAACTCTTGAAATTAGGACTCTTCCTCGTTTATCGTTCTCCAAAACTTCACAGAGGGGGTCTCTAATCGCAGCTCAGAACGACATAGGCTCTGAAGTGAAAATCTGCATGTGCATTCCGCTCGTGCCCTCTTATACTCACGCAGTGATGAGGTGCACCTGAGCGCAATCAAATGCACGCCAATATTCATTGGCCTTTTGTATAAAGCTCAAAGGCAATAGGTCTCTCTGGTGAGTTGCCATATGTAACGTCGAAGTGATTCGACTGAAAGGGTAACTTTGATTAGCTGGTTCAAATGTCTTTGATTAGGGTTGGAGCAAAACTCTGCAGGGACACTGGGCCTGAATCTGATCACAGTAAGTACATGAGAAAGTTCTTCCAAACCAGATCCTAATAATTTTAGAACTGTTTGTAATTAAAAGAACAAACGAAAATATATCAAAAACGCATAATGAACCAAACACAGTCTCTCTCAAAACCATATGACAATTTCTAGGAGGGTATCACTCTTGTAATCTGTAGATTTATGTGTCAGCCACCTCAGTAAAGTTATTAGAGGCTGGGTGTGTCTTAGTTGTCACTACAGTGTTCTGGGTTCCAGACCTCTATGGCTTTTAAACTGCACCAGAGCTTTTATGAGTGTCTCAGTAAGGACAGTCAGAATCTCATCAGTCCAGACAGAGTACCCGAGATGGAATTCACTGATAAGTTTTATAGCTCTTCCCTGAGGATATGGCCCCAGAAATCCGACAAGAGGAGAGAAGATACGAGCACGGGGGTATTTTTCCCCAGAAAAGTGACTTAAAATAGACCTCATCCTAAAGTTTTTTTTTTTGTCTGTCTGTTTGTTTGTTTTTTTTGTGGCGCAAAAAAATATTTGCCAAATTGTGGCCAGTTAACATATTCAGTGAATTAATTCTTCTTGCAGATTGAAAGAATAGACCCATTGTGCTTAAAATTTGCGCAAATTGTCATATTCTGTACCCTTAGAATTTGCTTTGGGAGATGGTCATTGTAGTGTGCTTTATTTGGCACTGATTATCTGCCATTTGGTGCATCTGGATTAAAAAAAAACACGGACAAAATGTGCTATGGGCATAATAGAGCGGCTAAAGCAGGTCCTGGTTTTGCCAGTTTGAATTCAGCATTTTCTATTCAACTCATGTTTATGGAACTATTCAATGCTATTTAACCAAGCTGTTATATTGAACAAGGAGAGAAAAAAAATAAAAATACAGTCATAGTGGGAGCTCTTAAAACTTTCAATTTTTTTACCATAGGTGATAGCTATAATTTTCTATAAAAGGCATATTATATTTGTTGCTGTCCTCTTTGTTGCTGTGATAACCGTTATTGTTCCGTCTCGGTAGGCTTATAGTAATATACAAGGACACCTACATATTATTCTCATTTATTACTTTTTTTGTATCAATTGACAATTATGGTGTGTCATTGTATGTATACAGTTTATATATATTTTTTTATTTAATTTAATTTTTTATTTTTTTTTTCATTAAAAAATAAAAATAAATAAATTTATTATCCAATCCTTCCATTTAAGACATGACAACAGTGACACCACTGGATGAAAGATGGCCATGAATTTATAACATATCGCTTTGAAATACAATCCACAGGGCATGTTTGTTCATTAAATACAATATGTACATATTTTGCTACAAATCTACCAAATAAACGTAAAATATGTTTTCAGTGGGCATTCACTATTCACTTTGCATCAAACACAATACAGTTTTTGGGAACTTTTTTGTTAGTTTGTTTTGCTTTATTTTTCTCAGAGCTCATTTAAGTTAATATTAATTAGCCAGTTCAAAAATGTATTCTGTCATATTGCTTGGGTATACAGAGCATTTCACAGATTATACAACACAAAAATCTCTTAATTTACACAACCACATTCTCTGGACAACGTTTCTACTTAACTGACCTGGCAACAGTCTCTTTTCCATTTGTTTGGCAAATCATGAAACATTTTTTTAATATAGACTTGCGAAAAGCATGTGTGCCTGATAAAAGGGTCAACTGCCTCCAGTTACAACTGTTCTCTCCTCCTTGCCATTTACATGAAAGGTGAATTTAAAACCTGCCGTGATTTATATATAATCAGTTGTTAATTTTAGTTGTGAGCATATTAACACACTTTAACAGGATGTTCTCATTTTCCTCTTTAATGAACATATCTGCATGTCCCTCATCTGCAGATAGCTTCACGTTACAGCTGTCATCTCAAACCTATTTCCTGACAGTTTCCGAATACACGTCCAAATGCAAATATAAGTAAGATAATAACATAAGACCACGTTTCGAACAGGTGGTCTTTTGCTATCGCTATCTTTCTCTTCTTAAATGTGGTGCCTGGCCAAGATTTAAAGCACTATCTGAGGAAACTGCGAAAGGTAGATTAGGTTTGTTACTCAGCTAGAGTCTGCAAGCAATCATTCTCCTTTCCCTTTCTCTCATAGACAGCTAATCAGCACCTTCAATTACCCAAATAAATGAATCTGCTCCCTCTCCAGCCAGCATGAATTAAAGTTCACCATACCGTCTCAGCGAAATAAAGACCGCTCTAATTAGCCTCTGCACTCCATTTTAATTGTCAGAATGGTTGAAGATTCTGGTCTATCTGTTTATCTGAATCGTGTGATGCAGCGTGACAGTTTCAGTGGAAAGTCAGCATTTCAATTGGTATCCTGTCGATATACAGCTGGTGACAAATGTGTTGGGCTAAAGTTGTATTTATATTTTTTTATATATTATTTAATTTTAATTTTTAATTTAATTTTATTTTATTTTCCACGTAAAGATGATACACTTATAAACAAGCATGTTATTGGTGCTTATTTGTTAGTAGTCTGGCACTGTGGGAGTGTCACTGAAATGGGAACAAATGCACTACATTAAATTCAGGGACTGTATGCTGTAATCTCTGTCCCCTGATGCAATGCGAAAATCGAACTCCTGCCACAACTGGGGATTAGCCAAGGCCAAGAGAAAATAATGATAATAATTACAATTATTGATCTCTTGTACCATGTGTGCAAACGGAGTAAACCAAGGTGTCTGCTGTTCATTCTCCTTCCTCCAGTGAGTGTTTAGAGCTTTGGTGAGTCAGATAATGTTCTACTTTCAGAATTAGTTGCCACACTCAAAAATATATTATATGAACACTTAAACATCCCTCTATAGCTAATCATGTTACAGTCAATTAACTTTATCAGTTGCTAGATGTTCTCCCAGCTGATTATTTTCAAAATTTAACTTTTTAATTTTTGTGTTTTAAGTTAAATTTGGTGTGAGACTCTTTGACAGGCAGGAAAAGCCGTCTACCTCTGTATGTCTCTGTCTTTGTCGCCAGCAGCTTGAAGTTACTGAAATATGAATGTCACAGTGGTACAAACTGAAAAATTGAGTCATGTCAAGTGTGGTTTGGTTCAATAGACTGAAAAACCAGTCGATCAAACAAGTGAATGAATGGATGGATGAAGGAATAGTTTAGTGACATAAGTTAAAAAAAAAGTAATAGGTGGATTTAGGATTAGATTTAGGATTAGAGGTTTGTTCAGATTTTAAACTCACTGTATTATGAAATGGAAAGAAAGAAAGAAATTATAATAATTCTATCTATTATCCTTTCAAGCAATAAATGATGTAAATGAAAAACAAATAAACAAACGAGTGATTGTCAAGGCTTAATGGCTATCCATTTGCCATTTTGCAGGAGCATTTGTTTCTCATCTTTTTCCCTGCTCAAAATAATGTGGTTGAGGAAATCCATGCCATCCGAACGCATCTGACCTTTCTCTGATGAGTTAGCTGCGGTAGCCTACTGTTTTTTGGAGCTTCCGATGAGGCGAGAGAAACGCGCAATGATCCATAATTTAGAGAGCAGGCCAAAATCAGACGAGAGGGAAAACTAAAAGACAGACAAACAAGAGTTCGCTGAACCGCAGGAAGGAAAACCACACCAAATGCCAGGCACTGGCTCAAACGCTCAGAGCCTCATCCAGCTCTGAGATGCCCAGAACTGGAGGCATTGCTTTGCTTTCACAACAACACCATGAGGTCACAGAGTTTTGAAGCTAAAAGACACTCATTCATATCTGGAGGACACTACTCAGATATCGGAAAGCAGACCTCTTCACCCTGTCTGCCTTTATCTGTCTCAGATATGAAGAACAGTCGCTTGCCTTTGGTGTTGTAATACTAGGCATTCGCCTCTCGCATCCCAAGTGACTTTGCTGATGACATCAAGAGGTATGGTGGTAATACCGCTTGTTTGGATTCAACTCCAGCCGAGCATACATTTACTCGTCGGGAGCTGATCTACTGTGTTCGAAGCATGCGATGCTTGGTTAACCCTGCGTTCACTTCAGGCTCTGAAGGACGGCAGCCCGAAACCGTTTCACTCCCAGACGTGCCTACACACCTGATTGCTTCACCTTCTCTATCCTAAGTTTCCATTCTGTCAAAGCGCCTCCGCTCAAGTCTTTAGCCTCACTAATTGGCCACCGATCGCAGCATTTGATGAATAAACCGCAGCCAACGGTTTCTTCCCCACATCATGGCTGATCAAATGTGAGTGACCTTTACTTGATTATCTAAGTCCAGTGCCCTGTGCAAAGAGAGGTAGCTGTTATTCACAGATTCAAAGATTGTTAAGTGCACTAAAGAACAAATGGGAACAATTGTTAAAATTTCTGTTTTGGTTAACGTTGTGTAATTACAATGTTTGAAGCACAGTCATAGAAAGTCCATTCAAAAGGAAAAGTCCATCATTAAAATCGGAATTGTTATTCTTTACTTCTTTAAAACAGAATTCAGATTTGTTTTTGTTTTTTTTTGTTTTTATTTCCCTCAGCATGCTTTAATTTGTAATTACAATGTAATTATCTAAGAAAGCTGGTGATATAAGGGTCAAAAGTAAGGATGTAAAAGGATTAGTACCTATTAATTATTGTAGATATTATTATAAATAATACGTCTTATTTTACTCTTATAAGTAGTAAGTATGTAAATAGAATGCAAGTATGTACAGGCAAAGAGAGAGAGAGAGAGTTCCTTTTATACTACAAAGGACTGTAAATTTAAAGGGATAGTTCACCCAAAAATTAAAATTTTATGTTTATTTGCTTACCCCCAGGGCATCCAAGATGTAGGTGACTTTGTTTCCTCAGCAGAACACAAACA
>JAUMHQ010000066.1:3474613-3487142 GCA_032361165.1 Enteromius paludinosus | reverse complement strand
AGACAACCATGTCCAAACCGTCTCGGGCTCGTGCTCAGCATGAGGCGCGTTCCCTGTGTACGCGCTTTGGCGTAGGACGGAAGTGATCTGTTTTTTACTTTGATAGGTCTGGTGCCCATCCACTTCCATTAAATGACTACCAGACTGCCACGGTTCAAGTAAAAAATCTTCGTTTGTGTTCTGCTGAGGAAACAAAGTCACCTACATCTTGGATGCCCTGGGGGTAAGCAAAGAAACTTCTAATTTTCATTTTTGGGTGAACTATCCTTGAGCGACTATTTTACAGATTGGGAGATTATTGTTTGTGAAGTGATTATATCTGAAAATATGTGTTCGTAAGAGCATTTTCGCGCGTCTTACTGTAAGTCTGCATTTGTGCGATGTGTTTAAAAAATTTAATGTGCAAAAAAAACATTAAATATACTGCCTCTCTGTGCATAATGGATAGCCTATATTTCATATTATATCGACATGTAAGCCCCCAAGTAAATCTTTAGCATACATGTATCTTTTAGCGATTAATGTTAGTGTGCTGTTGTGGTGAAACCATCAAAAATTTAAAGATAGAATTACGTTGGCTGAACTCACTTTCATACTTTTTATGTGATCTTAAAAACATAAGCTTGTTTTGGGTTTGATATATCTTCTGCCAATTCACTTTTAGTTTTCACATGGATCTTTTTATGAATTTAAAAATGTGCGTAAATACACTCTATTTATTATAACTATAATAAATAAATATATTTTCATTTTCATGTTTTGAAGATGAACAAAAGGGTTCTTATTTTGGAAACAACATGCGAGTGAGTAAATGATGACAGTGTTCATCTTCAGGTGAACTAACGAATTCCGTGTGTAGGATTGATTATGCCTGATATTATGGGGGATTAGTTCAGATTTTTTAATTGGAGTATATCATGGCCCACTTAATAAAACAGACACATTGACGAAAATGTTGAATGGCATCATGCTAGTAATGTAATTTTACAAAAACAAAACAAAATGATTGACAAATGATTTATATTCTTCATGTTTTTCTTTCTAACAGGGCTTGAATTTGAGGGCCACACAAACCAAATAATGAAGGTGTTGGGGATGCGTGATCTCACAGCTGAGGAGGACCCAGCCTCTCATTTCTAGTGTTGTAAATTTTGTAGTCACAAATGACATCAAATAACTGTTTCTTATTGTTTAAAATGTGAGACAGAATTTAAGAATATAATTTTTCTTGGTGCATATTCTGACATGCATGAAGAGATTGGTTTATTTTTTTTATTGGGAAACTTTTAAGAGGTTTCATGTAAAATGAGTGTATAAAATTGTATTTCATTTGAAACTGATTGTAAGGGAGGGTTCATCATACATTTTAAAGAATAAATGTTTGTTATTTGGGCAATAAAAAGTAACTGATTCAATATTCTGTGTCTGATCATTTTTAGGTAAATGTAACTTTTCCTAAATAAATAATGTGTAATTATTTCCAGTGGGTTATTATTATTATTATTATTATTATTATTATTAGGAATAGTAATTCAATAAATGAACTGTTGCCTACTAAAATACAGTTAATATTGCTCAGTTTCAATGGGTAATTAATTGTATAATTAAAAAAATTACAAAATAATAAAATGTGTGTATACTAAGTATATGTATTATGTATTTATGAATGCAAACACATGCATGCATATACAGTATTTAAGAAAAAAAAAAAAAAAAAATAAAAAAAAATATATATATATATATATATGAATATATGTATATAAATGCATTTTCATGTAAATATTGCTGTATGTATGTATGTGTATGTACATATACATAATATATCTATTTACAGTACACACACACACACACATATACATATATATATATATATATATATATATTATAAACAACAAAAAGAGTTTATTTGGAGGTGATTAATGATGATTAATCTTTTGACAACACTACAAAGCATGTAATTTATAATAATAATCATACACATTCACAATATAGTACACAATAATAAAAATAATAATAATAATAATAATAATAATAATAGTAGTACTGTAATAATAATACACAATGTTCATAAAAAAAAGAAAAAACTACCAATTCAGCCAATTCAGCATATACTATATAATTTTAAGGTCACGTCCATCTCATTTCTTTTTAACATGGTGGATCATACCCTGCCTTAAAACTTATATATCAAGTAAAATGAAACGATGACGCCGCATGAGCAGATTGTTGTTTCAATAGTCCAGCAGTTATTGGAATGTGAGTTCTTCAGAACTGTCTGAGGAGCAGTACAGAAAGCAGTGCTCAGTAAGAGAGCTGAAAATGTCAGCTTGTCAGAGCTGAAATTTCATCCTCTTTGCCAGCTTCCGGGCCACTTGGCATGAGCTGAATACCTCGACTAGACCCCACAGTTATAGACCCTCACATCACAAGACCCCTCTTTCGCTTTTTCAAATCGGCTGACGAACTGACGCCTAACTTTAAGGGAAACCATGCAAACATTTGTGATTAATAATACAACCTAATGCAGTGCCATGATCTGCTTTGTTGTGTCTGCTTAACTCAATTGTTTTCATTAAAACTTTTATCCATGTTCATCCTGTTTCACTGGAGCATGAATCTCCGCTGTGGCATTTCATGCATGGGTGAGATAAGACGCACCTGCACAAAGCTCACTCAGTCACAAGTGAATATGGAATGACTGGTTTCAATTCAAGCTACCCTTGGCAGTGTTTGTAATAGCATACTACCAGACTACTAGCACTAGCATATATGTCTGTGCAAAAGTATGTGCATTTATGCATGGAATACTTAGTTTACCTATTAAAGTTGGCAAAACATATGGTTTACAACAAACATGCTGCATACTAAATTATAATAAATATCAACAAAGCTGATCTAGGATCAGGGCTAATGCAGCTACATCAGCCAACTCCTGAGTGGAGCACATGCATGTGATTGCCCTACAGCTAAATGGGATGTCAAGTTGTGCTAATGCCTCCTGTGCCAGAGACCTACTGAGGAAGATTAGACCAATCAGACAAAATCCTTTCTAAATGATCCAAGAGTTGAGCTAAAAATAATTACACGCTCTGGGAAGGAATTTAACTCTGAAAGAACAGGTGTTTATGTTCTACATGGGCAGTTCCTGATTCAGAGAAAGGTTATCTGAGACAGCACCAATCTTTAAAGCTTTCAAAGTGTCATTTACTGTTTTTATAATCAACAGACTAATCTGGTGTCGTGTGATTTTTATTTTATTTTATTTATTTATTAATTTTTTATGTCATTTTGGTGATGTTGGACTGACATCTAGTGGTGTATACCTACAAATACGCTGTATATGGGGGCAGTCGTGGCCTAATCGATAGGGACTTGTAATCCAAAGATTGTGGGTTCGAGTCCCAGGTCTGGCAAGGTTTGTCCAACTGCTCCCCGGGCACCGCAGCAATAGCTTCCCGCCCCTCCAGGTGTATGTGTGCGTGGTCAATGAGGCAATCTTACAATAACTAACTAGTATAGTGCTGTCAAACAATTTATTGCCTCCAAAAGAAAAGTGCTTTGTTTATATAATATGTGTGTGCGTGATGTATATATTTATTCTGTATATACATACACACACATGCATGTATATGTAAATATATATTAAAAAAAAAAGTAATGTTTATACATTTTAAATATTTGTGAATATTGAAATAAATATATGCAGGGACATATTTTCAAAATATATACTTATTTGTATGTAATTATATATAGATAATAAATGAACACTGTATGCACACATATATTATGTAAACAAAAACTTTTATTTTGGATGTCATCAATCACAATGAATCATTTGACAGCACTGATGTTTTAATTTGGATCCTTAATATATATATATATATATAATTATTATTATTATTATTATTATTAGATTTGTAGTTTCATTTATGCATCTCTATAGATTTTATTAGATGGTTAACGATGCTGAAACTATACTTACTTAGACTTATCTTCTGGTTGGCTAATGTCAGACATTGAATGAGTATGAGAAAGAAAAAAAAAAAATGGGTCAGTTTCAAAGTAAGATGGGTGCAGACACCAGAATGTATAAGAACCCTGGAGACGAGTAACTGAACCTGTCCACGAAGCACTTCAGCCTGGGCAACAAATGAGTCTCCGATCAATGGACTTTAAACAGGACTTTTAAAGCAGAAATCCCTTTCTCCTTCACTCTCTCACTGTCTCTCTCTTTCAGGTCTCATTTCATTCCATTAACAGAAAAAAAAAAAAAACTCTCAGAAATAAGAAACAACACTTTAATTTGAAGGCTAAATTGTGGGCTGTAGGTAGAGATAGAGGCTAATCTGAGACTCTGGAATGTTGAAGTTACAGAACGACTGCTTGGATGTTTGCTTTTACACTAGACATTTCGTTCACTGAATTAGACTTAATTTTCTGCTATTTATGGAATGTAAAAATCACTGATACCATGAATAACCAAGAATTAATTTGTTTGTTTGTTTGTTTCTATGTAGAAAATATACAACAGAATCTGCTGCATGTGTCTGCTGTTCTCTGCTCTAAACGTTCTATTAAACTGTATGCCAAATGAAGAATTTTTTACAAATACAAATACAAAATAAATAAACACCAAAAACTAAACTAAAAGAATTAAATAAATAAGAACAAGATCTTAAAAAAGAAAGATAGAACAAGATAATTTTGTGTAACATTGTTTACATGAAACATGATAAATTTCATGATCTCTACAACATCTTATGAACATGTTTATGAACATGTTTTTAATGAAAATAACTTGTTATATGATTTTATGACTTTTTATTGCACAGAGAAATTCCAGGAGACAGATATATTTAAAAAAAAAAAAAATAGTAATGTTATTTAAAATTAAAACTGTTAAAAGTTGTATTATTAAACGTTTCATACTTCATATTAATAATAAGCATGTGTGCCCTATTACATTCAGCTAGCTGTCAGTGTCAATTTTCATTTTTCACTTTCATTATTTTTGTTTTGATCTAATCTTCTACAGGACTCATACATTAGTTTCACTGCATCTGATCAACAGCTGATCAAAATCAGTAATGGCTGCATGCATGTGTTAAATATTTTGCTTTATTAAAATCCCTAGAGCTATGTAGTTTGTAATTGAAAGAGTTGTGACTCATTGAGAGATTAAATAGCAGAACTGTATGAATCTGATTTGTTATAAAAAAGGTGTATTTCTCCAAAAATATCCCATGACTCACAGTGCAGTTTTTTTGTTGTTGCTGTTGTTGTCCTAATAGAGGTAGAGAATTAAAAGGTATGGATTTATGCCATTACATAAACTGAGCTCTTTTTGTAGAACTGAGTTCCCCACCAGGTGGCACAGTAAGTCCAAATTT
This sequence comes from Enteromius paludinosus, assembly GCA_032361165.1. Taxonomy (NCBI): domain Eukaryota; kingdom Metazoa; phylum Chordata; class Actinopteri; order Cypriniformes; family Cyprinidae; genus Enteromius; species Enteromius paludinosus. The sequence continues at coordinate 3,481,752 of JAUMHQ010000066.1, read as the reverse complement.
TAAAATGCCTTTGACAGAGAACTACTTTTTAAAATGGGTCCTTTTTGACAAATTTGTATTAAAGAGTCGTTCACTGACAGATTAATTTAAAGATGCGAATTTTCTGCAAACGTTTTAAAACTGTAGCACGTCACTGTAGCATCACTTTGGAGAGTATCCACTTGATGCAAATATGCACTGCTCTGTGTCAACCGTGACATAAAAGGAATATGCTGTTTTCAATCAAATCAAAGCATAAATACATATAGAAAACATATCCCTTTTTTTTGGCTGACACAAACCAGCATACGCAGTTTGAGTCCAGCAAATACTCTGCAAAATGGCTCTACGATGAAACTGTGATGCTGAATTAGTGAATAAATTGCTATTCTTGTTTTCATTCAATACAAAAAGTATTCTCATAGCTTCATAATGTTATAGTTGAAACCCTGATGGCAGATGGACTATTCTGGCTATTTTGACTATTTCATACTTTTACACTGTTCATTACTTGGCAGTCAATGGAACAATCACAAGCCTACTAATTTTCATATAAAGTATCCTAAATTGCATTTTGAAGATGAACAAAGCTTTTATGGGTTCGGAACAGCATGGGGGTAAGTGATTAATGACAAAATTTTAATTTTGGGGTGAAGTAATCATTTGACTGATTATCTCCATCTCTAATTTGTTCCTTTTTAGGCACCCACACTAAATATACAGTATATATATATTGTCATCAATTTCGCTAATCAAAAGCATCAGTTTGCTGAACTGCTACTTTAGAAAGGATATTTTCAAACATGTTCTGGGTTGTTATGAGTTTAATGAGCGAGTGGCATTGATGTTGGTTTGCGCAAGGATGAGCATATTCTATTATAAGTACAGTTATGCACACATTTAACATAGTTTATAGCATTTGTGAAGTTTAGGCTTACAATCAGTGCTACATTACTTTCAGTCATCCATCATTAAATATAATATTAGGCATTACTCATGGGTAAGGTTAGGTTTAGTTGTAGAGATATGGTCAAAACAAAAATTTTAGATTCAAATGTTGTTCCGGGGTTAACAAAAAATGTTGACCAAGGAACACGTTGAACTCCGCAAAATCAGGAGGCACATTTCGCTACACACATGTACACTTATTTACTGTAATGGCCCCAAGCAGACCAACATTTATTATCATTTCCACCTGCTTTGATCTCAACAGGAAACCAGAAGATGGACTCTGATCTTGTGTTGTTTACCAGGTCTTAGCTGCCAATAAAACACATAATGACCGTTAGGGAAAAGGAAAATGTTTAACTGTGTAAGTAAATAATGCTTTAGGGATCCCTTAAATGTCTGTTTAATTGCAGCGTCTAGATTGAGATTCAGGCCCAGGCAATGGATCAAGACCACAGAAATCTGCAGAACTGTGTAACATGTAGTAAACAGAATACTAAAATATTAAACAATGCTTTACCATAGATAAAAAAAAACATTCTGTATCAGTGTTTGTCTGGGTGCCACAGCAGGTCCCTGCAGAAGACTGGAGCGTTGATCCGTGCCCATGTTCTCTAGTAGGTTCCGTAGATAATTAGCAGGCTGTCTCTCCCCTTCGTAGCCTCTGCTAATTGTTTGTGTTGTCTGGGAAACCTGAGAACCCTCAGCTTGAAACCAGAGTGGCAAAGCAGGGCCAAAATCCATTAAAAACAACCTTTTTGTTTGTGACTTATGCGTGAGGATGCAATATCACTTTCCAGTGCACTGGTACAGGAGTGCGTTCTGAGCAGCATAAATAAAACATGAGAGATCAGAACGGGCCACAAGCAGAAAGGTCAAACGATCACTTTGGCCAGTAACTGGACACTACAGGTGAGGCGCCGTGGCATCCAGCCCATCTTGGCAGACAATAGTGCATTCAAGAGGAGGTCACGCTTGGCTCTCCTCAAGGTTTAGTGATGCCAGATTGCTTTGGCTGTGGCCTATATTCTGTCCCTTGTGATAGACGAGAGGACAACTGTGATTTCTGAGAGCTTTTTGTTCTTCTCCGCATTACTGAATTACAGGTACGTCTCAAAAAACTGGAAAATCATGAAAACGTTTACATATTTTTTTTTTTTTATCTTACTTCAAAAAGTTAAACTTTCATACAGGTGCATCTCAATAAATTAGAATGTTGTGTAGAAGTTTATTTATTTCAGTAATTAAACTCAAATTGTGAAACGTATGTATTAAATAAATTCAGTACACACAGAATGAAGTAGTGCAAGTCTTTGGTTATTTTAATTTTGATGATTTAGGCTCACATTTAGCAAAACCCACCAATTCACTATCCCAATTAATTAGAATATGGGGACATTGCAGTCAGCTAATCAACTCAAAACATCTGCAAAGGTTTCCTGAGCCTTCAAAATGGTCTCTCAGTTTGGCCAAAGAAGCTGGCTGTGCTTTGTCCAAGCAAGTTAACAGAGAGTTGAGTGGAAGGAAAAAGTGTGGAAGAAAAAGATGCACAACCAACCAAGATAATCATAGCCTTGTTTTATTTATTCTATTTTCATGAGCTGTATGATCGAATCATCATCAAATAAATAAATAAAGTTTTACTTTACATGTAATGAATCTAGAATATATGAAAGTAGATAACTTACAAATTGGAGTATATATATGTAAGGTTCCCGTTTTATTTTCCCGAATGTTGCGCATCTCACTTTCCAGCACTTCTGTGAACATACTCCTCAGTTCCCCTAACTTTGGCTTCTAATTTGACCTTTTATGTTTATCTCGTTTTTCTTGTTTAAATCTGACTCCAATTCTAAGTTGACCAAATTATAAGGGTTAAAGTTGTAATACTAAATTTGGGTGCTTGTATTTAGTTATCTTAATTTAGAAACCTGATTCTTTTAAATGTGCTTTACTTTCTGTTTCTCTTTCCTTGTGGGACCGAGAGCCATCTAGATCTGACGTCAGCCGTAACGTCATTCTGTAACACAAACCCCGCCAGTCTGAAAATTACTCAGGGATTGGGGATTAGATTATAGTCCCGTTTGCCAGCCGCTGACTGCTTGCTTATTGCAAAGAGATAGATTACATTATCTATCTTACCCAATGTGTTAATTTCAGTGATATCAGTAATCGGGGGGTCTCCAGATAGATCGCACCTACTGCTTCAATCTTTGTGCCCCCAGTTTGTCTATCCTGGCCGCCCGCATCTGCACACCCTACTAGTAATAACGATTTCAACAATTTAAAATGAATTAAGAAATAACATTTAATTTATTTGTCAGGTAAAATTGTATCAAGCCAATTACAGAATTAAACAATATGAATTCAATTTCAATTTAGCAGAATGCATAACATTGATAAATCAAGAAATTATGTCAGGCCAATTCATTTTTAATTTAAAAGAATTCATACTTCAGCAAAAGCATACCTGACAGAAAAACACACTGCAGAATGCAAGAGCCCATCCAACGGCTCCCACATCCATGTAGCATGGAGGATCCCTGGTTACAGAGAAATCCTGATTTGCTTTTTCACTTCTTCCCTTAAATACTCTAAACCAACACCCCCACAAACCTTTAAACATAAAAAAGACCATCTGTTGTATTTTCAGTACCTGCGGCCTTAGGCCGGCACCTGTGTTGAATGCTCAATCTGGCCCTAGAGGGGAAACAACCTTTAGTATTAAGCCTAATTCTTAAAAGAGTTTCTAATCTTTTCATAAAAATAAGTGACTACTATGAAATTTAGACCATTCTACTAATCGCGTTGAGACCTTTAAAATACATCAAATATGACAATGAAACACAATATATATCCACAAAATATGGCACACAGTATATATATTTCTCCTCCTTGGAAGACTTTTTAAGGAACAGCTGTGAATGCAAGAGATGAGTGCTCGGGGAAGGGAGGGGTCGTAAAAGTGGGTAGGGGATCAGTGTCTGTTGTCTTCGAAGATCCCAGATTATCCTTTATGGTTATATGGCATGCTCTTGGGCCACGAGAGGTCTTCATGTCTTGCTCTCCCGTTAAAGCGGGTCAAAGCATCTTACATATATATACATATATATATTATATATAAAATTAGATAATAAGTGTTTAGTCTCGTCATGTTCTGTGTTAACGTTTCTAGTCCATGTGCTCCGTATGTTTGTTTAACCTGTCAGCGTCCTCGTGCTCATTGTCTGTGACCCCGCTTCCTCATCAGTGTTTCACTCCTGTCCAGCTGTGTTCACAGGTGTCCTGTATTGTCTCCCTGATTTGTCTGTGTATTTATGTCACTCCCTGTTCCTAGCCCCTTTGTCAGATGTTAAAGTATCGTGCGGTGTTTTGTATGGATGTCTCTCGTTTGTTTTCTTTGACTTTGCGTGTTCGTCAGTTTCATTTGTATCATTCGTGTCTTCATTAAATGTTCTTTCATGCTCTCGACTTCTGCCTCCTTCTAAACCTTGCGATGGCTGAGAAGCAAACAAAACGGCCAGCTAACATCACAGTCTCTACAGCCCACATAACAGAACATCCGACCAAGAAAGAGAAGAGCTCGCTGAAGTCATACATCGGTGTCCCACCATTGAGGACTACATCGATGAGTTTTATCAGCTCGTTGAACAATCAGAACTAAGTAATGCGGAGATTGTGCGAGTGTTCATGGATGGCGCAGCGTTTTTCCAAGACTCTATAATCCCCGAAATGATGGGTCTTCCTTGGCGGCAAGCGCTGTTTTTAACCATGTTTACGTCCCGATCCAGGGGGGGAAAATCCCGGTCTCGTCATGCCAGCGGAGCATTCACGCAGCACCAAGCACAATGTCCCCGTACTGTCATAAGTCCCAAATAGTCAGTCACTGTCTGGTCTGCCCCGGAGGGCATCTCAGTCCTCTGCAATGCCCTGGAGGGCGTTCCCACTGTCTGGTCTGCCCTGGACGGCGTCTCATTCCTCTGCACTGCCCTAGAGGGCGTACCCGCTGCCTGGTTTGCATATCAGTCCTCTGCACCGCCCTGGAGGGCGTACCCACTGTCTGGTTGGCCCTGGAGGGCATTCCCGCTGTTTGGTCTGCCACGGAGGGCATCTCAATCGTCTGTGCCACCCTGGAGGACGTTCCAACTGTCTGGTCGGCTCTGGAGAGCATCTTGGCTGTCTGGTCAGCTCTGGAGAGCATCTCGATGGTCTGGTCGGCTCTGGAGAGCATGTCGGTTGTTCGGTCGGTCCTGGGCATCACCGTCGTCAGCTCCACCCTGGTGGGTGGTACTCCCAAAGCTCCAGGAGAAACCTGACCCACCAAGGGTTTTCACTTACTCTCTGCCATCTGGGAGGCCGCCAGAAACTTTTATTAAAAGCACCTCCCAGATACCCTCCATCCCACCCCCTGTACATGAACTCTGTCCACCTCCATGCCACCTCCCTCCATGTGTTAGTGTCTTTGGCAGTACCACCACTCCCTATATGCACAGTACGCAGTCTACGTAGGGCACCAGCTCCCAGGGGGGCACCATCCCAGTTTCTCGAAAAAAATAAACTTTCGTTCTATATTATTAAAATGTATACATAAACAGAAAAATCTAAACATGAACATACATATCATATATAGGCTAAATATAGGTTAATTATAAAAAAATATATAGTATGTTAGAGGCAGTGCGGTATAAGCACACGTGACACGCATTCCCGCATCTGCGCCGGCACACTCGCTCTCACCTATGTTTGCGGCTGAATACAAATAATCATAATTAATGGACAGCTAGGCTATATCAGGGAAAAGACATCAGTGCAACCCGGCGCAGAAAAAAAAAAAAAAAAAAAAACTAGATGAAGCCGGTGCTTCAATTTCAGGTTATACGTTTATAATCCTGTGAAACATTTTTGGCTGACGTTAGTAGACTAATGTGTTTAATGTCGGTGATTTCACCAACAACAACAACGCATTTGACTTAACATTGCAGTTTCCATAATATATGTGTCACATCTTCACACACACCCGATCCTGGATCAGTCACCAACACACCACAACCAGTCACTCCAGAACCTGAAGTAATCACCCGATCCCAATCACCTGAGTTTTCGCACCTGTCCCCAAACACTCACTCACCATATAAGCCCAACATGCGTTGGCTGAGCTCGAGGTCATTACCTGGAATCATTCTGTGGAATCGCTCTCTGTTCTGCCGTCCTTTCTGCCTGCCTGAGTCAACCAGATCGTTAAGCTCTGCTACCTCCTCTCAAAAGACTCAATATATAAAAGAGTATACTCAAAAACACTTTGTTTGAAAAGTTCACTATTGGACTATGCTGACTATGCTGAGTTACTTACCTGCACCGCTCCTGTGTTTGCTCTCAACCAGTTACTAAAAACTTCACCTCCCTGTGTCTGCCTGGTGACTGAGCATGACAATATGGTATATGGTTTAATTATGGTTGCATTGAATAACATTGTAAAAATACATAATGTAATACAATGCCTGCAAAGGACACCAAAGGCCTGATAATTGCTCTTGCTTCATTTACAGGACGATCCAATCTTTGTTTAATATTGACCAAAGATTTAATTCAAATATCCGCTTAATTTATTATAATTTATTTTTTAATTTGGCCACCTTTTTGTATTAGAAATTCTACAGCCTATGCAATTTCTTCAACAAAAACGTGGACGTTTTATTTTGTGTGATTTCTGAATGTTTGAGACCATAAAATCAATCACTCTGTAATTATATTGTCTCCCTGATTAGTCTGTGTATTTATGTCACTCCCTGTTCCTAGCCCTTTGTCGGATGTTAAAGTATCGTGTAGTGTTTTGTATTGCTGTCTCTCGTTTGCTCGTGTTTGCTTGCTTTGACTTTGCCTTTTCGTCAGTTTCATTTGTATCATTCGTGTCTTCATTATATGTTCTTTCGTGCTCTCGATTGTGCCTCCGCGTAGCCTTGCAACGGCAAAGCAAAGTTGCGACAACACGGCCAGCTATCATCACAGTCTCTGCAGCCCACGTAACAGTTTTATTTTCATTTATTTCATTTTCAATTATTTAATTAATTATTATCTTTTAATTAACCTCACAACCCCCTGCAGTTATTTATGTCACGCCCCCAGGTGTTCCATGTTTGTTGTCCTTTTCTTTTCTAGTCCCATGTGCTCTGTTTATTTACCTGTCAGCTCCCTCATGTCTCTCGTTTGTAACC
>JAUMHQ010000066.1:3430419-3443694 GCA_032361165.1 Enteromius paludinosus | reverse complement strand
TCACTATCACACATTTAGACTGATTTGTGAACAATGTTTGAGAGAAATGGTAATATTGTGTATCTGGAATGAATTTTTGATCTTTAAGTCAATATCATGAAAAATCCAAGCAGAAACAAAGGTGTTGCGTTTCTATTTTTGTTGAGTGTATATTAGAACAAGTACAAACCTTCATGCGGTTAAGGGAACAGCAACTGAACAATTTCTGAAGTAAGATGATCTTGCCACGTAGAGAGAGTTCATGACCATTTCTGAACAAAAGCACAACATGCATTTCACAAGTTTGTGCTTCCTCATAATGATAAGGTAAATATAATAAGAAAATTTGGCGTGCTGTTGGGGGGGCGAGCCGGGAAGACGGTGGACTCCCAGCCCTAGTGATTTGAACCCTAGCGAGGGCAGAGCTCGGCGTCCGGAAAGGCAAAGGAGGGATGCGTGAAAGACGAGAAGCGGAGAGGAAGGAAATGGGTTTATTTATAGTGGGTAGAGCAAATCTGATTGGGCATATGAGAGGAGGAGATTGATTGTTAATGTGGTGCCAGCCGTGATTAATCTTATGCGCTCCTCCCGAAACACGTTATTTGCAAGACGGTGGACTCCCAGCCCTAGTGATTTGAACCCTAGTGAGGACAGAGCTCGGCCTCTGGCTCGGACTCTGCGTGCCCCCCAAAAAAGCTAGAGGAGGACAGCAGCCAAATGCATGTCCCCAAAGAATGCGAGGTAGGAGGATGCTGGACGGGTCAGCTAAGGGTAATTAAGTTCACGCGCTCTTTGGGGTTGGACTGGTTCCGGGAAGTTTCAAATGGAATGTACTAGAACCAGGGCAGACTGGGGAGCTGGATCTGCTGGTACGATATACAATATTTTAATGCATGAGTGGTTGTTTCCAGGCAGGGCATAAACTGCAGTGATTAGATTAGATTAGATTAGATTAGATTAGATTAGATTAGATTAGATTAGATTAGATTCAACTTCATTGGCATTGCACATGTACAAGTACAGGGCAACAAAATGCAGTTTAGGTCTAACCAGTAGTGCAATAGCAGCAAGTGCAGGAAACAGGTATAAATTATAAGTGCGCTTATAGCAGATATGTACAAGCAGAAACTGGATAATATTTACAGATGGATGTACAGTAATATGAAAATAATATACAGTTTGTATTAAATATAATCAGGAATTACAAGTATATGCATAATGTACAGGTTGCTATGAGTATGAGTATGCATCATGGATATACATTTACTATATAAAGGTTTGACATATGTATAAAAATATAAATCAGAATTTACAAGTGTACATGTGCAATGAGTATGTACATTTACAAGTATGTAAAGTGTAGTGCAATGATAATGTGCAAAATGAAATAGTGCAAAATGAAAGTGCGATGGTTATGGGGGGAGTGGGCAGTCAGTGTGGGTCAGAGTTCAGTAAGGGGAAAGCTCTTGGAAAAAAAGCTGTTCCTTAGTCTGCTGGTTCTAGTCCGGGGGATTCTAAAGCGTCTGCCTGAAGGCAGCATGGAAAACAGTCTGTGGGCGGGGTGAGAGGAGTCCTTAAGAATACTGCGTGCTCGACGCAGACTGTGTTTCTTCTGGATGTCCTCAATAATTGGAAGCAGAGTCCCTGTGATGCGTTGGGCAGTTTTCAACACCCGCTGCAGTGCACTACACTGTGACACAGCTGGTTAGGATGCTCTCTATTGTGCAGCGATATAAGTTCACCATGACAGCTGGTTCTTCTTTAGTTTCCTCAAGAAGAAAAGACACTGGTGAGCCTTCTTGACCAGGCTGGAGGTGTTGGTGGTCCAGGTTAGGTCCTCCGAGATCTGTGTCCCCAGGAACTTGAAGGATGACACAGGCTCAACAGCCATCCCGTTAATGTGGATGGGATCATTTGAGCCTCTTCTCTGCTGTCGACGATAATAAGATTGTGCATCAAGCTTTGTTAACATAAATACAAAATCTTCCACCTCTAGTCTTACCGGAGTCATCCACCATTCTGTCTGCCCGGAAAGTGTGGTGTCCAGCTATATTGATAGCATGATCTGGTATACTGTTGTTTAGCCATGTTTCTGTGAAGATCATAACATTGCAGCTCTGAAGTCTCGTACTGTTGTTGTTTCACCAAGGGGTTTTCTGAAACTAATAATATTGATTGATGCATCTGTAAGAGCAGGATAGAAGAAAGCAGTTATACATACTTACACACCTACATACATACTCTCATGTTCAGCTGGATGTGCCGGATGTGCTGGTTTGCTGTTGTTTGACTCTGCCCGTTTCTATGCTGTGTTTACTATGTGTGTCTTAAATAAACTGTTTGCACTTGGATCCATACGTCTCTTGGCTCTTCCGTGACACATACATACATACATAAAATATAAAATGTCACTCAAATGTAATAATCTGAAGTAAGAAAAGTAGGAGCAGGACAAAATATCAAATGTGGCGCATTACAATACATTTCACACTACCTGTTTTGCTAATAAAAACATCACATTTAATTGTATCATTCTTTTTAGTTATAAAATCAGTGACACAACAATCACTTTCACTAAACTTTACAGTGTTTAAGTGTAAACCATATAATTAACTTACAAAAACATGTATACGATTATGTTCAGTAGTTTAGATTACTTTAGCTGTATTTAAGTCAGTGACGAAGTGATTGGCTAGGTAGGCTATACAGGTAACGCAACTTTTTAAACACAAACAGTGAGCAGCGAACACGTTGGCAAACATAATTTCGTATATCAGTATACAATTCTAATACAACGTATCCTCCTGTGTTTTAATCTCAAACCAGTGGAAGCACTGAAAGGTCCGAGTGTAGTGTTGGTTTGCATCACTCCAGAGAGTCCATACTGTAGACCTTGTAGAGCATTTCTGTGAGCAGTCCCTCGGCAGCCAGAAGAGGTGGATCATCCAGTGCAAGACCCTCACTCAATGAATCTGTGAGAACCATTTGAGGGCTGGATTATATATGGCATTAAAGATGGCTTTTTATTTTTAACTGCAAGATCCAATCGCTCCTTCAGGGAACAAGGGTTGTTTTCTCACTACATAATACTCCTTGTATTTTAAATCACATGCCTCTTGTACAGTACTGTGCAAAAGTCTTAGGCCACAAGTATTGTCACCAACAAAAATGGTTTTTAATCAAAAATATCAGTTTACATTTCCAAACATTATTTTTGTCATTAGTTGTAATAATGCAGTGAGATTATTGTCTGCACAAGGAGTCTGACAACAGCCAGTGCTCCATACAGAGATCTGATCTGATCATATTCCAGTCTGTCTGGAATGACATGAAGAAACAGAACAAACTGAGACAGACTAAATCCAGAAGAACTGTACGACTGTTATGACTGTAACCCCAGTTCCTCGAAGGAACGAGACACCGCGTCCAGCAGATACTATGGGGAACGCCTCCAGCGTTACGGCTCTGAATGTGTGTGAAATCAGACCAGTGAAATGGGCCAACATCATAGGTGGTGACATCATCGGCCGGGAAGCATATGAGCACATGGGATGCAACCGGCATTAGCTTTTTTCATGAAGCAAAGCCGGCAGGGATGCTGATGGTGTGGCTGGTTAGACGTGACGTCTCGTTCCTTCGAGGAACGTCTAGGTTACCTATTGTAACCCCCGTTCTCTGATGGAGGGAACGGAGACGTTATGTCGTGACGACAGACTGGGGTCCCTGATTCGCTCTGAGATAGAGAAAACGCCAATCAGAATCATTGGCTAGTGGAATTTGCATGCTAAGCCACTCCCCCGTAGAGCGGGTGTAAATAGGCAGCAGCTGCATCCACTCTTCAGATATTGCTGAGGAGCCGAGAGCCAGGCCCTCCGGGCCCCCAGCGATGGGTTCGAGGTGGTGGCAGGGGACATAACGTCTCCGTTCCATCCATCAGGGAACGGGGGTTACAATAGGTAACCTAGACGTTCCCTGTCTGTCAGTCACTATGACGTTACAACCAACAGCACTGCAATTCGTCTAAGGCTCCCGCGTGTCGACAATCGCCGTGCAAGGTCATAACCTTCCCAACGCTCCCGTGCAAATTCGCTGACCAAGGTGCCCGCAGGGACCATACGGCAGTACTTTGCCCCTGGAGGGAGCCAAACTGGCGTTCCTGAATTAGAGGGTATTTTAAACTCTAAAGAAGGGATTCCGACCTTCACGAGGACTGCTTCAGATCCTCCTTTTTGTTGTTACAGTTTGGCGGATCGAGGGGGATGCGCTCCTTCTGTGGAAGGGCGCTACGGAGAACCACACCCTGCCTGTAGGGAGGTAATGTGTGGTATACTAGTATGGGCTAACTGTTTTGCAACAGAGAGGAAGAGACCAGTACAACCCGGAGGTTGTAATACCATGCAAAAGTATTTGGTGTTGCCCAGCCCGCAGCTCGACAGATATCTGCCAGCTAGGCCCCGTGTGCCAACGCATGGGAGGATGCTACACCCCTAGTGGAGTGAGCGCGCACACCCAGGGGACACGGTTCATCTTGGGCCTGGTACGCCAAGACGATGGCATCCACTATTCAGTGAGCCAACCTCTGCTTGGAGACAGCCTTCCCTTTCTGCTGACCTCCGTAACAGACAAAGAGCTGCTCAGAGCTTCTAAGGCTCTGGGTGCGGTCTACGTACAGGTGCAATGCTCTGACGGGACACAGCAACGCCAAGGCTGGATCTGCCTCCTCCGAGGGCAGCGCTTGCAGGTTCACCACCTGGTCCAAGGGAGTAGTGGGAACCTTTGGCACGTATCCAGGCCGGGGTCTCAAGACTACGTGAGAGTAGGGCGGCCCAAACACAAGGCACTCTTCGCTTACCGAAAATGCTTGGAGGTCCCCAACCCTCTTGATGGAAGTGAGCGCGGTCATGAGCACTGTCTTCAGGGACAGATATTTCAGCTCAACTGATTCCAGCACCTCAAAGCAAGCTCTCTGTAGGCCTGCTAGCACAACAGAGAGATCCCAGGAGGGTATCAGGGGCGATCTTGGAGGGTTTAACCTCCTTGCGCCCCTTAGGAACCTCACAACGAGATCGTGCTTCCCAATGGACCGGCCATTCACTACATCGTGATGGGCTGCAACAGCGGCCGGAACCGCCGCAGGGCCAGATGCACTGCTACCAGCTCTAGGCAATTGATATGCCAAAGCAGTTGGGGCCCTGTCCAGAGCCCGGAAGCTGCCTGCCCGTTGCATACTGCGCCCCAGCCCACACTGGAGACATCTGTCGTGACGACAGTGTGCCGAGACACCTGGCCTAAGGGCACTCCGGCCCGCAGGAACACAGGGTCTTTCCAGGGACTGAAAGTGCGGCGACACTCCGGGGTGATAACCACTCGGAGAATGCCATGGTGCCATGCCCATCTCGAGACCCGGGAGTTCAACCAGTGCTGTAGTGGTCTCATATGGAGTAATCCCAGCGGTGTTACAGCGCCGGAAGTGGTGACACGACACGACACAGCGTCTTCAGCATGCCGGAGCCCCAGACACTGAAGACAGCGATCGTGGCCGTCGTTGGAAGACAGGTAGTGACCACAACCAGAAGGACACGGCCGGAACGGCATCCTTAAAAGGACGACTGCCAACCGTGTCAGAAATTGCTCTTTTGTGAAACGCCCAAGGGAATTGCTGGAATACACAGGAACTCCGTTGATTGTGTTGTCCCGCCACACCGAACAGCCTCCGCTTGAAAGACTTTCTCTCTGTAGCACTGCGTTCAGGAGAGAACTGCATCTAACACAGCTCTCGGCTCCAAAGCAAAATCTGAAGAGTGGATGCAGCTGCTGCCTAATTATACCTGCTCTGCGGGGGAGTGGCTTAGCATGCAAATTCCACTAGCCATTCAAAAGGATTCTGATTGGCATTTTCTCTATGTCAGAGCGAATCAGGGCTCCCAAGCAAGACCCCAGTCTGTCGTCACAACATAACGTGAGACATTCCTCTTCAGGAACTCGAGCTGCGTCCTGCAGACACTATGGGGAACGAGATGCCCATGCCTCCACACCTTCACCGCCGTGCCCAGTGTGTGTGCCTACTCACCAAGCACCATAGCACCGAGTGTGGCCCTTAGGTCCAAATTATAAAACCGCACAAAGGTGTGAGGGGTAGATCACCCCGCCGCCGCACATATCTGTTCCAGAGAGACCCCTGACAGCAGGGCTTTGGAAGCCGCCACCCCATGAGTTGAGTGGGCTCTGACCTCCAGCCTCATACGCAGTATTAATAGCATCAACTATCCACCTGCTCACTGTCTGCTTGGTCGCTGCGAGCCCTCTTTTTGGCGGACCAAAGCAGACCAGGAGCTGCTCAGACCTGTGCCACAGTGCCGGACATGCTCGCACTGGACACATGCAGTTCAGCTCCCGTTGGCCGGGCTCCTAAAGGGAGCAGGGTTGAAAGCCTGCAGCACTACAGGCTGTGGTGTCATTGTAGGGACCTTCGGGCTGTAACCCTGCTCGAGGGTACAGAAATGCTTTTGCCATGCCCGGGGCAAACTCGAGGTGGGAAGGAGCCACCGAAAGAGCCTGAAGGTCTCCCACTCTCCTCAGAGAACATAATGCAAGCAGAATAGAGGTTTTAATAGTCAGCATGTGATCAGAGATATCCTCTATGGGCTCGAAGGGTGGCCCGCAGAGCGCTTGCAGCACCACAGCCAGGTCCCAAACTGGTACTCTGGGACACGCTGGAGGCCTCAACCTCAGTGCACCTTTGAGGAAACGTATAACGAGGGGGTCTTTCCCCACTGAGTGTCCATTCACTAAGGCGTGGTAAGCCGAAATTGCCACCACATAGACTTTCAGTGTGGAGTGGGCAACCCCTGTGGAAAACTTTTACTGCAGAAATTCCAGCACTGTACCAATCGGACAGTTAACTGGATCCTGCCCATGATCTCCGCACCAGGAACAAAAAGACATTCCACTTTAGGGCATACAGTTTCCTCATAGCTGGGGATCTGGAGTGGAGGATGGTCTCCACAACCTCGATTGAGAGACCAGTGGCAAAGAGCTGCGCCCCTTCAGGGGCCATACCCATAGTTTCCACAGTTCCGGGCGGGGGTGCACCCTGCCTGTGAGAGGAGGTCTCTTCTGACTGGAATCTCCCATGGGGAGCCGTCCACCAGAGACATCAGGTCCGAGAAACACACTCAGCCCGGCCAGAACAGCGCTACAAGCAGTAGACTGACCTCGTCCCAGCGCACTCTCTCCAGGTCACCTGGAAGCAGAGCAATCAGGGGAAAAGCGTACAGACGGAGCCTCTGCCACGTCTCTACCATCGCAGCCAGCCCCAGCGGAGCTGGATGAGCTAGATAGGACCAGAGGGGACATTGCGCATTCTCCTTTTATGCGAAGAGGTCCACCTCTGCTGTGTAATACTCTCCAGATTGGCTTGCTACCATCTGAGGATGAAGACATCCACTCCCCGGGCCTCGGCCCCTGCCTCGATAGGAAGTCTGCTTCCACATTTTGATGGCCAGGAATATAAATCGCTATGATGCTTCATAAACCAAGATGCTTCAAAAAACATACCTGGAAAGCTACGTACTGTACCGTTTTAGACACTAATATAAAAATGCTGTAAAATGAGGACGTTTTCAAAAATAATGCCATAAAAAGATTTAATTTATCAACTAACTTTATATTAACTAAATCAAATAAATGTTTTTTATTACAGCTTTTGGTAAAACAGCTTGTGTTCTGAGGAACACTTGTCCATACTTTTTCAGGTAGCTTTCCAGGTAAGTTTTGTGAAGCATCTTGGAGATGTTGCCGCCTTTTTTGTTGTTTAAACTACTAGTGGCCTAAGACTTTTGCACAGTACTGTATGTCAAACCAAGCTATGTTTTACACCAAGCTGTGGGAAGAAGAAAAAAAAAGTAAGAAACAAAAGAATGAAAAAACATTCAGTTTACATTAGAGATGTTTTGAATGCCTGTGATTTTTGTTTTGCAACATTTTTTTTCACACTTTATTTTAAGGTCTGATTTTCATCATTGCCAAACTATGAAATACAACTTTTGCGTCAATTAACTACTATTTTGTAGATTATTGATAAGGTAGATGTTCAATTTATGTACTGATTATAATTAGAGGTATAGGATGTGGTCATGCAAAATATGTGCTTTAAAAGCACTAATAAACAGCCTATTAATAAAATGCATGCTAATAACTAGCAACAAGTTAGTATTTAGAATTGGTACCTGTAATAAAGTATTTTTCTTTTGGTAAAAACAAATTATTATTGAAAAAAATTTGAGTTTAGATATATTTTTACTTACATCTATTGACATCATGTTTACTTCAATTCCTTCAGTTATGGTGCTCCAACGTGCAGAAGGCTTTATTCGAGGAGGAAGAGAAAGTCAAAGACCTCTCGCAGAAAGTAAAGATCCTGGAGAAAGCCAACAATCATCTGAGGGACAAGGTGAAGAACATGAAACGTCTCTTGAGGCAGGCCAAACGTGAGACCAAAGACCCGGTTCAAAGCTTCAAACATCTTCAAGAAGCTGAACCAGAGTTAACAAATCCACAACAGGACACCACCCAGGATCAAAAATCCACTCTCAGGAAAATCCTGCCAAAAAAAGCTTAAGAACTACAAGTCATTACCTGGTTTAGATAAATAAATTTTAAGGTAATCAAAATCTACAATTGAAAAACATTGTGTTGACTTCACAATCATTAAAATATCATGATTGAAAAAATGTGAAAAAATGTATACTTAGCAATTTTTAACAGCAACATGATTTTTCTTCTTGTGTGATAGTTTTTTTTTTTTGTTTGTTTTTGTTTTTTGCATGTGAAAACAAAATTATTCTGACTAGAAGCAGATGTTGTTGATAATCAGGCAGAGCCTCACAAGACACAGCAGTGTTTTGAATTCATTTGGACATGTGTTAATATGGAAATGCATTTAGCAACACTGACCTTCTGTCTACAAAATAAAATAAAATGAAATAAAAGAAATATTTTTTTTGTTTACTTTAATTCTTAAACTTTAAGAACATGTTACTGTTGAGTGCAAGACAACCCCAAACAAATGTAGTGTTGAGATTTTGTGTTTCCATAAAAGTGTTTTTATTTTTATTTTTTTTTTTTTTTTTACCATCCACCATAATGACACTGGTGTTTTGGGATCAGCTTTATTTTATTTTATTTTTATTTTTATTTTTACATTTTTACATTTTTTTTTTTATATTATAGTTTCTAGTTCTGTAATAGCTTATTATGAGTTTTATAATTGCTATCATGGTGCTGAGCACTTGATATAAGTAATCTCTACTCAGTGAAGTTCATTTTAAAGTTAAAGTATGTATCATTTAAAAAAAAAAAACTATTTACTGACAATGTTTTGAAAGTTATTTTTGTTTTTTTTTATTTTTGTTTTTGTTAATCTGAACCCTCAATTATTTTTTTCTGTTTAAGATATTCATATGTATGCCAATGAAATAAATAAAAACATAAATAAATATATGTCACATTGCCTTTAAGATATTATTACCTTTTACATATTTTGTGTGTGTACTGTATATAGACAGATCTTTAAAAATACCTTAACAAGTCATAAGTCGGCCCTTAGCAGCCTGTTGCCTGCCTTGTACAGGCAGATCCAACAGACATTGTCACAGCACAGCTTGCAACATTAACACAAAAGAATCCCAACTCAGGAAGGTGATTATCAATATTGTGCAAAAAAACAAGATAATGATCAAAGACACAGGACATCATTATCATTACATTGGTAAAATAATTAAAGATTTAATTGGATGGATCTGCATCGCCCAACTTATGACCAGCCTGAAATTCCTGAGGAGACCATTAACCCTTCCCTTCACAAAACTGGCCCAAAACTGCCTTTTCACGCCTATTCAGGCCTGAAAATACACTAAACCGGACTTAAATCACTGATATGCATAACTGCATATTATATGTGTGCCACACATTTAATTATCATCTTTTAATCACTCGTTGTATATGTATTTGAATAACTATTGAATGGTTTATAGTTTAATATCCGTCTTTAGTATGGTTTTGCTTCAATCTTCTTGGTTGAAATGTTTCTTCCCACCAATTCGTAGTCAAATGTATCAATTTCATGTTATAGAAATCATGTCCAAATTATATTCTGCAAGAGTGGGAAAATTCGGACCTGACGATTTAACATTTGGATTTACGGTTTGGGAGGAGAAAACTCACAACACCCTAAGCTAGAATGACATCTATTGGTTAAAACATGATTTTGGGATGTGTCCAAAGATGAGTTTAAAGGTGCCATAGAATGGAAAACTGAATTTACCTTAGTATGTTATGTTCAGTACATGGACATAACATACTGTGAGTCTCAAACACCATCGTTTCCTACTTCTTATATAAATCAAGTGTTTGCAAAAGACGAGTGAAAAATGGTCAAATTCCAACACAACACAGACTGTTTCGTAACAGTCTAGAGTCTTTTTCCCCTTACCTCAGCTACATACCTTCTATGTACATATCAGAGAACAATTTATAATATTCTCTCAATGCATTCTATGGCACCTTTAAAAGCTCAAGACACTATTCAAATTTTGCTTTTAGCTTACGCTCTTGGTCTAGTGTCACGCTCAGTCAACAGGCAGACACAGGAAGTAAAGGTTTCACACATCTTTATTTTGCAACAAGCTGAGAGCAAACACACGGGAGCGGTGCCAGTAAGTAACTCAGGTAAGTCTTTCAGGTAAGGCAGCATAAACAGCTCCGTCAACAATCAAACTGCAGGAAGACAAAGGTAAGTAGCTTTTTGCAGGTGAGTAACTGAGGTAAGTTTTTAAAGATCAACTTATCAAAACAGCCCAGTCCAATAGTGAACTTTCAAACAAGTGACATTAGAGAATCTATTTCCCACGTCGTAATTTTGCTCTGAAAGAGACATTTTTCAAAAAAAAGTATGCACGTGGGTGAAGAGTGTTAGCTTTACCATGCCTTTGAGATAAGTCGGCTCCTACGCCTGTGGTGGCAGCATCCACCTCTACCACAAACTGAGAGTCAGGATCCGGATGATGGAGAATGGGCGCCATGCAGAAAGCTCTCTTGAGCTTATCGAACGCCTCTTGTGCAGCTGGGTTGAAGGACCTGGCGAACATGTGAGATGTGAGAGGGCAGATCAGGTGAGTAAATTAAAATATCATCAATATATACGATAACAAATTGGTGAAGCATATCTCAGAAGTTTTCTTTCAGAAAATCTTGAAAGACTGCCTTGAAGGCCGGTGAAGTCGAGGGACGGATAAAACCTTGTTTTAAAGTCTCTGCTACATATTCCTTCATAGCTTTCTGTTCTGGTACTGAGAGAGTATAAACATGGCCTTTGGGCAATACAGCATTGGGAACGAGGTTGATTGCGCAATCCCAAGAACAATGTGGAGGCAGCTTTGTAGCAGCTTGCTTACTGAACACATCTTTAAAATCCTCATACTCGGGTGAAATCGGGAGACAATGATCAGTGCAGAACTTGCTCCATTTCAGCACCTAACCTGAGCTCCAGCAGATTTTGGGATCATGAGTCTCAAGCCAGGGTCGGCCCAACAGCAAATCCACTGTTGCATCAGGTAAGATTAAAAAAGTAATGGTCTCCTCATGAAGACAGCCGATGCGAAGCGTCAGAGCAGGTGTGCAGTGAGAAATGGGACGAGCGTCCAGGGCTTTCCCCTGTATAGTGGTAATCCGATACGAAGTGAGGGTCTTGAGTTTGGGAATGTTTAAGGCTTCCAGACACCGAGACGACATGAAATTTCCAGCTGCCCCTGAGTCAACCAGTGCTTTCACAGGGAAAAGGTGAGTTAAAAAAAAAATCATGGCATCAATCAAAAGGTATAATGTTTGATTTTTTAATGATGTGTCCCACACTCACCGCTGTTCTTGGAGGTTAAATTGGGCATTGTTGGAGTTGATGTGCAGGATCACCACAATAGAGGCATAGGCCACCTCGTATGTGGCGTGTGCATTCTTGTGGAGTGAGGTGATGCATAGGTTCCTTTCTATTAGTTGCCACAGGTGAGGAATCACCGCAAGCCGTTAAGTGCTGTGCAATTGTGAGTGCTCTCGTTAAAAAGGCATCTAATCCCAAATTGTCCTCATAAATGGCCATTTGCGATCTGATCTTAGAATTGAGTACCCGGCGAAACACCACTAACAGCGCAGATTCATTCCATCCACTAGATTGAGCTAAGGTGCGAAAATTATGAATATATTCGTGCATAGGTCTTTTATCCATTTGGAGTTGGAGTAGTTCCTCAGGAATGGTGTGTGTAGAGCTCGGTTGGCCAAACACTAAGCGAAATTGTTGGAGGAACTGATCTAAAGGTCTCTGATGTGCATAATGCCTCAGCCCACTGCAGCGCTCGTCCGGACAGCAAGGTGATTATAAAAGTATTTTTTGTACGATCGATTGGAAATAGGTGTGGCTGTGCCTCAATATAAAGTGAACACTGCAGAAGAAATCTGCTACCTGAGACACTATCTCCAGAAAATGATGCAGGGCGTGCCACTGGACTGGCTGGAGCAGGTTGTGAGTGCACTTCATTTAACACTTGCAGGAAAGCAGGTATGGATCTGGGGATTCGGCGCCTTCCTCCGACTCCATTGTGTAGTCCTGTATTTAGTTTAAGGGCTGAGCTTCTGTCACGCTCAGTCAACAGGCAGACACAGGAAGTTAAAGTTTCACAGGTAAGTATCTTTATTTTGCAACAAGCTGAGAGCAAACACACAGGAGCAATGCTGGTAAGTAACTCAGGTAAGTCTTACAGGTAAGGCAACATAAACAGCTCCGTCAACAATCAAACTGCAGGAAGACAAAGGTAAGTAGCTTGTTGCAGGTGAGTAACTGAGGTAAGTGTTTAAAGATCAACTTAACAAAACAGCACAGTCCAATAGCGAACTTTCAAACAAGTGGCATTAGAGAATACTCAGTCATTCAGGGCTTTATAAGTAATTAACAAGATTTAAAATCTATACGATGTTTGATAGGGAGCCAATGCAGTGTTGACAGAACCGGGCTAATATGTTCATACTTCCTGGTTCTAGTAAAGACTCTAGCTGCTGCATTTTTTATTTACTTTTTATCAAACGTGCAGAACAACCACCCAATAAAGCATTACAATAATCTAACCTCAAGGTCATAAACGCTTGAACTAACATTTCTGCATTTGAGTTTGAAAGCATAAGACGCAATTTAGATATGTTCTTGAGATGGAAAAATGCAGTTTTACAGATGCTAGAAACATGGCTTTCAAA
>JAUMHQ010000066.1:3405490-3417012 GCA_032361165.1 Enteromius paludinosus | reverse complement strand
ACAGCATTGCCCGTCTCAGCGAGACACCTAAAACCTAGCAACGTACGCACTACCAGCAAGGTCTGCTCCACCAAACAGCATTGCCCGTCTCAGCGAGACACCCCAAACCCAGAAAGTGCGCACTACCAGCAAGGTTGCGCTTCCAGGCATTGTCTCAGCGAGACATCCAAACCCCAGTGAATTTCTTATGTACACACATATGCAGATAAAATTAGAATCAGCCCTGGTAGTTCTAATGATCTAGCTGTTGGGGATAGCTTGGGGTGGAGGGGGTTGCAAATGTCTGTGTGACTGACAATATATATATCTTTTTATTTTTTCAGAATTAGTCAAATTCAAATTAGTCTACACAGTGGAGTCTGACTGCAGGACACAGTGCCTCAGGCAGCAACTCCTGCTGGAGGGTGATGAAAACTTTTCTGCCTCTAGTCATTCCCTCTTTCCCTGCTTGGTGTCGGCCCTTAAACAGTGCAACCAATGCTTTCTGACTGGCTATCAGAGCTCTGCATAAATGCCTTAATATCTTAATTTTTCAAAAAGGCGTCTGGGGTTCACATTGTCTACATGGAGACCACCCTGTAATGCCTATATTATTTCACCTTTTTAAGAACCCTGAAATAGATTGTCATATTTGTCTTTGTCATATGCTCCTTGATGTTGATTTTCTTGTTCTGTCGGATTTCAGAAACTCTCCCCATTGCATTTCAAGATTTCTCGTTACCTAGTAATTTGAGGAATGATATAGAGTGCGAATTTGGCGAGCTGTCTGGGGAGCGAGCCGGGAGAACGGCGGACTCCGAACCTTAGGGATTATAACCCTAGCGAGGGTAAGTATGAGGGTTCGACGTTGGCTCATTCACCGTCTGCCCCCATTTGGTAAAAGAGATTGAAGACGGTGGAGAAGGGGAGGAGGAGGGGCGTGATCAGAGCGAGATGCCAGAATAATGAAAACTGGGGTATTTATAGTAAAGTGATTTAATTTGATTGGACGGGATTGATTAGGAAATTGGCTGCCAGCTGTGGGTTCACAAAACTGCGTTCACAATCCTCTCGAAACCATGTTTTTTGCAAAACATAAACTTTCTTATAATCAGTAAAGCAAGCGTGGCTTTCCTAATTTCTTGCTTAAATTTCCAGTGCTCTCTCCTAAAGCCATAAAGTTTCAGTTTTCTGTAAGACTTCACCACAAATTCGAGGCATACGAGGCAGGCCTACGCACTGAGATGGGGTCTGTTCGTCGATTGGTGCTCCTCTCATGGAAAGGACCCACAGAAAGGCCCGATTGCAGTACTGCTTTCAATCCTGCAGGAGAAGTTGGAGCACAGGCTGTCCCCTTCGACTCTTAAAGCGTAAGTTGCTGCTATCATAGCATATCACGATGCAGTGGAGGGTACATCCCTCGGGAAGCACGAACTGATCACAAGGTTCCTTAGAGGTGAGAGGCAGGGTAACCCCTCAGACCACACTTCATACCCTCTTGGGACCTTGCCGTCGCCCTACGTGACCTGCGACAGGTCCCATTCAAGCCACTCGCATCAGTCGAATTGAAATATCTAACGCTGAAAACAGCGCTCCTGACTTTGTTGGCCTTCATCAAGAGGGTAGGGGACCTACAAGCCTTCTCTGTCGACGAAGAGTGCCTAGAGTTCCGTAATAATTCATAGTTTCTATAGCTGGAAAAAAATATATATTATGGAAGTCAGTGGTGACCCAAAACAGCCTGGTTAAAAAATTTCTTTCAAATATCTTACTTTTGTGTTCAACTGTACAAACAACAACAACAACAACAAAAAATGTAAATCAAATTTGTAAATACTTGAGGGTGAGTAAATTAGATATGTTATTATTTACTACCACAAATGCTTACTATAATGAAATAATTTTCAATATTGTTTTCATATTTACTGTTAATTTTCTGTGAATATCTCTACCAATTAGTTTTGAATAATGTGTGTATATGATATATCCAAAATAAACCATTATGGCAAAGGTGTTTGTAATGTAAGACAAATATCTGCTCTTGAGATGTATTTGTGATATGCAGTGCTTCATTTTGCAAGAGAAGTGAGACATTTTGTGTGTGCAATTCTTGGATTTGTGTGTAAAGTTCCGAAAAAGAGAGACGTTTTAAAAATGTGTGCAAGCCGTTGAAGAGATTTTTATATAACATCTTATACTCCACACAGGCCAAGGACTCAAAAGAATTTCCATTGTGGTGCAGGGAATACTGGGAAAATCTCTCTCAAAATTCATGCTTGAGTAGGTCTATTACCACAACCTACTATTATTTACTTCTACCACATCCGTCCACTCATCTCTCACTCTCTCCCTCTCATTCTCTCTCATTCAACACACTAGATAGCACACAGAAACAGTGCATAGACAAGAAAAGTTTAATGCACTTTTACAGTTACAAATGTTTTAAAAAATACAAATCAATGTTGTCAATATCAAACAGTACTCCATTTTGAAAAAAATACAGTAAATATGCACTGCATCCATACAAGTAATGGGTCAAAATATCGAACACAACATACTGTCATTAGTATTTTGTTTAAATCAAATCAAAGAGAACCCTGAAATACAAAATAAACACATTTGTTAGAAAGTGAAATTTTGAATCTCTTTTTGATATAAGAATTGTCTGTTAAATGTGTTTAGAAACATTGAGAAAGAGAAATTAAAAAACTTAACTTCAACCTCAAGGCTAAAAGACTACAATTGGCGAGACATTTGTTTTAAGGAGTCAAGCCCTCAAAATGTATTTAATGTTTGGGTTAGCAAATGTATTTTAGGATTTTGAAAGAAATGGGGCATTTTTTAATAGTTTTTCTCGATTGCTTAAACACTATAACCACTAAAATTTCAAAACCATAATGTTATTTTTTTTTTAAAAGCACACCCTTTTCACTGAACTATAAACACTATTCCCTGTTATTGCAAAACTCTACACACAAATCCCTACATTTTTCAGTGCCTACACCATGTGGTCATTTAGAAAGCACTAGCATTCAATAACGTTAACTTAAGTTAGCACAGCTTGAGCTCAGTTAGCACACAATTACTCAAGTGGAAATTCTAGGAGTCAAAATTGATCACACATCAATCAGAACCTTAGATGGAGATAAAAGGACCAAAGTCAGTTTACAGTTATTCTCAGGGGCTTTGGTCCATTTCTCAGATCAAAACTACATGTTCAACATCATCTAGTCTCTTGTGCAGATCATAAAAGTACTAATGACATCTAGTCATTAGTACATTGTAGAAGTCATTATGTTTACTGTAACACAAATTGGTTGATCTATGAACAATCATAAACTGTCAACAAATTTTTTTTAAATTCTGAGAGTGGACTTTCTTATTTTTATTTTTTACTGTAGCTTTGTGCACATATATTTTTTTTTATTTCAAAATGACACTGTAATGTGTGTTTTTGTTTAGTTTTTTTGGATCAGACCACTGGTAAAAGTGTAACTGTGAATCAGTCTTTTTCAATCAACATCACACATACCCACATGTGTACATTTGTACTTTTACAGTAAATGGATGAATGCATACATAAACAGTACAGTCTTCAGCATTTCAGTAAAGTACCAAACTGATGCTATATAGTTTACATCAGGTAACACTAGCAGAGTGTACTGTTATATTGACAACATTACTAAGCATTTTGCCTATCTTGTTTGTAAACAATGACACAGGACATCGGGCAATCGAGTGGATTTTACCCCCGCTGTTTGTCCAGAGCCAGTATGGCCTGTGATGTAGACCAGATTTTCTGGCCTGACCCAGAGCAAAGACGGGATGCTGAGGCAGAAAATCTATAATTTTTTTAAACAGTTGTACTGTGCAGTACATGATTGAATAAAAATGTGCCAGTGTATACATTAGTTGTGTCTTTCGTGTTCATGTCAAAAGATTTTTTGGGGGGAACCATAAGCAACATAATTGTTGAATTAATTGCACCAGTGTGTAAGACTATGTTGTAGTGTGTGTGTGTTTCTGAGGGCTTGTGGGTGGTGTCTGAAGGCAAAGTTTGGTTTTTCAGCAAGAGTCAATGGTTTTGAGTGTTGAGCTTCATTTTGACCTGAAAATACATTGTTTGGGAAATTGGGTGAGACATTATGGATTTGTGTTTACTGTTTTGAGAATACGAGGCATAGTTTCAAGAAATGTGTTTAAGCAATCGAGAAAAACTGTAATATACAGAATGTAAATCCAATAATGTTGCAATCCTGAGTTGTTTCAAGTTGGTCAATTTTTATGCTGTGTTCTTTTTCAAGATACTGTCAAAAAACATGCTCTCTCCAAAAAAAAAAATAATTGAATGCAAACAACGACTTCTGCAGAAAGCATTCAGAAGCCAGAGAGGTAGCTATCAACTCTTCGTTTGTGTGTCATAAAGAGTAGGGATAATCCAAATGTTCAGAATGGCAAACTATCATACTGTTCTTACTATTCACACAGTATGTTTACTAATTTCAATATGTATAGAATACTCGGGATAAGCCCTGTCATAATTGTGCGGTATACAGCAGAGCACACTGCCTACTACAGTGTGCTTGGCAACCGTATTTCGTGATACTTTCTAAAATTTTATAACATATTGCCTAATTTTTAAATACTATTTTCAACTATTTCTTTCAGAAAATTAATTTGAAAAGCAAAATAACATACCAATCACACTTTTATGATTGGCAGTAAAATGTGCGTAATGTGCTAGTATTCCACTCCAAACACAGCCTGTATAGTTGGTTCAATGTTGCCATTCACCAAGAAAGCAACAACAAGCAATTATACATAACTGTTATTATGAATTTTAGTTTGTTGGAATGTTGGATTTTACTCGTATTTATTTTTTTTACATTTAACAATAGCATATATTTGTTAAGAAAATGTATTTGTGTGTATTTACAATAAACTTTATATGTATGTATATAAATAACCACACCGTGCTTAAATACACACAGAGACACTTAAACATTCAACCTCATAAAATAGTTTAAGTCTGTAAAAATGAGGAATGCGTTGTACTACGATTTACCTTGCTAACTGTCTTGATGCTCAACAGGACAACGTATATGTATATATATGGATAGCAAATCCTCATTTGCAATCACGATCAGAAGGCAAAATCACATCCAAGAACACATTTAAACAGATTCAAGTACACAATGTGCATCACTGTGCAATCAAACATATATTTTTGAAAACACCAGAGCATTTAAAAGGTTACCACAGAAAAAAACAACTGACCAGTTAAATTGAATTTATTCTTTGACCCACCATCTCATATTGGCATCTTGATCAATACAGGAAGTCTGCGCAAGCAACACTGCAGGCAAAATCACATGACACATTGCCTTTTACTATAAATGTTTTATACTTTTTAAACTTTAATTTTATCTGTCTTCACCACAAATTTTAAATAAATTCAGAAAGCAGATACAAATATAGAACAAAATCAAACAAACCACAATTTGTTTAAAACAAATCATTGTTCATTAAAATTCATAAGCTTTAGTTTATATTTTTTTTAAGACATAACTTTTATATAACCTATATAATTCGGTTCTTTTTTTCTTCCCCAACCTGAATAAAGAGATAACTAAAGGTTCTACCAATGTTGTGAGAACCTTCAAGATTATAAACACTATGGACAAGCAACAAAAGGACAATAAAACAGCTGTCACAAATTAAACAAGTCTGCGAAAATATATTTGTATGTGCTTTTACAATATCAAATAATCCAAAGCTTTTGGTATTGTTTGAGAATTTAGCATTACATATGAAGGTCATTTAAAGTAATTAACAGCTTTTTTTTGTTCAGCATAATCAAAAAAACAAAAAACACAGATTTCTTGCAATAGATTAATGGAAAACGACTATCTTCCAACCAGCTTGTGGAAAACTTTTTCCACAAGCATCTGGAGATTTCTAGTATGTGACTTTTTTCTGAACAGTTTTTCCATCTAATGTTTTTTTAAACTTCTGGACAGCAGTGAATGGAAACAAACAAAACAATAAAATTGGAGTCAAGTCACACATTCATGTAGTTTAATGGAGGTTACTTTCATACAGGTTCCAACAATGAAAAGAATCCAAATTGTCAAATATATTTCTATAATATGGACCACAGCCTCGTAGTTTATTCAGTATCCTATCCTATTCTTTTTTTTTTTGTAAAATGACCATTCAGTATATCAAAATTCTCTGATTTCAGTTCCTCCCCTGAGTATTTGTAATGTTGTTATAGAAAGGGGTTTACAAAAAACAATAGCTTTGCAATATATACAGGATGGCAGCATTAAACATCAGACATTTACAAAGCTTCCACCAACAGTGCATAGCTTAGAATAGCCATATATGCCATGTAGGTGAATTTGATGGTAAACAGCAATGTTTTAACATGTACAGCTTCCAACATTCCCAACTGAAAAGATCAAAACATATTTAAACAAATTTAAAAAAGTTAAACATTGATACTGAATCCATGAAGGCACCACAGAAAACATTTAAAGCGAGAAAGACGCTCTTAAACATACTGACTGAATGATCTGTTGTGAAGACTTAGTGTAAAAAAAGACAAATGTTAATAAAAAGACATTTTTCAAAAACAAACTAAAATTTAATTTACATGAAATCAGTGCTTCTTTTGGAAGTACAAAGCAACTGAGATGTGGCAACACAACTAACATGTAGAATCTCATGTATGTGAAATCTGTTTGTACCTTAGTTTCAAAGAAAGAATATATACCGTTCAAGATTTAAAATGTGCAATCTTAGCATAACCTAATGCCAAAATTTGTAATCTCAAAATGTCACCAAATCTGAAATATATGTGCATTAAATCAGGCCACACACCAGCAGCCACTGTGGCATTTTGAATCAAAAGAGAATCAGGCCTGTGGAGCTTTAGTTTACGAAAAGAAAAATGAAAGTAAACAGTGTTGTTTTAGAAATTAGTTAAAACACTGTCTAATCTCTATCTGGCTCCCACAATAGCATGAAGTGCCTGTGGCTGTGGCACTCTTCTTGTCTCTTTTCAAACTCTCATTAAACAGAATCGCTCCATTGGAATAGTAGTGACCCCATTCCCACCTGTGTTCTTTACACTGCAGCGCCTCCAAGTGACAGGATGCTGGAGCTACTCAGTATTCCTGGCCAGACTGGGGGTGTGGCAGGACTCCAGTGGAAAAACAGGACAGTCAGTCATTGGTTACTGCAGGATGATTGACACTCAGACCCGACTAGTAGGATGGACATGGTAGGTGCAGTTCTGGATGTCATTTCCATCACTGACACCCTCAGAACAGCCACTATTTTCCCTCCGCAGGGCTAAGAAAGAGAGCAAGAGAGAGAGAGAGAGAGATGGATTAGTCTTCCTTGAGTACCTCTTCAACAACATGTCATATTTCAGTCCACTGTTGCACCTATACAGAGACAGTTGGATTTATGAATGTGTAAGTATTTGATTTGTTTTCATATGACTGGCAAAACAGTAGGAAATATAAATGTGACATGTTTAGATACTGACAGCCCTCTTCCTCTCCCCCCTCGGGCAGCAGCAGGTGTCCGTGGCAAGGGCTGGGCAGGGTGGACTGAGTTTGACCCTCCTGACTGGTCCCCAACTGCAGCCTGCGCATGTGACGAACTACCGCTGTAGCATTAAATGCTTGCTGTGTACGATAGTAAGAGAAAAACGGCCATTAAAATCATGCTTTCCACCAGCAATACTTTGTTAACTTTCTCAGATGAGGTTCTTCCACTTTATATACACACATTTACCTTCCACTTGCTTTTGGCAAAGTTCTTCTTAATTTGGGCACTGACAGATTCATGGATATTCTTATCCAACGCTGTGTCTCCAGCGATCCTAAAGTACAAAAAAGACTTTTAAGTTAAGTCTGATGTCAACTGTATCTGGTTGCATAAAAGCAAAATATCTTTTCGAGAAGCCAATCTGCTGTTTAAAAGCCACTATGGAATGCAAAAGCAAAGCCCTGTCATCATCTATTGCCACATGTTCTTCCAAAGCAGTATTACGTTCTCCATAGATTTTAAGGCAAATGAACATTTATGATAATAATGTATAAAGAACTGACCAAAACTTTTTTTTGCGCATGGAAAAAGCAGTCTCTTTTTTGTTCCATAAAAGAAAGTTATATGGTTTTGAAATGACACAACATAAATAAATGATGTTGCTGGAAAGAATTTCGCTAGCTCTAGATTATCTGGAACTGGGAAAGGTACTCATTGTGTTGTTACACCCGTTGACAGATGTTTGAAAGGTTTAAATGTGATGGTTCATGACAAAGTCAGTAAAGCCACAACATATGGTAACTATAATGGTTATGGCATTTATGTACGTGTGCTGTCATTGTTTAAATTGCTGCATGACAGACTGCAAAATTATTAAAGTGCTGTAAGTGAGATTTACAGTATCTCTGACGATTAGTCTCAGTGTGGCGTCTGAACTCATACCATGGGTGCTGAAGAGCCTGTTCACACGTGTAACGCTGGCTGGGATCTTTTTCCATTAAATGCACAATAAAATCTTTGGCTGAGAAAAGAGCACAGTGTGAAAGTTCAGAACATGACATAACGGTTTCCATAATGTCATTGAAAAACACTGTCAGAGGAAGATAGAAAGAAAGAAACAAAGAAAAGAAGTTGGCCTCAATTTCTTGAGAGATTCTTTTGTTTGATCGGCCAGACATAAAAGTAACATTTTGATGGACTCCAAATGTATTTGACAACCATTAGTGTTTGGTAAAAGAAAGAACGAAAACTCACTAAACTTAAAAATGTAGGGAAACATTACAGACAAAGTGTTTTACCTGAGTCAGAGATATCATCCCAGTACGGTGAATCAAACTCATACTCTGCCTTCAGGATCTGCTCAAAGAGCTTGGCATCATTCTCATCGTAAAATGGTGGATAGCCACATAAACTAAGAGGAGACAAACAGAAATCCAGCTGAATTTTTTCAGTTTAGTTTCATACATTAGAAAAATTGAATGAAGCAGAGAGTACTTAGGACTGTAAGTAGTACTAGTCAAACTAACAGAATGTAAGCGATGACGCCGATTGACCAGCAGTCCACTGCTTTACTATACGGCTTCTGTGCCAGAACCTCAGGAGCTGAAGATCAGAATAAATGGGATTAAACATCAATTTAATTGATCAACCAAAAACTTTACAAATGACAATTTAACCTGGACATTTTAATTATTTTAATTCCCTACAGTTGGAGCAAATGGCGCACAACCTTAAAATTCATTTAATTAACTGCTATGTTGACAGGTATGGAGAGGAATGATTTCCGTATTTTAAATCCAAAGAATGAGTATCTGTATTTTCATTACAGTTACGTCGTTAAATCATTTGAATTTTAATGTGATTTATTTAATTTAAAAATTAATGTAAATTGTAATAGGAAATTACAGGTTTTTTTCAATTGCTTAAACACATTTCTTGAAACTATGCCTCATATTCTCACAACAGTAAACACATATCCATAACGTCTCACTCAATTTCCCAAACATCCTGTTTTCAGGTCAAAATGAAGCTCTACGCTCAAAACCCATTCACTTTTGTTGCAAAAACCAAACTTTACACTCAGACATCAAACACAAGCCCTCAAAAACACACACTACAACATAGTCTTACGCACTGGTGCAATTAATTCAAAACAATATTTCCACAAAAATTATGTTGCTTATGGTTCTCCTCCTCAAAAACATTTTGACATGAACACAAAAGACACAACTAATGTATACACTGGCACATTTTTATTCATTCATGTACTACACAGTACAACTGTTAAAATTAATTTTTATAAATTTGCTCTTGGTCAGGCCAAAAAATCTGGTCCACATCACAGGCTAATCTGGCTCTGGACAAACAGCGGGGGTAAAATCCTTGCGTGCCTGATGTTCTTTTGTCATTGTTCACAAACAAGATAGGCTAAATGATTCGATATGTTGTCAGTATAACAGTACACTCTATAAACTATGGCATCAGTTTGGTAGTTACTCTACTGAAATGCAGAAGACTCTGCTTTTTATGTATGCCATACATTCATTTCAAAAGTACAAATGTACACATTACTGTATGTGGGATGTTGATTGAAAAAGACTGTATATGAAAAGAAATGTGTAGAAAATTTGGTTGACAGTTTATGACAGTTAGATCAACCAATTTGTGTTTACTTTAATGACTTACAGTAAACATAATCAGATCAAAATGAAATATATATAATCAGCTGTATGACTGTACCAGAGCAATGGCAACTTGTTAAAAAGAATGAGAAATGTTTTATGATCTGCACAAGAGACTAGATGATGTTGAACAAGTAGTTCTAAGAATTTCATGTCTGATCTGAGAAATGGACCAAAGCCTGGTCCTTTTATCTCCATCGAAGGTTCTGATTGCTGTGTGATCAATTTTGACTCCAAGTGTTTCCACCTGGTTAATTGTGTGCTAATTGTGCACTTGTGTGTAGAGTTTTGCACTTTTGAAACACTTCACCAAATCTGACTCATGTGTTAAAGCAGAGAATAGTGTTTATAGTTCAGGGAAATGGGTGTGCTTTTAGAAAAATAGCATTGTGGTTTTGAAATTTTAGTTTAAAAGCTTGTTTATAGTGTTTTAGCAGTCGAGAAAAACTGTAATGTAAACAGCAAATGGTGATTTTTCAACACTGCCCTCTCAGAGTTCTGCTCATAACTTTATTTGCATTTTTGTTCCTTCATGAAATATTGTAGACAACTGATGTTGTTTAAAGTAATACACATAGTAAAAGTCCTGTGTTTGGTGGATGTATTTTTCTCTAGAGGACCCTTTAGTATAAGTACTCCAAAGTATTTAAATTAAGTTACAAAACTTAATCTAACACAAAGTGGCAAAATGTTTTTTTCTTTCTTTTTCTTTTACAAATAACACACTAATCTAATTTCCACTGACATACAGGATATTGGAATTAGGTGCCTAAGTTTGAACCAGCAATTTCTAAAGCTATGGCTAATGCTACACAGGAAAACTTCCAAGAAATAAGGAAAAGAGATGAGGGCTCATAGGTAAACCTGAAGAATGTTATACAATAAGAAAAGACTGATGTTAGATTGAGTTTACGCCTGGATTTGAACTACATACTGTATCTATACAAAAACACCTCACCGATATTCCTAGTTGGTTTATGCATATTACCCTCTTTAATTGAGTTAAACAGTGTTTAAACAATTTTGCATGTAGAGGTGTATCTTACCTACATATCCAGGAGTGCCACAGGCTGTGCTCATCACACTACCTGAACCCTCAATCTTTGACAGGCCAAAATCACTGATCATGATTTTGGAGTCTTCATCCATACTGTAGTACAGAAGGTTCTCTGGCTGTGTTAAAATAAGAGACAAAAAATAGGAGATTGAACCTTTCGTGTGGCATATATACAGTGCGCTCCACTAATATTGGCACCCTTGGTAAATCTGAGCAAAGGTGGCTGTGAAAAATAAATGTGC
>JAUMHQ010000066.1:3383846-3393876 GCA_032361165.1 Enteromius paludinosus | reverse complement strand
CTGTTTTAAACAATGTACAACATGTATATATCTGTAAACAACTCAAAAAAAGTGTTTTAGGGTTTTGTGACCCTTTAGAATGTATTTTCCACACTTTATGTGAAATTGCCACCTTGAACAGATTTTTTCTGACATCTCTATGATGTTGTATGCAGGACTTCCCCACTCATTTTGTCTGAATAAATTCCCGCACTCTCTTATAATCCAATTAACTACTAATGGATGGAACCAAGTCATTGACCTACATACTGTATGTCACAGTACAAATGAAAAGACCTTCCACTTCCACTAATTTGCCACATCCATAAGCAACACAATACACAGCACAGTAAAATTCTATTCAACTAATTCGCCATCTTCTTTGTTTTTTCCCCACTTGTTACATTCAGGGTTATTTGAGTTTTTTTTTTTTTTTAAGGCCAAAATCACATTACATTACAAGTAATTACATTACAAGGCAACACATAATGTTACACCCAACCCTTTAGAACAATATTCACATTGAAAGTAGTGATGCCTCAAACTTGCTATTTAAGTAGGACAGCTCATTAGGTTTTGCAAAAGAGCTACATAAATGAAAATGCAGTTGATTTTTAAAACCCTAGTTGAAATCTAAGGCTCTTTCATTGGTGCCAGAGAAATGTGACTTTGCAGCAGGCTGTGAGTGCTTCCCCATTCACACGTCGCCTGAAATCTCTCTGCGAACACTGTGCCTCTTTGCCTGTGGTAACCCGGGCAACCCAGACACTAAAAATAGCGTCGGCTGCTCCGGCTTCAGTCATTCCCACAGAGCTTTACGATTCCAGAGGTTTAAACATGAGCTTCTTAACACACGCACAAATCCCTTACTGTCCTCTCACCCTGAGATAACATGGCTGTTACACATAGATGAATACCTTAATGGACTTTACCACTATGCTCTTCACTCTTTATACAGCTAGTAGGTGGTGATATTTAATGTGTGTTTGTGTCGTGCACATTCATAAATGAACTGAAACAGCTGTTTCAGTGACTCACTTGTGGAGCACGGCAATCTCATTTTCAATGCTGTTCTCTTTTCCTTCCAGAGCTTTTTTCGGAATGCATTTAATCGCCACTAGTTTTCTTGTCCTCTTCTCCTCTGCGAGCATCACCTCAGAAAAAGCCCCTCTGTAAGACAAGATCCATAAGATTAATCAGTGTTAACCAAGTTGACACACAAATGATACACAAACTTTGGTCCCACTTTATATTAAGTGTCCCTAATACCTGTGTACTTACATAGTAACACTTTATATTAAACACTTACAGAAATATTACAGCTGTAGATACTATGTACTTACACTGTGGTTACATACTACATACACATCTAGTTACTATGGAAGTACACAGGTATTAAGGACACTTATATAAAGTGGGACCCAAACTTTAACTGAAGTGAATTGAGATAAATTTATACAGATTGCTTAATGCAGCTTAAAAGATGTAATGAGAGTTTAGTAAATCCAAGGGTTCATGAAGGTCCTATAAATTGCATTTACATTTATATAACATTTCTATTTAAATGAAAATTAACTAATGATTGACAAATGATTTAGAATAATTACATAATTATTACATTTCTATAACATTCTTTAACAAACATTTGAAATGTTGCATTGACAAATAACTGAAACATGTTTAAGTGCTAAAATTATTTACATAAAAATAAACGAATGCTACATAAAAAAAAAAAATGCATGACAAAATATTCAAAATGTCAACACACACTACAATAGTTTACTAAATAATATTGAAATAGTACAGGTTACTGGGTCTGAAAAAGTTGGCAACCTCAAAATCATTAAAGGCGAATGCCTATATGCAAAATTCCTAAAATTGTTTGGCACAAGTGACATCCTGCTAAGAAAGCTCTCTTGTTATTTTACTTATAGTCTTTCCAGTGAAAGTCACAGATGGGCTGAATGTTGATTCAGTCAGACCTGTTTCGACAAGACCTAACCAGACACAACATGATACAATGACATGCAATAAAAGCTCTTCCATGTACATTTGAGTTCTTATCTAAACCAGCTGTGAATGAGACAATACATTTTTGTTCCTATTTCTGTGGGTCTGTCCACAAAGAAATCTCACTGGCTCATAGGTCAATCCCTTGTTGAATGTAATACACATTTAATCATTACTGCTAGGGACCGGTGAAAGCGAAGAAAAACAGGAAGCAGTTATTTAAAGACTGTCAGTGAGTTCTCTAGAAGAGTCTAAGGATTCAGATGAAGTATTTAAAAACTGTTTTCTGATTTGATCAAAAACACTGATTATTCAGGAAATAAACAACATTTGTGTGTTTCAGTTAGAGTGCAGTGTGCTGGCTCACGGTCAGAAAATGAAAGTAATTTGGTCTGAAATGGAAGTACTATCCAACAGGAATTATAGTTTCATTATGTTCATTAAACTTAAATGCCCTTTACTTTTGTTTACATCATGTGATATAGTTAAAGGAATAGTTCACACAAAATAAAATTAAAATTCTGTCATCATTTACTCACCCTCAAGTAGTTCCAAATCTGTATGAATTTCTATAGTGGAAAAAAAAAATACTGTGGAAGTCAAAGGTGACCCAAAACAGCCTGGTGAAAACTTTGCAAACAAAGTCGCAGAGGGTTGCTAGAGTAAATGATGACAGAATTTTCATTTTGGGGTGAACTATTCCTTTGAGCATGTACAAAAGCAAGAGTGGTGATTCTTGATCAGCATTATTGCAAATGGGAAATTATTTTGTACAAGAATGAAATGTTGTCAATATCGTCTGTTTTCACTCTATTAAATAGTTCCAAAACAAACCTCAACAGAACTGTTGTATCTTTGAGCAACATGTAGAGGTGTATTGTAACTGAATTAATTTATGCTTTAAACAAATAGTCAGTCAGTGATTCAATTAGCCATTCAAAGTCACATGCCCAGTTCCTAAAATATAGCGTATACAGTTCTGTGTTTGACGCAATGTTTGTACAAGTCAAAGCATCAATACACATACAAGACATATCTTTCCATTGTGTATAACACAGAACTGCGTACGTACAAAATGCTGTCCAAAATGGCGCTACAGTGACGTTACTGTGCCGAATAGTTGAATAAAGCCATTATTTTAGTATTCTTGTAGCTTCATAATGTTACGGTTGAACCACTGGTGGGAGATGGAGCATTCAGATGCCATCTTTCATACTTTTCTGCAGCTTGACAGAGTTAATTGTTTGGGACAGTCACAAGCCTAACGGGTTTAATACAAAATATCTTAAATTCTGTTCCAAGACGAACAAGGCTTTTACAGATTCGGAGTAATCCCAACATTTTCATTTTGGGGAGGAGTAACCCTTAAACATCTTCAACGTTCTTCAGATTATAAAAAGAAGAAGAGTTGGTTCTTTGAAGAACGTTTGACTGAATCGTTCTTTGCGAAACCCAAAAATAGGTGAATGAGTGCTGATATATATTTAGTTGTTTCAGTTGTCTTTATACCAATACACACAAAGATTCACACAGTCACAAGACACGATTTGAACAGAAGATCTGTGATGAAGCCAAAAAGCTCTGATATCATCAGCAAACCACCCAGCCTGTTCAATATTTGAGAATGGAATGAAGATTAAGAGTAAACTCATTATTAAACAGGATGTGATTATAGCTCCTCAGCAGCACAGATCCGGGCCAGGCACACATATCCCAGAGAGCTCAGCACAGCCATGGAGGACAAACACTGATATGATACACAGTTAAGCCTGCATGTGTATGTGTGTGCACATGAGAGGTTAGAGGACGGGAGAAGGCTGTGGGCCAAACCGCCAATGCTTAGCATGCAGAGACACATACACTTGTTCAGTTCCAACAATGCCAACCTGCTGCTGACACACAACAGAACATGATGGCGGACATATATTGATGTGACGAGCGTAAAACAGCAGACCCTGCGTATGTCAAACATGTTTGTTTGAGTCATGTAATGTGCAGTGCTGAGACCTCCTGGAATCAGCTGCTCTGCTGCAACACTAGTGCACATTAATACACACAAACTAATCTAACACTAGGCGGTTTGCGCATGTAGAAGTGAAACAGGATGTCTAAGTGAAGTGAGAAAAAAAAGTGTTCTCTAGCTAAAAATATTCGCACAGATGTTACAAACTGAAAAAAGTGCTACTTTTACTGCTAATTAAAATGTATACATAACTGTGGATACAATGAATTCCACTTACAATAAGTAACTTTGCAACACATCAACTAGCAGTTATTAGAGTATTAGTAGACTGTCTGCTTATTATCTTCTAACACTTTTTTTTTGATGGATTCACAACATACTACATACTATCGGGAACTTTACAATTACATGTCAACTTATTCTACTAACCCTAAACCAACCCTAACAGTCTTCTCTGAGAGTTGGTAGACATGGAGTTGCAAATTAATGATGATTAGATTTTGATAGTCCACATTAGACATTCAGTAGATGAATCATTTTCAGATGAACGCAGTGTGAGCGTTTTTGAATGTATCGTGGCTCTTCCAAGCTTGGTAATGCTGGTGGATACCGAAAATACTATGGATGTAGCGGGATCAAAACTTCACAGTACGGTAATACCTCGGCATGAATGGCTCGGTAGGGTATTTATTGAATTATTTACAGGAAAAACAAAACTAATGAAGAGACTCAAAAAAAGTGCCAGAAGTGTTTATTAAAAGGTTTACATGAACACTGAACATATCAATGGCACACACATTAGCCATTATTCTTGTTGAAGAAATTAAATAGGCTGTAGCATTTCTATTACAAAAAGGTGGCCAAATAAAAAAGTGGATATTTGATTTAAATCTGGTGATTTAAATTTAAATTTCTCCACCGTAAATTTGTGCATTATCAAAAAGTAAAGCTAAACCGAACCTTAAACTGTAGAAAATCTATATTATTACTTATAATTACTATCATTACTTATGTAATTATACTGTAAAACGGACACCTTAAAATAAAGTGTAAGACAAGCTTGTATTTAATAATCCCTGTAAGTATAGTAATATAAATCCCTAGAGTACAGGCTGTAGGGTGTTGCAGAGGGTTGCTAGTATATTGCTTACTGTTCCAAGTATGATTAACAGTAATAGTGCTTCTTGCCCTCAGAAAGTGCAACCGTTCAGAGCTGGGGACTGTGGAATGTTAAAGCGGCACATTCCTCTCCGGTCAGAGACACAAGAGGACGGCCATCTGGTGGAAGCAGGGGATGTGGACTAGATTACGACACAGGCCTGTCTGTTGTGGCTTCCTGATTATACATCCTGAATGACACAGAGGACAGAGAAAGGGTCGCTGGGGGCAGAGATGGAGTACAAAACATGAACTTGAATTATATAATACGTTATGCCTGAAAGACTGTAATTTAAATGAATGCTAAACATAATTCACGCTGTCATAGTCAGTCACAATTCTTTTCTACGATCATGTTTGATCAGTTTTTCTTGTCACAATGCACTCTTCGACTGAATAATGTTCCTACTATTTAGAACAATCATCGACATCTTTTGGGAGAACGTCTATGATGCTGTCACAATTTCTCTCCTTTATCTTCTCTTTCTTTCCATTAAGCACTCTTTCCCATTAATATACCATCTATCTCTCTCTCTCTGTCTTGTTCATGTTCCATTAACAACAGTGTTGGTTTTTTGTTATGGCTTCTGCTGGGCTTGGCTTCAGGAGAAATTGTGGTTTCCCTAACAGGAAACAAGAGGTCAGGCGCGGAGCAGGGGGGAGAGCAACTTCCAGTCAGTATTCCATAACTCTCACATCTCACAGAAGAGAGGGACTTCTCTTAAAATTTGAAAGAAACAATTCAAGGAATTATTTAATAACCTACAATTACAGGCTGATAACCCCTGCAACCAGTCCAAACTTTAGCAGTTCAAATCATAAACCAAACATTAAGAGCTCTTTGGTGAACTGGATTAACTTTGAAAACATCTGGCTCATTACATAATGTTATCGAATGGCTACTTTTGTAATACATTTATGGTGCGTTTGTGTCCTTTTGGAAGCTTAAAGCCATTTTTTTTTTTTTTTTTTTGCATGGGAAAGAGGAACCAGTGCATTATTAAAGGTTTCTTCACATTAAATTAGAGCAGTGAGGCAAACAAATTTCATGGGGGTGTGACATTCTTTAGAAAACTATTAATCCAATCTAATTAGATACCACAAACAATTTAATAATTCATCTCTCAAGAGACCGACGCCACATGACATCTTGCTTCCTGAGGCAGTGCTCAGCCTAAATTCAGTTCAGTGCAGGTCCCACAGATTCAACCATCGTTTGTGCTGATTGCGTTATGTAATGTTCCCCAAAATAAGCAAAAAGCAGGTGCAGCTTTTGTGCTGGAGGCCAGACTCAGACTGAATCGTGTGAAACTAATCAGATGGCCCAGTGTTTCTGGACGAATGCCATATACTGTATCTTTAAACTTAAAAGTGTGAGAACAGCTGATCTGAGAACAGCACTGCGTAATTTACATTTTTACATCGTAATCTGAATTGGAACAAGGCAAGCTGATTCAGGGTGAACAAATTATTTAAGGGACTACCTGCATAAACCTGCTACAGTCAGACAAGCATTGATTTGATTCCTAACCAAGTTGAACAACCAACAATTTTAAATACCAATTTATGATTCCTACAGACATGGTGGCCAATATCATCCACAAAGGAATTTTAAAATATATTTGAAAACATATATGCTAAAATATTTATTTATTTGTTTCAGCTTTATTTTAATTACTGAATACTTTTTATTTTTTAAATTTTTTAGTGTTAGTTAATAACAACTACTACATGTTAAAAATAAAATAAAATCAAACAAACAAGCTGGAAATTACACATTAGTGATTGGTCTCTAGTTTTGAAAATTCATTTCAGCAAATTCTACAAAGCATGATCTGTTTAGCATAATTTCAGCAAAATTTCACTTTAACTCAAAACCTGCTCAAACTTTTATAAACGGTCACTACATCAATGTTAAATAAATCATTCAAGATATAAAACTATTCAATAATTAACGACAAAAAATTCTTTGTTCGTAACACTTTTGTGATTCTGCCAAGCAGGAGGGCACAGTTATTACTAGCCTGGTCAAAATAGGAAACTATAAATAAGTAGATTATGAGCAAAGACTTAAAAAGCTGCTGAGCAGTCCACTGTTCACTTAATAGGCACACTAAGGCTGATGTTACACAGGGCATCTTTTTGAGCGAATTTGCCAGGCAGCTTTTTGATGTTGCTTGGGCACTTTTCCATTGAGAACGCATCTGGATACTTTAGATCGCGGGCTCTGGTTGGCCATTGACATTGCTTAAAAAGTTGGCCTGTGTTTCATAGCCTAAGCATATCATATATTAGCCATATCATGCCTAAGCATAGAGGTATTATGTAAGTTAGTGTGTTTGTCTCAATCCTAAACCCTATGCAAACATTCAGACAACAGTCTGAAAATCTCAAAGAACAATAAAGCAATTCCCTTTACTGTTATGATATGCTATTCACTATATACATCTGTTCTATTCCCTGAGGTGATAGTGCTGCTGAATGTTTCTGGCACACAGATAATGTCAACAGCTCCACTAGGCATGTGATTCACAGATGTCGTATCGTGGCTGAGCACTTAGAATGTGGTCGATCAGGGTCGCACACAAACATGCACAAACAGCAGCACTGATTGATCCCCCGGGATATTTTTGTTTCCAAAGCAGGAGCTGCGACCTCACACCTGGCCGTCTGCCGAGCCCAGAGGTTAGCCTGCAGACACTGCCATTAAACATGGGAAGACAATATCTGTAACCACTAGACTAGTCAAAAAAGGTGAGACAATAAAAGGCAAAAATGTTATTTATATAAAGACAAATTATTTGCAGGGGCACTTGGTGGCTGTTCACTTCCACATGGCCTTTTGTGAAGCTGATATATGATGATGAAATGAAGTTATTTTATCGTTTGACTAAGATCACATGACTAAGTAAAAAAAACTTAAACTGTATGTACATTAGGACTGCCTTGCTAGCTGTCTACAATGGAAGCTGCCCTTTAAGCATTTTTGCATCGCACAAAAATGTGACAGCATTGTAAATAGACGTGTTTTGAGTGCTGCACGTCTCTAGCAGCACCTCAGATGTGACAGTGTGTTCTAGAAATGTGACGCTAAGGTAAAAAGTTGTTTAGCTGTAACATCTGTGAAAAAACACATTCTGTGTGAACAGCTTAGCTGAACACTATCTTCACATGCCACGCAAATGTGTTATGCACAAGACACCCAAATCGCTATTGATTTTGACATTAGCATGGTGCTAAGCTGACAGCCCAATTATAAGCAACACACAAATTATTTTAGTTACATTTTTTTATGAACTTTTAACGGTTCTGAATAAAGTACATTTTTGTAACATTTCACATACTGTTCTTACATTAGAGCCTGGGTGTAAGATACGGGTGGGTTGGGAATGGCAGATAATGATGAATTATACACTCTTGGCACTGCAAACTATCACTTGCTGTGTGGGGAGGGGGGAAATCGCCATTTTCCAGTGAAAGCCTCACCTTAAGGAATGCATCTGCTTGTGCAAGAGGAGCACACCTGATACAGGAAGTGGGGGAGGGGCTGATGATGCAATGATTGATGAAGCAGATTAGTGGGCCGGTGGGATGTGGAGGAACGAGCGACAGCAATCAGGAGATTAACCTTTCATTCCTGGCATAATCGCTGCTCCTCGAGTGTCTCGTGACACACTCACTCTTGTGTGTGAATGGATGGAAAATGGTGGCAATGCCGCTGAGAGCGTGTTTGTCTGTTTGTGGGTGTATATGCGTGCAAATGCATGTGTGCACAAGGATTGGTGATTGAATAATAAATGCACAGGGACACCTCATGGTGTTTACCAGCCTGGTAGAGACACCTGCTCTCCAACACACACACACACACACACACACACACACTTTCAGTTGCTGCTCACACCTTTCCTAACATAACAAATAATTAAAACCAAGCAGTACAACGTTTTTTTTTTTTACATAGTAAGTTTACTTGCTCTGTGTGTGTATGAATAGCATATAGTTTCATTTACTACACAAACTCACACACACACACACACACACACATACATATATATATATATATCGCCCAGTCCTATGAAAGTGCTGAATAATGCTGAATAAATATATGCAAATGCACTCTAAGACTTAATTTTCTTTCTTTACAGAGAAAACCAATCATCCACAAAATTGCTGTTAATCTCAATGATGTGCTTTTCACTTTAAATATTTGTGCTACCACCCAAACCGCTCCAACAACATTTTGGATGACACACCATGCCCATTTCGCTGTGGGTTAAAGCAACACTCACAAGAGCCCGTGACTGCATCTGCTAATAAGCAGCAAATGGAAATTCAACATGCCCTAGTGTGCTTCACATCAATGAAAGAGAAACCATTAAATCGCTATGGCAACTCAGCAGTGATTTGGTTCAGCTCAGTGCCTATTCTGAGGGATTATGAGTTCTTCATAATCAAATCAAGTACCTGGAGGAAACGGTGCATCAGAACTGGATATCCAAGTGCCGCAACATTCTTGTGTTAAACAGGATAATGTTACACAGCAAAACAAATCCAAGGCAAGCATAATTTTTACTACTGCTCATGGCTGGCATAATGAATTTGAACAAACCCACTACACTAGCTTTTTTTTTGAAAACATAATTGTTCTCGAAACATAATCACTTTATTCTCTAAATTTAATGAGGTTAAGTTCAACATTTCATCTTGAGCAGTGCTTCCCAAACCTCTCCTCGAGGACCCTCTGCCCTGCACATTTTGTATGTCTCCCTCATTTAACACACCTGATTCCACTCATCAGCTCGTTAGCAAAGACTGCGAGACTTGGGCTGCGTCCGAAATCGCTTACTTCTTAAGTAGGTACTACATTTAAAACCGAACGTACTACCCGACCGTTAAAACAGTACGTTCTATATAGTATGA
>JAUMHQ010000066.1:3297293-3328050 GCA_032361165.1 Enteromius paludinosus | reverse complement strand
AGCCGGTCCAAATAAACTAGGACCTGATCCATCTTTTAAGAGCAAGCGTTTGGTGAATATCGCGTTGTACTCCAAGACTGGAAAAGCAGTCATCAGTAAAATGAGCCGAACACAACAAGAGACTTTACTGCTGAGGTGTTGTTGAAATGAATGTTAACCACTCATTCTTTGTAGATTCATCTTTCAGAAGGGCATATAAAACAAATTAACCTTCACAGAACACAGTGTCTTCTTCACATGATGTAATCCACACGGAAATTGTACTGTTTGGGGGCGGGGCAAGTTGTGGGCGGACATTATGCAAATATGTTATTTAGTGACGTGGATCAGTAACAGAGAAAGATTCGAATTGCTGACGACTCGTTTAGGCGAATGTTGTTTTTTTTGTTTTGTTTTGATAGACAATAACTTTATTTATCGTGCTCTCTCGGCATCACAACTTTTCAGATAGTTTGTGTTCACATACAGCTACATGACACGCTGCATGAACGATCATGTTTGAAAAAGCATAATAGGGGCACTTTAAGAAGATTTAAGTAAAACGTGTAAACGAAGTAAAAGGAATCTCTTTAAGAGAGAAGCTCAGGTTTGGGGGGGTATAAACTGTTTGTGATAAAGGATGAACAGTTTATCATGCAGCCAGGCATCAGATTTAGTGTTTAGTTTTGCTGTTTAGAGTACACTTCCTTTTCTTGGAGATGCATGTATTATTTACAGCTCAAACGTCTTGCTCTTCCTCCCTGCAGTGGTAAGTTCTTCGAGGCACAGTTACCGTCGTCTCTTGCTCCGGGTGCTAAACTGCGGGTGAAGGTTGAGACGGTGTTCAGTCACGTGCTGAAGCCCTTCCCATCCCACATCACCCAGGCCGAGCGACAGCTGGTGGTCTTCCAGGGGAACCACTACCTGTACTCCCCATACCCCACCCGCTCCCAGACCACCCGCGTTCGGCTGGCCTCCAAAACCATAGAGAGCTATACCAAGCTGGGCAACCCCACCAAGAGCGAGGAGACCGTCGAGTATGGGCCATTCAAAGATGTTCCTCCCTTCAGCCAGGTGACCGACCACAACAATCTATATCTCTTCCTACCCCTGTTTTTAAATGGTGGCGTTTAACCTTTTGAAAACTGCTGGTTTGTAGGATGTGATGAAGATCCACTATGAGAACAACACGCCTTTCCTCACCATCAGCAGCATCACTCGCACCATCGAGGTCTCTCACTGGGGCAACATCGCTGTGGAGGAGACCATCGACCTGAGACACACCGGTGCTTACCTGAAGGGGCCTTTTTCCCGCTACGACTACCAGAGACAGTCTGACAGCGGCATTTCATCCGTCAAATCTTTCAAGGTGTCTTAACCCTGTCTCCTTATGAGTTTTAAAAATTAATACAAATGAGTATTGAGCAAAATGATAACTAGTTCAACATACTGGCTCAGCTGAAAATGGCATCCTAGCAGCCAACTCAAAAAAAAAAAAAAAGTAAATATTATATGAAGCTAAAATTCTCATTTAAACCCGGTTAAGCAGAGGAAACATTTGGTTCTCTTCAACTGTTTATTTCTCTTGCAGACCATCCTCCCAGCCTCAGCTCAGGACGTCTATTACCGTGATGAGATCGGGAACATCTCCACATCTCATCTCCAAGTCCTAGATGATTCCGTCGAGGTTGAAATCCGTCCCCGTTTCCCGCTCTTCGGTGGCTGGAAAACGCATTACATCATTGGTTATAATCTTCCCAGCTATGAGTATCTCTACAATCTGGGTGGGTGTCTGGTATCAAGATGACAGATTGAGGTATTTTCCATTAATTTAAACTCATAATCTACCATCCTTTTGTCCTTTAGGAGATCAGTATGCTCTGAAAATGCGCATGGTCGATCATGTCTATGATGACCAGGTGATCGACCAACTAACTGTGAAACTGATCCTTCCTGAAGGAGCCAGGTGAGCTTCTGATATGCGACCCTCACAATCAAAATCATCAACTTTGATTTGCTGATTTAACACTACACTCTTGTTCTCCCCAGAAACATCCACTTGGACACTCCCTACCCCATCACCCGCAGCCAGGACGAGCTTCATTACACTTACCTGGACACCTTTGGCAGACCTGTGCTGGTGGCCACCAAGAACAATCTGGTGGAGCAGCATATTCAGGACGTTGTGGTAAGCTAAGACTTAAAGCAGGGATACAGAAACTCTGTAAAGCGTTGTCTTCCTCAATCCTGTCCTGTACTTTAAACTAACGGGGTTTTTTTTTTTTTGTCAGTGAGCCAGCTGAGTAACCCCAAAAGTGAGTGTTAACTCTGTTTCCCTTTAGGTTCACTACACCTTCAATAAGATCCTGATGCTGCAGGAGCCCTTGTTAGTGGTGGGAGCGTTCTACATCCTCTTTTTCACTGTCATCATCTACGTGCGCCTCGACTTCTCCATCACCAAGGTGCGTCTG
This sequence comes from Enteromius paludinosus, assembly GCA_032361165.1. Classification (NCBI taxonomy): domain Eukaryota; kingdom Metazoa; phylum Chordata; class Actinopteri; order Cypriniformes; family Cyprinidae; genus Enteromius; species Enteromius paludinosus. The sequence goes on along the minus strand of JAUMHQ010000066.1, from coordinate 3,325,600 downwards.
GGGCATGCGGTACTGTTGAAGTGACCGTGAAGGGGTGGCATTAACCGAGCTGTCGTTTCCTCCGTTAGGATCCAGCAGCAGAGGTGCGCATGAAGGTGGCCTCCATCACCGAGCAGGTCCTGACTCTGGTGAACAAGCGTCTCGGTCTGTACCGCCACATGGACGAAGTCGTGAACCGCTACAAGCAGACTCGTGATACCGGAGCACTGAACAGCGGCCGCAAGACCCTGGAGGCCGAACACCGCACCCTCTCCAATGACATCAATTCTTTACAAGCCCGCCTCAAAGCAGAGGGCTCCGATCTGGCTGAAAAAGTAGAGTTAATCTCCTTTTAAATAACAATTTCAAAGGGATATTCTCATTAATATTTAAATTCTGTTATTAATTACTCGCTCTCATGTCGTTTTAAATATATAAGACCTTCGTTCATCTTCCAGAAAACTTGAAGAACTGTCTATGTAGGGTTGGAAAGCTCTTAAAAATGTCTTTGTGCTCTCAGTGAGTGAGTGAGTGGATTTACTTTTTGGGTGAACTGTGCCTTTAAGCAGGATTTTTCCTTATGTTTTCTCTGTGCAGGTTGGTGAGATACAGAAGTTTGATAACCAGCTGAAGGATCTGGTGTGTCGATCCTGTCAGGAGGCTGAACGCCTGGTGGCCGGAAAGGTGAAGAAGGATGCCTACATTGACTCTGATAAAGCCCTGTCAGGCAAGAGGCAAGAGCTGGTCAGCCGCATCGACAGCTTTCTGGATGCCTTGTAAATCAAACATCAGATGTCCAGTCTTCATCCGGGCCATGAAACAGTCACCTACACTCAGACTGGACTGACAGATCGGCAGTGTACACTCACAAACAACATGCATCATTCAGTGAACCTCATGCTTGTGCCTTCGTAGGACGAGAGTGATGTTTGCAGGATGTGCATGTTGCTGAATGTGTGTGATTTGGAAGAGGGTTTGTGTGTGTATTCAGATGCAGAATCTTTTCTTGTTTTGTTTTTTTTTATGTTTAAAAGTTTCTGAATGTCAAATGCAGTCTTCATTCACACAATCCTGCAGACTGGTTCCTTTTTAATATTCATATGCAGTTTTGGAGTCGGATTTGAATTGAAATTAGCTCTGCAACCATTGCTTTAAAAAAAAACACCTTGCACTTATTGTTTCCAAAAAAAAAAATAAATGAAAGAATAGAGAATAATTTGCCCTGTCTTAAAACATAAGTCTCCAACAGCATACGCTGAGATAGTTGCCACTGATATGCTCATGTTTGTTAATTTTCTATTGGGGTTTTATTTCTCACATTTTTGTATGATTTTCATTTTTTTGTAAATGAGGCATTTCATATCTACATGAAGTGAATGAGTTTTGTACGCCAAGGGTAAATGTGACCGATTTTGTTGGTAAATCCTGTTCAGTCCGTGAATAAATAAGGTGTGTGTGAAACTAAATGTATAGTTGTTTTTGTTTTTAATTTTTTTGCAAATGAAAACATTACAATAACCATGCGATACCTGATATTTTATCTAGCTAAAAGTTGAGCTTAATACTTGTATATAAATAGTTTATAATATGTACACACACATACATACATACAGTAGTCAACCGTTGAGGTGGATCAATCAAGTTCATCAAAATTGTCCTGAGATGCGACTACATTTATTTAGATAGATTTATTTGACCACAGGTTTAATGAAAGCTTTTGATCCACTTCAATCGTTGACTGCTGTGTGTGTGTATATATAGAGAGAGTTTATTATATACATACAGATGGAAATATATTTCAGCTGTTTCTTGTTCTTATAGTAAAACTACAAGCATGAATAATTGTTTAGAATGCAAGAAAGTCATAATTCTATGTGTCTTTTGTTAATAATATAATATGGCCCAATATTTAAATTGCTGGTTTTAAACATTGCTGCTGCGTTGTCAGATGACCTTTCTGTATAAATGCGCGCGCACGCACAACTGTATCATTACCCTCTTTAAAGGCTTGCAATGACAACTCGGGTCTGTTTAGAACATGCATATGCTCAACACCTAATTCAGTCACACAGCATAAAGTCAAAACATTCTTGGTCTTTGGTGCATGTTTACAGTTGATATTGTGTGTCAACTGGTTAAAAAACTGCGCGATCTGTATGTCTTCTATTAATGTCTTTGCATGTTATGACCACAGGAGGGCACTGTTATTCTGTGTACACCGAGCGCATCTGTCCTAGATCCCCATGAGCTAGAAGTCTTAGTTAATATTGTAACCCTTATTTTGAAGTAGTAAGAGATTAAAAAAAAGACATTTAGGATGTCTGTTAGTAGCATTATCTTGGGTTTGATCATATGTGTTGATAATAATAATTATATAAACACAGAATCACCAGTTCTCCGTCATTACTGATGTAATTTGTATATTATGGCCAACTTTACTAGAGGTGCTTGGGACTTTTTTTTAAAAACCCACAAAGCTGGCAGAGGTCAACCTGAGGTCATCACTCTCCTCATGAGGTCATCACTGGTCAGCGCAGGGCCATTTCCTGTGGCGAACTAACAAGAGCCATTCTCGTCTCCATGATAACGCAGACATATTGTATATTCTGTACAATAATCATTCTGAAAATACACACTGGAGGGAAACCAAGACAATGTCTGTTAGCACTGATGCTTGGAGCGGCCGGACCCTCACAATGGCACGCACTCTGTGTTTGCGGTCAGTCTTTCGCAGCGGAGGGTGGGAAACCCCGCCAAACGCTCATTCTCACACATACGCAGACAAAACGCTGTCAGAAAGGCTTTTGTGAAAAGTCAAGGGCATGCGTGAATGCTGAGCAGAACACACAAACAGAAACCTTGTAGAATGGCTACACGCTTGAGTTTTTTTTCAATGTGCGTTACGTATTCCTGCTATAGCTCATATGTTTACAGTTCCACAGCTTGATAACATCTGTCAGTACATTAGTCTGGTCATACTGAAGTGAGAGCATATTAACACAGGGACAGTGCTGAAATAATTGTGCAGGCACTGATTGCTTTTACATTTTTTAACTACCAACAAACCAAAGCAATTGTTATATTTATTTATTTATTTATTTATTTATTTTCCAGCAAAGACATATTCAATTGTGTAAAAGTGACAGATAACAGTTTCCACACTCTGTATTTAGCATCAATAATAATAGGAAGATAGCAATAAATGAAAAGCCTTTATGTATAATGCATCATGAAAGTATTTCAATGCATGAAGTATGCCATGCGATGCATTATATGATCTTAGGAATAACTGCATCCACAGTTAAATGCATTATAATACTTTGTTATGCAATGATATGCCATTATAAATTATACATGACAAAATAAAAATTTTAGTTTTTACACGAAATCTGCAAATATAACAGTCTATTTTAAACATGCATTTATTTATGAAAAGCATTACATAGGAGGCTTCTTAAAAAACATTCAGATATTTGACCAACCTCAAGCCTTTAAACAATAGTGTAACTATTTAATTATTTAATGTCATTATATATTTTTGATATTATGCAATTAATGGTTTATTCATTTTGTGTGACCTCTGATCATCAATAACAACAACAACAAAAAATGTAAGACTTTATTTTATGTTGTCTTTCTTATGAATAAAACGTGTGCTATAATATAATTAACTTATGCATACTGTAATTACATGCAAGTAACCCCCATCCAAAGCCTATATAACCATATGTAGTTAAGTAATGCTACTCAGTACTTACATTTACATAATGTTTATTTTTTAGCAAAGTTACACTTATGAGGGGATCTGAGCCATATCTACAGACCAAATTATATGTTGAGGTATAGTTTGTTAGGACAATATTTGGCCGAGATGCAACTATTTGCAAATCTAGGATGTAAATATTGAATATCACTTTTAAAGTTGTCCAAATGAAGTCCTTGGCAATGCATATTAATAATCAAAAAACGTGTTTTGATTTATTAACAGTAGGAAATGTACTAAATATCTTCATGAAACATGATCTTCACTTATTATCATCACTATTACTACAAAGAGCCCACAGATACTCGGATTTCTGTGACCCTGGATCATGAAACCAGTCATAAGTAGTTAGAGCTGAATTTGTCTGTATGTAAAACTTTAATTTGATGCATGCAACTGCTAATTCAGATCCTGGATGCTGATTGGTCGATACAACATTCCATCCATGTGATACACCTTATTACTTCATACCTTATTAGCTTCTCATTCCTCTTTTTTCAAGCTACATGTTCGATATCTGACATAATTAGGCCATGCATGCAGACACGTTGAGGTTTGGTGAATGAGAAAGGGTCGTTACGGGTGAAGCCCCTCCATCAGAGCTTCATCTAGAACATACAGTACAGCTCCTGCCAAAGGCTGCGGTTTAGCTGTTGACCAGACCGGAGCTTAAATTCTGTTTGAAACCGGAATCCAGCAACAGTACTGTATCCTGATGTGGTGTACAATGAAAGCTGAGACGCAGAGAAAGAGAGGTGTATGTGATGGCCGGGGGGGAGGTGGAGGATGGAGGGCGGGCACACGCGCGCTCCAAGCTGAAGAGTTCAGTGACAGTTTCTCAAAGCCCAGGCAGAAAGCTCAAGAAGCCTCCAAAGCACCAAACAAAGAGTCCCAACTTGGCCGGTGTTCATTAGCGATAGAGCACCCACAATAGAGGCGAGTGTGAGGTGGTCCCGGGCCCCGGGACTGTACTGACCCGCCGTTGATTGATTGTGCCGGCCCGGGCTCACCTGCAGCCCCTGCACGCGCGCGCACACACACGTCCTGACAGCCTGCAGAGAGACCCGTCAGTGTCAGAGAACAATATCCTGCACTGTGCAGCTTGCAACTGAGCACGCTCATAAATCACCACGGTGACAGAGACACCGCCCTCACTGTCCGCACTCCATGACACGCACACAAGCAAGCAAACACACACACACACACGCACACACTCTGTCAGAAAACCTCAAGCTGTGCAACTACATGAAAGGGGTGTTTTTGAAAGGTTACATTGTGGCACCTGACATGGGCCGGCAGAGAGAAATATTCAACTTATTTACCACGTCCTCTCAGAACAACTGTGTTATTTGTGTAATTATGAAACGGATTTAAAGCATTCTGCTTAAATCACCTATGGTGTAATCACAATCTTTCATCCAAATGTGATTATTTACCTCAGAAAGCACTTTCTTTTCTGGGTTTAAGTCAGCAATTGCAATTTTTCCAACCCCTGTCGTCAGATTTAGATCAGCAGCTTACAGGTTACTGCACAAAAGTTCACGATGCACGATACAAAGCACATTACCATCGATACAAAGCTTTATTTCTGATATTACTGTAGTCTGGCTCTTTTTTTCTTCTTCTTTGTGACAAAATACTATAAAGTTTGTATGGATGGTGTTTGACATCAGCAGAAAAGTTGGAGGATTTTCTGTAACATTCATTATAGGTTTTTACTATAGTAATAATAGTACTAGATTGTACATTTCCTGAAGAAAATGTGAGTGGAGCTTGCCGTGGCAAAACTCGGGCTCGGTTGCTATTTGCTATTGATCTTCATAGAGTTCTCACCACAAATTAGCACTCAGCTAATCACTATTAGCATGTAGCACTGCTAGCATGACTAACATGTCTGTAGTCCGGTTTGCTAACATGAGTCAGAAGTACCAACTCCCATGTCTATACGATGTTCTGTTGCAAAGATATTGGTGTTACTAAACTGTTGCTAGGGTACAGTGCTTGGTTACTAGGGAGTGGCTTGGCATCTGCCAGTAATGATACTATAAAGTCAATATGAGTGCCCTAAAACAACCCCCATGTCTCTATGACTTTCAGAATTAAAGATATGTTAGTTTGGATTTTAGCAACTACAGAGTTGCTAGTGTGTGACTATGAAGGTCATCCAGGTTGGTTGCTAGGGTGTTGCTAAGGTACCCAGGGTGGTTGCTAAGGTGTTGCTATGCAGTTGCTATGGTATCCGGGGTGGTTGCTAGGGTGTTGCTATGCGGTTGCTAGGGTGGTTGCTAAGGTACCCGATTTGACGCCCGTTTCGTGGGTCTAGGACAAACGGTGCTAGTTACGCGCCGAAAAACGTACGGAATAATAATAATAAATAAATAATAATAAGTATGTGAGATAGTAATAGTTAAGCCTTGCCTTAGGGCAAGCTCCACTAATTATGCATAATTATACAAACAGCCCTATTTTTATTTCAATTTTACAGTCCTGTAATTCTATATTTAAGCAATTACAATTACAACGTTGCATGTCTACTTTTTTTTTTATCAAACTTTCAATAACCATTTCATCTAATAAACCATTTTCCATTATTTTCTAGCTGCTCAGTTTCATAAAACCTTGCACTGCATTCAGCTTTATATTAGAAACAAAGACCTCCAGTAGTCTAACAGGAAACAGACACCCCTCCACAGGTGAACACATGACCCCTAAACATCCCCACATGAAGTGGACATGAGGCCCGCGGCCCGATCCTCCCTTCAGAACAACTTTTATCTCAAATGCACTTTCATCTTTCTTTCATCCCATCTTTTTCTCTTTAATAAAGAGAGACGAAATCCAGCTGCAGCTTGCTCTATATCTGTCTGCTTCTTTCCCCTCAATATCTTTCCTGAAAATATGCTGTTCCGTTATGGATATAAATTAAATCTGTAGTTCTGATGCTATATTACAGATTAGATGAGCGGTGTTTGATTTTTCTACAATGACTAACTGCTGTAAATGCACAATCAAGATAATGAGAATTCTTCCTTCAGATTACATTCAAATTTAAATTTAAAATTTGATTTATAATATTATAAATAAATGTCACGCTATTTGAATATGTTATTTAAAAAAAGGGTTAAACACTTGACCGTCAGCAAGTTTTTTTTATGTTTTTTTTTTAAATATCTTCAATAAGGCTGCTTTCATTGGATTAAAAAACTGTAAAATACAGTAGCTATATTGTGAAATATTATTGCAATGTATTATAATAATAATGATAACTACATATAAATTATAATTTATTACCAAAACGCAAGGCTGAATTACTTCAGTCTTTAGTGTCAAATGTTGCCACAGAAATTATTTTAATATGAAACATTTCTTGTATAATTGTTGAAAAACAGTGGCTTTTCTGAAGCCATGATATTTTTTTTTCCCAGGAAAATTAAAAAAGAGAAGCGAAAGTTTAAACGAGAAACAACAAATAGAAATCTTTTGTAACATTGCAGTTATTTTACTGTCCATTTTGATTAATTCAATGCGTCCTTGCCGAATAAAAGGTATTCATTTCTTTAAAAAGATATTGGCAGTTAAACATCGTAAAGGTGGTGTGTGTACACATTTTACTCAATGTATTTATTAAATAAATGCATTAAATTATTTATTTTCATATAATAACTGTAGCTGTTTATTAAATATTGGTCTTTCATATACAGTGGAGATCAAAGAGAAAAAGCTACCCTTTCCTACAGTGTAAAGGTCACTGCTTAGTCCCATTTGATGTTATCCTAACGGGAGTCAAAGCACAGTTTTTAAGCATGTTAATGAAGCACAGTATGAAAAATGTGAATGGGGTATTTAATTGAGAACAATTCAAATTAGAGGACAACTACAGGCACACCTCCAAGTTATTAGTGTTAGCACATCATGATGCCAATTTCCTTAATTTATCTGACTATCCCTATTTTAACCTAATTTTGGACTGAAGGCCCACTCAGCAGTGACCAAACCTCTCATCAGCAGAAAGAATCAAAAGGCCAACCTTTGCTGAGCATGTTGTGTGGAGATCCTTTAGATCTTTTATTAAAAAAGAACTTTTATCTAACTTTTCATTGGATAATAAGAATATCAAATGGATGTTTGGTAACACTTTAGAATAATGGGCCATTGTTAACAAGTAACTATGCAGGAAGTAAGAGGTAGTTCTACATTAACACTTAACTGAATACTATTAACTAATAGAGAAGCAAGATTAACAAAGCAGTAAGTTTAGGACAAAGGTAGTTCTTTATTAGATACTCGATAAATATTAAACACAAATACCCTCATTGTGAACTATGACCAAATAATAAAGAATTACCAATTAATTACTGATCACAACAAAGAAAACTGCTGGGTTCTTAGTGGAAACTCATTTATTTTTTATCCCCCATCATTTATATTCTAGAAAAGTCTTCCCCAGTTCATTGTCACTAGGTCTTTTGGAGTCAGAGACATGCTGAACTGGCACAAACTAGAGCTGTTTTAATCATCATTTTAAAGTGAAAAACACGTTAACCCCTCAGCAATTACTCAAATAAGTAAGGTACTAGGGATATTTCACAGTTTTGGATACATATTGAAGTAACATAAAACAGAGTTCACAACTGTGCACTAATTAAATCATGTGCTCGTCAGGATCACTTCCTAATTATTAAGGTTTTTAAGTGCATTACCATTGGTATTATTTTTCCTAACATTGTATGTTGATTGGAAATTCTTAATTATTGTCCTGATGGGATAAATGGGAATTTTCACTGCTCTAGCTCTTTCTTAAAGCCACTTCACTCATTTGTAAAGCTATTTACCAAGGGTGCCAATAATTCTGACCACGACTGTATATAAAAGCAAGGGGACAATTCAGAATATGGGAACACTTATTTACTACTAACTACAACTTTTCTCTCAATAAATTGCTAATTTGCTGCTCATTAATCAGTAGTAAGGCACACGTTTAAGTTAGGTTTAGGTATTGGGTAGGATTAGGGAAGTAAAATAAGGTCATGTAGAATATTATATTACGCATGCTAATGAGCAACTAGTTAAGAGACTCGAAAACAAAGTGTTACCAGCAATTAAGCACTGAAAGCTGTGCAGTACAGAGATTTTCCCATGGTAAAATCAGTGTAATGCACCGCTTCAGGTGGCTTAGCCAAACTTAGTCCACTCATGCCCACAGCGCCCGCCAGTTTAGAAAAGTGCTCAACAATAGCGTATGTGAGAGAAGCAGGCGCTGCCCTGTCCGCCGGTCATTCCTGACCGAGCTTTAGTAAGAGAAAAAGAGGAGAGAGCAGGATGAAAGGTGAGTGGTGCCCTGCGCAGGTGGCAGGTGTGATCACGGCGGTAAAAGACGAGGGACGGCAGGAACAGAGGGACACAAAGGACCGGTCTGTTTCCAGCTCACAGCTGCAGGGGGTGGAGATGAGTCCGGCTGACAGATAGACAGACACGACAGGGGAGGGGAGGGAAGAGGCACGGAGGGAGACGGAAAGATGGAAGGAGAGCTCTGACGGTGATACTTCAAACGCAGGATTGGGTCCTGGGTGCCGAGAGACACATTCTTTGTAAAGAAGGTGGGGGCAGGCGGAAGAAAGAGAGAGACAGAAAAGAGTAATGCTGCCTGTGCACAAGTGAGTACGCCTGTCTGCAGAGAATAATCTATACAGTGGCTTCAAAAAAAAGCATATTAAATGTGTCTGAATAAAAAAAGTCATCTGCAAACAAATGATGCTGGAGATTTTTGCAGAGCTAACCACATGGTGCAGTTTGTCACATCGACTATGAACGTAGCCCACTGATGTTAGACAAATCAGATATATCAGCATCGGTCCATGGAGTATTACATATTTGAAACATCTGGGTCAATGACAAACATGATAAAGAAAAAGGCAAGTTTCACATACTAAGTGTTTATTAATGTACTCTAGGTATTCATGCTGGCTTTGAAATGAAATTTCATTTTTCATTTCATTTCATTTTTCATTTTATGACTCAAAATGTGTCAAATCAAATAAAGCGTAATACAGCACTACTTTACTTCCTAAATATATTTCATATATCAGTTCATAAATATAATTAATATTTTTCAGAGGACTTGCACAACCAACACTATTTCAATCTGGACTATATATATATTATACAGTACTGTGCAAAAGTCTTAGGCAACCAGTATTTTCAGCAACAAAAAAAAATGGTTTTAAGGGTTATTTCTATCTTTTGCGGTAGCGTGTCAGTTGGAAATATCAGTTTACATTACCAAACATTATTTTAGTCATGAATTGTAATAATGCAGTGAGATTATTGTCTGACAACAGCCAGTGCTCCACACAGAGATCTGATCCGAACATCATCATCCAGTCTGTCTGGAGTCACATGAAGAACCAGAACAAACTGAGACAGACTCAATCCAGAAGAACTGTGGCAACGTAAGGTACTGATGTATTTAATTTTGTAAAATAAAACAAGAAAATACCTTGAGCTTCAGACTCATCTGAGATCTATTCAAAAACCTATTGAGTTTTCTGATTTGTCATATAAAGCGTTTGAGTGACACGAAGTTGTTTTAACAGTGCAAACACTATATGTGTTAAGTTTTGGTAATAGAGCTGTGTTCATCAGTCAGATCCTTCTGCTCTCCTCCTCATGTTAAGACCCCCTGATCTCTGCCACATGGCATCCCATCAAAGCACCTCCACCCCAGGCTCTGAGAAGGAGTAAGCGCCCTGATTCTTCTCTGGAGGAAGCATGCCTGTGTCAGATCCCCTTCTAATGTTTTTTCATGAGTGTATGTGTGTGTTATTCTTTGCCTCAGCATGACTCCAAATGTAGCTCCCTCAAAACCCAGCTCCCTGTCAAAATACTTCTACAATAGCCCAACCACTTCAGGACACACACAGATATGTCGATGCATATTTGATTCCTTCTGAATGTGAAAGCTTGGACTGATTGGAAAGGGCAAGGTCACTTCCCATTGGCCACAAGTCTTACCCTCTGTTTTCCAGGGCAGTCTTTTTCCTCTACTCAACTGCTTATAGGAAACTGAGCTCAGATGAGACAAAAAGACTTTTCCTTCTCACGTCCCCAGACACAAATTCTACGTCCTCTCTTTATCCCTCTCCACTTCTTCTATCCTGCCCCACAGCATTAACTATTTGCCCTCTACCTGTCAGAGTGGAACGTGAAGGTGAGGCCAGGTGTGCTGCCCACCGGCACGCAATGAAGCCTGAGCTTTGACAGATAGGAAGTGACCTCGTGTCCTGGCTGCTTCCCGTATCAGTCTTTATTTACCCCTTCACCGAGTTGTGTGTTGGACCGCCGGCCATGCTGTCCTCTAACAACAGAAGTTCACTTCCAGCCTGAGACCACACAAAAATCTTGACTGAGCCCACACCGACCTACATTATGGCTAATGAAAGGTTCATGTTTTGGTTTTGGGAGTCCCAAACAACAGGTTGACATGCATACAAGAATATAAATGTAATAGAATGAATTTGGCAAATAGTCAATACGGCTTGTGACTTGTTTTAAAAACGACTCCTTTCAATGATTCAGAGTCAAGTCTTTGTTTTGAGGGATTATACATTTATAAACTGTATACTTTCAGATTTAAAACTTCAGGATGTTTTCATCTTCTTCGAGCTGTGTTACACACTAGGCTACATGAAAGGTATTTCTCAGAAATGCATTATTGAGGCACTTTTTTTAATACCATAAAATAAATAATTGTACCTGCTTTTTAAACAGTCTATGGGACAATGAGGCACTTTGTTTTAAATGTTTCTCCTAAAGCTGCAAAGGAGAAAGAAAAAACTCTGAGAAGAATGAGAAGATTGTTCGCATACAGAGTAAAGGTGGTCACATTTTGCTTAAATTCTATTGGAAACAAATGGTCTATTTTCATTTGCCAATAGTATAGTGAAGTATGAAGTACAGCTCACACAGAAGCCCCTTTCAAACCAGCTTTTTGTTTGTGTAAACAACCTGAACTAAATCCCGCAAAGGAAAAAACGTAGTAGCATCCCTTGTAAAAAAAAGTCCCTTGTGTAAAACTCCACGGATTCACAACGAAATGAATGGAACTCACGCAGGTTCACACAAGACCTATAAAAACTTGATGAGAATGGTTTTACTGTTTCAGAGTGAAGTGCAGCACTGTGTTGTTTTACACACAAGCAGCTCATGATCCTGTTTTCGGTGTCTCGGAGAGGCTTGGTTCTTCTCTGTACAATTTTTATTATTTATTTATTTTTACTAAAAAGATATTTTGAATATTATAAATTTTATAGTCCACTTTAGACATTTTGCTAACTATAAGTAACTTTGTAACTACATATCAGCTAATTCTCATTAATTCACAACTATGTCTGCTAACTCTCAGAGTAGACTGTTAAAGTTAGGGTTAAAGTTTCAGTTTCACTTTATTTTGATGGTCCCTTTAATGTATTCTGTTGATTATAAGTAACATTGCACCTACATATCTACTAACTCTCAATATCGTGCTAGCACAGTATTAGTAGACTGGTAGGGTTAGGGTTAGAATAGGTTGATATGTACTTGCAAAGTTACTTCTAGTCAGTAGAGCGTCTTTTGGGAGACCATCACAATAAAGAGTGTACTAATATTCTAATGAGAGTTAGTTGACATGTAGGTGCAAAGCTACTTATTGTCAACAGATTGTTCAAAAGGGACCATCAGAATAAAGTGTTACCAAAGTTTCTGATAGTCAGTATGTAGTATGTCGTGAATCTTAATAAAGTGTTACCTTTTTTCAAACATTTTGAAACATTACAAAAGTAATATTTTTTTGTAGTTATAATAATGCTAATGTTATTATTATTTACGCATAGGCCTACATAGAACCACTAACTGCGGTTAAATTATTATTACAAACAAGCACAGGAATTTTGAAAGATGTGAGGTTATTAGGTTATTAACATTTGCTCTCTGCTATCTCAAATGAAAGATAATTAAGTTAGAGACATTCTTTTCAGTGAAGGTTTACATGCATTTTTAAAAGCCTACACAATGACAAAATCAGTACAGTGCCTATATCTCTGTAAAGAGGTCATGATAAGAGTAAAGAAGGAGTCCTAGATCACTGGAAAGAGAACAATGCTGGGAGATTAAGGGGAGTGATTTTGGAAGGATGATGTTTAAGGGCCGGTTGCATACAGGAACGCTGGGCTGAGAGTGAGTTGGACATGCATTATGGAGTGTGGACGGTCGGGGAAGGCAAGAGAACCCACGAGCTGGAGCCAGTTAAGAGGAATATCAGGAAACTCCCCCCTCCTTAGTCAGGACCACCCCTCCCAGCACCCTCTTCCTGCCAAAACTCAGCACACTTCCTCTGCAGCAATTGGGATTCCCACCTGGGACATTCCATCCATAAAATGTGCCTGGCACCCTCCCTATATTGCTCTCTTTTATTTGTGTTTGATTTACAGAATGTAGCTGCATGGTTTTCCACTCGTAGTTGATTTCACTGCCGGTTTTATTATATCAGTATTAAATATTAGTAGCCTATTATTATTTTTATTATTATCATCAGAAAGTCCATCTACACAGTGCAAATAATTATATGAGTTTTGGGCCAAGGAGGTTCAGTTCAGTTTCCTAAAGAAATTTCTGTCAGTAATTTTCGCGGTTTAAAGCTGGTTTCGCGCAATCATGGCGCCCTTCACATTCAAAGACATCAGCTTGCAATTTTGAACACACACAAAAAAAGCTTAATACTTTTTTTGGATATGTGAATATAGTGATATTATTTGTGTTTTGTCGATGCGGTATGATTCTAATATTGTGCTGGAACAACTAGCTGTTATGTTACAATGTTTTTTTATTTATATATTTCGAAGGCTATTACTGAAACGTTACTTGTAAAAAAAATATAAATATACATATATATGTATATATAAAATACCCTCTCAACTTTTTGTTTTAACCATTCCAACCTAATTACCGCCTATAATTAGCATCCTGTCCCCTCAGAAGTAATGTTGGAGCCGAACATATCGCATCTGACCACTAGAGGTCACTATATCACAAAGCAAAATGGTTCGATGCAAATAATCAGTCATTGCCTTCATTGCGAGCTACTTATTTTTCCAACACAAAACGGGTGCAGACAGTTTTTTTTCTGAGTTCCCACTCAACTCAGAAAAAAAGCCATTACCCTGATGAAATTAGCTAAATGAAATGACAGAGGAGCGAATGTTATATGCGCATGAATATGCAGTGACTCGCAGGAAGGGTGAAAAACCAGGTTTCATGACTTTGTGTTTGACCTTTTCGGAAAACGAGCTAATCCTGGGGTATAATAGACTCTGGTGCAGATATGGAAAACGGCTGCTCCGTTATCGGAGTTGCCGTGGAGACCATCAGAGAGCGCGCGCCCGTGAAGATGCCGCTTTATTAAAAGGGGAGTTTGTATATATTGGAAAAAGGCGCTTTTTGTCATAAGTGTCACTCACATGCACAGTATCGATGTCTCGATTGTAAATGGAAACCTGTCTCTTTTCTCTAAAATAACAAAATTCACTTCGAGCAGGGTTTAGCAAAGCAATCCATTCTTGTGCGCAGAATGGGCCTCTCAGAGATGTGTGCTGCCCAGAGTCCAGCATCTGCTCCAAACTAGAAATGATCACTGCAGCCACGAATGAATGAAGTGCGCAGTTGTCCATTTAATAAAACAAGAGTCTCTAAGCTGAGATAGGCTACCGAATTGGATCCTAATCGGCTTTTAAATTCAGCATCAACAATACAGGACAACTACAATAGAGAAAATAGGCTACACTTTCTTATTAAAATAACTTTTAAATCTATAAAACATTTATTTCGTTAATTAGGCAATACAAACATGATTGTGTAATTTCAATTAGCAGAAAATGAGTTAAATTTACTTTGGCACCGCTTTAAGTGTACTTTAAAACAGATAAGTCAGTGCTTTTAGTCTTCTGTCAGCGTGAGGAAATTTAAAATGAATGTGAACTGATTTTGTTTTTTTGTTAATTCTTCCCATGCATTATGACGTGTGTACTTACAGGACAAGCGTTTTAATGGAATTAACTTGTAGACGTTCATTAGTGATGAAACGAGATCACCGCTGTTTGAAAGCCTAATGGACGGGCTGATATTCAGTTACAGGACACTAAACGGCAGCTCTACTCCTGTAGATAACTCTAGATCTACTGATGAGAGTAATTTCCTCTGAAAGCAAAATCATTTCTGACCAAAGGCCTAGAGATATTTTAAAGAGCAAATTTCCCTTTTTTTGTCTTTAGTGACTCCCATGTTACATTTTTGACATGCTTTTGGATTGCATTTAAATTATTGTTCATTATAAATCTAACAAGAAGAATCCGCCTCTTACTGTTTTTTTGTAATTACTCATTTACACACTATGCTATTGCAACGCGCTGTAACGAGGGCCAAGTGTTCTCAGCTTTCCACTTAATTTATAGGACTATTGATTTTATTTCCCGTAAGAAAGACGTGCAGAAAAGGTGGGTAACGATATTGCTGATATCCACCGGATAAAGAAGGCAAAACAAGTGTTTGGATGAAACGAGCTAATTTCACAACTAATTCAACACGTAACAGATCCAATGACAAGACAGAATAATCACGCAGATACCTATCAACAGTACCGCTACAATATGAATGATAATGGCTGCATTGATATGTTAAGCGTGTGTACCTCGGCCCGTCCAATAAACTCGCTCAAAACCCCAGCTAATATTGGCCCGAACACGTTAAATGTGTAAATATTTCTCCTTCGGGTAGCCTATCTGTCTCTATCACCCCTGCGATCTTCCCCCTCAAATGATGCATTAGATGCATTGAATGTATTTGTTGTGGCGGTTTGAAAAGGCGGCGATAATCTGGGGGAGAGAGATAAGAAACACCAATTTATTCAGCGCCACTTTGGACCCTGTTTCCAGCCTCGCTCGGTCCTGACACCTCCAGCGGTAAGCTGATAACGATTAGGCCATTTATTATCTTCACAAAGAACAAAGATTGCCTCACGCCGATGAAATATTACCCCCGGTAATAATCGGAAGGAGAGGGCCCTGGCATCTGATGCATGCATATATAAATAATAACTTTAGAGCCTCTAAAAAAGTAATAGCATGATTGGAATAATATAAGAAATGGGGGGAAATATTAAAAATAGAAACAAAGCATTACAAATAAAAAAACAAAATTGGTGGAATCATGTGCTTATAGCCCACATAAAAATGCGTGGCTATTTAGCATGAATAAAAAAGGCACTGAACTTGTTTTCCAGGGTAAAATGAGTCGGATTGTCGAGCACACTTTGACGCAGTGAGATCAGACTCAGAGACAGCTATGCGCGGCTCCGCTGCGCCTTTGATGGACAACGTGAAATGGAAATGTCAGCGTGTCTGCCACAGTGTGCTGCTGGAAACGAGCAGGCGCGCTCGGCAGTCACCTTTATTAGTCTAAAGTAGGATTTTTTCCCTTTAATGCGCTGGAGATGCAAGCTCGAGACTGATAAGCGCTTATCTCGCATGCATCATGAGTGCGGATCTTCTTCTGGTCTGATTGCAAAGCTCCTGTAAGCCCATGCAGCAACTACTGCTCTTAACGCTTTAACATGACAAAAGATGCATTACTAAGATCTTTAATAATCCGCGCATGCTAAAATCCTTAGGCTATTTATTTTAAGGAATCTAAAATTTTTGATAAATAATTCACAGATATTTTGATGATAATAATAATAATAATAACTGTTAAAATGTGTTCAATTAATCGTGACAGAATTATGCTCTTAATTACATGAGGTTTCTTTTATTTCGATTTAAATGCACGAGAGATTTAGAAAGGTATTTAAGGTGTTATAAAAATGAGCCATATCACACTCTTCCTTACTCGTAATTTACTTCTATAATTTTTTATAGAGTTTACATCTCATGGTGCAATCGACCCTTGTTTGTCTAGGCGCAAAAGTTGCATGGGGCGCGGGGAACAACGAACATATTGCAAATTAAGCTTAAGATAAAGCATCTAAGCAATTACGCGTTTCGCTGTCAGCAACCAGAAATGTAAGAAAGAGTCTGTTTTAGGAATATTCTCTCCTAAGATATGATTAAGTTGGCTGTGGCAAGACATGCCAACTCGTGTCATGACATATCCTCACAAAGTGATAGGACTGATATCTCAAGCACTCAAACAGCAACCGATAAACAATACAAAACTATTCTTCCAAGTTGGCCGGAAACTCTGTCAATGAGTAGCCAGATACTTGTCTTTAAAAAAACAAATCTGTTATACTGATAAGTGCAAGACAAAGGGAAAACCAAGGATTTGGTAGAATTTTGATTTTATCGTGGGCTAATCCTACAGGCCCGCTATTTCACCATCATGGCAGCAGCCAAAAGAAGTGCTTTCTGATTTGACCGACTTGAATCCTTCACCGCTCGTGGTCCCTTGAATGAATGCAAAACAATAGCTGGCATCGGACATTGTTATTTTGATCATTCTATATAACGCAATTAATTCTGTCAGAGTTCACTCCTCTCGCGCTCTCATTGTGCGCGTGCACTCTTGGGGGAAGCCGGGCGCGAGAGGCTGGAGCTGCACCTGCCCTGCCTGAGCCGCTGCACGCGAGCCCACGGTCTCGTGCCAGAGATTTACCGAGGCTTTGCATGTTTTAAAAGTTGGTGTTATGTGTGAGAGAGTTAAAACTGGCTGGGCTGGGGGAAGGCAAGGTCGACCGCAACGTCGCAACATATTATAGACAAGATCAAGGAGGGATAGAATTCATTAAGATGGGAAGCCTAAAGGCGTCTCATATTAAAAGTGAAGATTTGCATATTCACAACACTCACACAACACATATTCACAAAAATCATCACAGTGACCAGGGTAAATAAGAACTGCAATAATGAAATATACAAATGCATCGGTCTACTTTAATATTTATGGTGGGGTTAGCTTTTATAATAATTTCTGCATTCCTACATAGCCTGATATATATATAAAAAACAACAACACAGAAATGAAGTCTAATATGAGTGACAGAGAGTGCAAATCCTCTCCGCGTTGTTTGTCTATGGGAAGGTCAAAATCTAAGAGCTATGCGCAAAGCCTTTAGCGACTGGGTCTTGTTTCATAATTATACGAGTGAGAACACACCACACATAACAGCTTCAGCACAGCTTTTAACCATCAAAGCACGACCCGGAAGACCAGATTGGCTGACGCACGGCTACGTTGCAGCAGCCCTACTTTTGTGCCTCAAGTTTCGCTGTTTCCAGAGAGAGAGAGAGAGAGAGAGAGAGACAAGATAGAGTACGAGGTGTCAGACACTACACCACGCCGTAAGTCACTGAAGAAAGATCCTCAGCGAAAGCATTCTGGAAAGACGCTTGACTGTCTGGAAAGGTTGGCATCGCCAGCTAGAGAGGACTGTGCCCAGAGCCCCTGCGCTTCGCAGAGCACAACGAATCACCGCCACTCTTCCTTCAAAGACTGTGCCACACGGAATTGGCCCCAGGACACATTTCTCTGCGAAATGTCAAGAGGAGAGAGCCTAATCATAAACACTGGTAAGAAGCGTTTTGCGTAGGCTATCATTCGACACAGCGAGCGTAAGGTCGAGTAAAGCGAAGAGATTATTCACGCGTTTTAGCGCGGTATTTATAAAGAGAACTGTAAGTCTAAAGTGGGCTAATTACGCTGTGTTAGGGACTGCGTTTTATTCAAATTTTAATCAAAAGAATTACTGTAGTTTTAAATGTGTTAAAAATACAGTAAATTGCATAAATAAATACATTGAGAACAAATGTTGTTATAAATCATATTGTTTTTTACTAAAACCGTTATTTGTACGACTGCGCGAATTTTGAGTTATAACAGAAAAGGCTAAAACGACAGAGATTGTTACACGTCTTCATATTTCTTCATGTAGATATATATTCGTGTGTGTTAATAGTATTAATATTATATTATAATATTTGTAAACATTTTTATTTGCCACTTTTATTCATAACATACCCTATTTGACAATGCCCATGTATATTTTTGTAAACTTGATAAAATGCAGTTGCACTCTTATACGCCGCTATCGTAATACAAGAGATTGTTAATGAAACGAATACAATTTTACGACTTCGGCTATATAAAATAATGCACATAAAAAAATAACATTTAACATTTAATCCATGCTGAAATGTGTTACTGTAAGGATAACATTTTGATATTTAACAAACCTAACTGGCATAGGCTACACAAATCGTATGAAGTAGCCTTTTTTTTTAAACGAATAATTATTTATTTATTTTTATTTATTTATTTATTTTGAATGATCACAAACGTGAACGCGAATGTGATGTGTGTGAGTTGAGGAATTGGCTTTCTCTGGAATGCCCCAAGCACGCGTGCATTAGCCCACCTGTGCTGTTTATTTAAATCATTGACTTCAAGAGCTGTCAGCCACAAAAGGAGGGCGGGCGCTGTCATCACGCCTTCAGATTTATGACTGCCACAGGATCATTTTCCGACTAAACTAACGCTATCACTCAAAGTGAGAACTTTACCCCTTAAGTCGCACGAGACAAAAAGCTGCGCGTTAGAATAAAAGCAGCTATAGGGGCATCGTGTAATACTGCTGACGCATACACTAGTAAGAGACTTTGCTGCAAAATAATGTGGATTGTTGGATGAAATGAAAAAAGGGTGAAACGCTTTGCTTTCAATCCCTGTTATCCATGCTTCAGCAGAGGACAGGAGGCTTGTGACTTTGCCTGTGCCTGTGTCTGCTCCCGAGTGCCCTGTCACAATCTAATTACCCGTGAGTAAAGGACAATACCGCTTCAGCTGGTCTGTGTCATTCCCCCTATATCCCAGTGCCTGCTTATCTTCACAAACCCTTCTGCGCCGCTCTCTGCCCCCTCCTGCCCTCTTTTAACCCCACGGAGAATGATAAATGCGCGGTGAGGGAACGAGCGGGCAAAGCCATTTCACGGCACCTGTTAATTAAGGGAATGATTGCCTCCATTTTCGCGGAGCTTGTTTCCAGCGCTCACCATTATTTTTGGTGCAATTAATTTAAAGCGAATTAATGTGACATCACAAACGTGATGTCATCGTCACAGTCACACACGGTGGACGACCAAACTTGTGTTACATAAGAAATAATGTCTGAATCTGCAAAAAAGCGCGCGCACACACGTACGTGTAAAGAAGAGTGAGTTAGAGTCCTCATGCACCCGGGGGTAATAACTCCAAGCCTAAATGCTAAGTCCCCAAAAGGACAGACTCTTTTGTTTTAACATTAAGAGCAACTGGATTACCACAGGTATTTAGTTTAGAATATTTAGCCTCAGGTGAGTTAAACCAAGAGTCGTTAAAACTGGTTGCGATGGTATAGAGCTAGCTAGAAAATCACTCAGTATAATTTGCACAACTAAGCTACACCTGAGACGGCATTTATAAATTAAAATATACATTTACACAGTTTAATGCTGCACAAATATTTACATAATTAACTATTATTAATAGATAATAACGATAACAATTGAATAAATTCCACATATGTTTTTACTGTAATAGCCTGACTGAGCAGTGTAACACCTACAACTTGTACATGCCACTGTATTTAACATAATATTTGGAGCAGCCTCAAGTCGCCTTCGCAAATACTCTTTTTGTATAGGCCATTATCTTTGATTATACAGTAGCACATCACTCAGGCTTATGACAAAGAGGCCATTTTAGACCCATTGAGATTATATCAATATATATTCACCTTTGAATGTAAGACGCGTAAAATGGATAATTACATTGCAAAACTAAGCATCGTATTATCCTGTACATTCGTATTTGTTGTGCTTCGGGCTGGCAGGGCCTTTAGTGACGCGTAGGGCCAAGGCCAGAATCCAGCGTGCTGAAAAGGGATTTAAGCATCTGATACTGAAGTCCTGTTGAAGTGCTCAGGGAGGTGCCTGAATTAATTATGCTACTTTTTTAAAATGTATTTATTTTTATTATTTATTTATTTTAAAACTGAAAACACACAATGCATAACAAGTCTTCAATTCTGAGTGCATTACTTTGTAGATAGCTTAGAGCTTAGGAAAAGTCTTTTGTAGCCCATCTATATTTTTTCTCCTCCTTTACCGAGATACAGTGACGTCAAGTCACGGCGTCAGAGTGGCGGCCGGTAGGGGCTCTGAGCTCGCGCTTCAATTATTGCCTGTCAGTCATTGTTGCTTCAGAAAGAGAGCACACAGACTTAACTCCCACTTTAAATAATAATAATAACAATACATATTATCCGACAGACACACCATGATTATTTCGATGGATGCATTAAATTGTGCAGAATTAATTAAAACGCAATTTTTGAAAACTCGTTGGTGTAAAAAAAGTGTTAATCCATTAAGAAAGCAAAATGACTAAAACAGTCTTTCTCGAAAGATGGTAATGAACGAACTGGAGCACCCTGGTAGACAGGTTTATCTTGTGTTTTCTTTGATTGATCCAACCAGACAAGCTAAATGAATAATTAATATACACAAAGCGTCGCTACAAGCAGTTCGAGGCCACAGAGCTGCCGAAGGTGAGAAGCAGCTATCCAGAGGAGCACGTTTCTAAGTATATCTTCAGTATATTACCTGTTATTCGTTTAGAAACAGTAAATAGGATTTTATATTTAAATATATATATATTCATTTGAATTAGAGTATCAGCTGCATGAATTCTCAAAAAATGTTAAACGTGTAGGAAAGATAACCTTTCCTGAATGAATAGGATAGACAGCAAATTTAAGGTTGAGAGGTGAAAGCTATAAAGTCTAAATGCAAATGAAGTCTTCAGCTGACTAACCTGTATCCACAGTTTATCTAAACGCTTATCAAGCTAATTGGCGACGTTCTGTCTTTCTGCCTGCGGTGGGCTAGCCTGCTGCTTGTTTTGCCAGGAGATAATTGTAAGAAAAAATCAACGAAGCTGCCCTAATGGCCACCAATTGGCTCTATTTGGACCTGCCCATGCGACCTGTCGGCACCACCAAGAGACGGGCCCGCTATTAATATGTAAAGTGACGTTTGATCGCTTGAAAGAGCATACAAAGACAGTGTTTTCACAAGAAGAATGTGGTGACAACTAATTTAAAACAATTAGACGCGCAAGAACAATGGCCCCCAATTTAGAGACCATAAAATACTCCTCCCCAATTAATGCCTGGAGGTGCCAGGACTTGTGTTTGTTTGCATTGGGCAT
This sequence comes from Enteromius paludinosus, assembly GCA_032361165.1. NCBI lineage: Eukaryota > Metazoa > Chordata > Actinopteri > Cypriniformes > Cyprinidae > Enteromius > Enteromius paludinosus. Next base: position 3,303,588 of record JAUMHQ010000066.1, on the reverse strand, counting down.
ATATCGCATGTGCCAATTCAGTGATACAGGTTTTGTTGTTTTAAGTAAATGTAAATGGTCAGGCAACAGGTCCTAATCACATTAATAAATTCTTTAACAAACGTTTATGATAACTACAGTAAACCCTTCTTTTTAGGGTATCGATTGACAAAATAAAAAAGTCATTGCTGGTGGGCACTGTTTAAAAGTAGGTATATCGGTTAATATTCGGCATTTTTTTTATTGCAATTTGTTTTTTAGTTTTTTTTGTCTGGATAAACTGACTATACGACTTCACATTCATAACTGCAGTTCATTTTGCACTCTTAGTCTTAAGTAAAAAAGACATTATCACACATCACCAGTGTGAAGCTCTAAATAAAGGTATAAAAAGGTCTCAATAAATTGCTGCGCTGAATGATCAGTCTCTCGGCTCTCTGAATGTGGAGCACTAGGCCGAGAGTCGCCGTGGCAGATCGGAAAGCGTGATGTCCGAGCCAATGGCAGTCATCGCGATCTGCTATTGGTTAACAGAGCCATCACTGCCAGCCCGGGACCCCGCCCATCTTCGTAAGATATGGAATCTACTGGCGCCAGATCCGACAGTACACAGGCACAATTCATTAATGAGACTTCTCTGCGCTTCGGACAGCCGCAGACGCTGTTTTTTAGGGAGAGTTTAACAATCGAGCTGTGGACAATTTAAACCAGTGGCGAATTACGAATGTCAACAGAAATCTTGAGGATTAACGTTGTACGTGAATAACACGGAGGAAAAATAAAGTGAGGATTGCAGTGCTGAAATGAGACTTTGCGCCGTGAGTACTTTTCGGTAGTTCTTTAAAATCGCGTACGCCTGAGCCTGTAATGCAGCGACTTTTTTTTGCAACTCATTTTTCGATAAAGCTCGTAGGCAATATATTGTACGATCTTTATATCTTAATGCACATAACGTTAAAAAACTGAGATGTATGTGTTTGTTGTTCTCTCACAGGTGTCCCTGAGCATTGTTGAAAGCAAAGGAGCAGGACCTGTACTTCTCCAAAAATAAAGGCATGTGCAAAAAGTGAGTAGGGAACCACCAACTGAAGCAGTAAGCTCACGCCATATATTTTGATAATTTAAAGGACCACAGTGGTGCCCCTGGGTCTGTTAGCCTCCGAAAGGTTTTCAGTAGACATCTAGAAAACTTCCCGACACATTTTCGGAGCGCGGACAATTTAGACATGGAGGTTGCGGCCGATCAGTCTCGATGGATGGCCCATCATCACGCGGTACTCAACGGCCAGCACCCAGAGTCCCATCATCACGGGCTTGCACACAATTACATGGAGCCCATGGCCCCTCTTCTGCCCCCGGACGAGGTGGATGTGTTCTTGAATCACTTGGACTCGCAGGGGAACCCTTACTACTCCAATTCTCGGGCTAGAGTATCATACGGACAAGCACACGGTAAGATGCTTTTTACGTCAAATATAGCAGGCTACAAACGATGAAAGAATATGTATTTTATGCATCTTTTGTTATGTACATTTCTAGACATATTTACATTTATCAAGACAAGAAGATTATATGCGTAATAGCCTGGGCTACTATTTGTTCATTGATTGAATAGGCTATTTAAGTGCAAAATGTGAACGTATTTGTGAAGCTGTATGCAAAGTAGGCCCATTGCTACTATTGCAGTAAAATATATATTTTTATCAATTTATATTTAACATCAGTATAAAATCCTGTCCATGTTTATGGCAAAAGACATTGTTTACGTGGTTCTTGGCTGCATGGGCTAGTTTTGTGCTTTAAAAAATGTAGTAAATAAACGACATTGTTGATTATATTTGGCATCTGGCTATATGGAAAACTAAATATTTAGTAAAACTGTGTTGTGCGACAGATTTCGATTACTTTTACTCTCACGGGCTTTGAAGTGAAACGTAGGGCGGCCTTAATAGCTACGGGCTTTCCTATTGCTGAGACGTCTACTAAATATATGGTAATATAAACGTTTTTGTTTATCTATGCGTAGTGTGTGTCTGATAGTAAAAATAATTATAGAAAAGGATGACAAAAATGTGTCAAAAATGTTAGATATCGGATTTCTTCCCCGTGGCGTGAACTGTCATCTCCATGAGGTGCGTGTTGAAATGTAAAGATAAGAAGAAAAAGAAAACGTCCAGCGATGGACTTGAGGAAAGGGAAGTTCGTGTCAGGGAGAGAGAGAGAGAGGGGGATCAAGGCACTTCCCGGATGCCAAATCAAAACGAAAAATTCCTGATCAACTTCTTAGTCCAAGTGTGCAATTTGTGCGAACGACAAGCAGTGCGAAGGCTTCGTTAAAAAGTTTTCTGTTTTTCGGTTTCCTGAGGATATTTTACGTCTGCTTCTTGTTGGGAAAATCACGCCGAGGCGAAAGGAAATATATTTGAAAGTGTCCGCTTGCAGTTTGAGCTGAAAGGGTGTATCATCAGCCGCGGGTTTGTGTGTGTGTTGCCTAATTGATATTTAACTTTTATTTGAGCTCAATGTCAAGTTTGTATTGTTCGAGTACGGAGTCAACAGGTGAGAAGTGAACACTGGTTCTTTGAACCAAACTAGTGTTTTTGGCAAAAACAGCGGAGTCAACAGAAATGCGGCTAGTAATTTTCATGTCGGATCGAGCTTTATGTTTGTTTGTTTCTTGCATTTCTCAGCTCGTCTCACGGGAAGTCAGGTCTGCCGACCACACCTCATACACAGTCCCGGTATTCCCTGGCTGGACAGCGGCAAGGCAGCGCTGTCCGCCGCCCACCACAACGCCTGGGCGGTCAGTCACTTCAGCAAGCCCGGCCTGCACCCCGCCAGCGCCGGTTACCCGTGCAGCAGCAGCTCCAGCACCAATCCCGTCTCCTCCCTCACATCCGCAACTCACTCCAGTCCACATCCCCTCTACAATTTCCCCCCAACCCCACCGAAAGACGTCTCACCGGACCCCGGCCCTTCTTCTCCGACCTCCACCACTGCCAGAATGGACGAAAAGGACTCCATCAAGTACCAAGTGTCTATCGCTGATGGGATGAAAATGGAGGGATGTAGTCCTCTTCGGGGAAGCCTGGCTATGAGCGCCCAAACAACGTCCACGCACCATCCCATCCCCACCTACCCAACATACTCTCTTCCCACGCCACACGAGTACGGCGGCGGTCTGTTTCATCCTGGTACCCTCCTCAGTGGATCCGCTTCAAGCTTCACACCTAAATGCAAAAGCAAGACGCGGTCGTGCTCAGGTGAGTTTCATTAGCTCTGACTCGACCATGAAGTAAAGAGTAGCAAGATAGACATGTTTAGAGAAACATTTGCCAAGGGAGCAGTTTAAAAATCCTTTTCTATTTTTTTTTTTTTTTGCATATGTAACAACAAAGAATTATAATAATAATAATATGCGCAAAATGCCGTGTAATGCTTAAAAAATGAATATCCAAATACAAGGCGTCTTGAAAAAAACTACCGGCCTAGAAATATCCATTTTCCACTATATGTGGAGTTTTTTTTTGTTTTTTTTTTGTCTACTTACATGAATTTGACTGCCATTTTAGGAATCTCCCTTGAGGCAACACTACACCACCATTTTTGAATTATGACAAGCAGGAAGTTTCTGCATCTCGTAAAAAATGCCACACCAAAATACACACAAATCGAAGGTGGCATTCCCAAGACACAAAAAGTGGTTGTCATACATTAACTACTAACTAAAGACAACTGCGTAAACACTCGAGACACGAGTGCTACACACACATGGATACTACTTTAACATAGAATATATATATTTATATAAAAGTTACATCATGTATTTATATATTTATTGCATTTTTCGACTATGTTGAATTTAATTACTGGCGAAAACAATTTAGTAAAAATTACATAAATGGTTAAGTTAAAACAAATATGTCTAATATTATGATAACTTATCGCAAGGGTTCCAGTCAACGAATGGTTGAACAAACTAAGTGAAAAAAAAGTGAAAAACTAAATTAATCTTTTACAGAACTTTTGGCTGTAATTATTACATAAATTAATAATAATAATAAAAGAAAAAAAAACAGGTAGCCTATCTTCACATTCACAAAACTTTTTCTTTCTTTTACTCTTTTACTGGTTAGGCCTAAAGTTGACTGATTTTATTTTGGGGGGCTGCGTGATGCCTCACGCTGTGTTTTCCTTTAGCTCTTATTGCGCCTAAAACGTTTAGGAGTCACGACGCGCTGGCTCCAGTCATATCCTGTATACCTTCAGTTGAACAAATCACGACATACTCCCCCTCCGCCCTCCCACGACCCCAACACTAACAAAACCCCGGCGGGACAAGCCTACATAGGCGAAAGGACCCTGCTGTTTGTGTGCTTGTTTATGCACGACTTCGGACTGATGCACCGTTTAATTTTAATCTATTATTCAAAACATTGCAGTTACGTTACACATGTTACTTCTGTGTAATTATTATTATATGACATTAAAATAATGCGTCAATACAAGTTGCTTCAAAAATTAATGAATAGCATAAATTGTGTTTTTTTTATTATTATTATTGACCTCAGAAATTCAAACATGCCCTTATCATTGTTTGAACATTTTATGTAGGCTATTTATTTATTTAGTCAGCCTATGATATGGAAAATATCTTGTTCTGAAAAAATATTGTTAGGATTAAATGTGCAGTGAGTGGCGAATGGAACCATTTTAATCTTCATACTAAATTGTTTTTGATCTTTCATCAGCTGAAGAGATAGAGTGTAAACAATTAAACCAGACCTACAAACATGATTGAGCACTGAAAAAAAGAAGTTAATTTATTTTACAGAGTAATCAGTTATATATGGAAAATGTGCATTAGTGAAACTTTTCTAATTACTCAACCCGTTCGCAAGCCCATTTTCACCTAACACTCCCAGCACCAAGTTTCAGTAAAATGAGAGTGATAGACTACTTCTAACCACATCAAGAAAATGGAATGAAAATGACCGACTTACAACACATCACATACACTTCAATAGAGCACCCATTGTCCGGGTGGAATCTTTTCTCTGGTCAGGGTGGGACAGCGACTATCTCACATTATAATGTGAATAATGGAGAGGTGCTCATGGGAGTGAGGAGGAAGAGCATATGAATTAAAGCGCACGGCCCTTTCCAGCAGGTTAGGGTGCTTGACTGTGATATGACACCTGAGAATAGAACAAACCAGGACAGCTGGCTGATAAACGGGGGTGGGGATGTATAGCACAGAATTAACTCACATTTTAATGTCTTGAAAATATTGCAGCTTCAAAAAGAAAAAAGACTGGGATTTGGCATTCCTTTTGTAGCAGACTAGATTTGGTAATTTAAGAGCAGATCCTGGATGCACTGCTCAATTTTCACACAGTCACATAGTGACAAAAATGTAATTTCATCCACAAACACATGCACAACAAATTCCGATATCAATTATGTAATACAGCCAGCTCAGATGAGAGATTCCAGTGTGGATGTCATGTTAGATATTGTCTAATTAACTTGGGAGAGGTTTTTCTTTGCCTTTGCATGACCCTGTGTTCCTGTATTGTACATGGAGTATGAACCTCTTAATTATATAAATTTCCCTTTGCTTTCCCTCCACTTGAATTCTGCACAGAGGGGCGTGAATGTGTGAACTGCGGAGCCACCTCCACCCCGCTGTGGCGGCGGGACGGAACGGGCCACTACCTCTGCAACGCGTGCGGCCTGTACCACAAGATGAACGGCCAGAACCGACCCCTTATCAAGCCAAAGCGCAGACTGGTGAGTCGATGAGCCCTCCAGAATGCGTTCAGTTCCCCACACACGTGAGAAAGAGGGCTAAATAGGAGCACTGAGCAGAAAGCCTGAGCACAATTCCAGGAAAGTTATATTTTCCCTATAATCTTCCTGGAATTGTTTGTCGCCCTCACCCCCTGGTGATCCCCTACTCTGCCTGTTACAATACTGCTATTGCCATTGTTCCCGCTATCATTATTGCTTCTAGTTCTGATACTGTCACTGATACCAATGCCCATGCCGGTACAATTATCACCACTCCACACTGAGAGAAACCTGTTGCCGCACTATTGTCTGAGAGCATCTGTTTAGACATAGCAGTTTGATCTACTTTTTTTCCTGTGGGTGTTTAGAAAGCCACATGCCATTGGTTTTGTTTTGTGTGGCTGGCTTATGATTCTGGTCCCATTTTAAAATCGCTGCCAGCATGATTATCTCGTTTAATCTTGATGAGATGTTTAAAAGCAGATTTTGTTTGTGTGATTTTGATTAAATTTATCTTAATGGC
>JAUMHQ010000066.1:3270846-3284382 GCA_032361165.1 Enteromius paludinosus | reverse complement strand
GCCGTAGAGGCGTGTCAACCAAGACAGCCCCACGGCATCCAGAGACTTAAGGTACTCAGGGCGGATCTCATCCACTCACGGTGCCTTGCCACCGAGGAGCTTCTTAACTGCCTAACATAACCAAATATTCATAATGCCCAGTAGCTGTGGAGAAGGCGTTCTTCCATTCATCCCCTGCTTGGATGCGTATGAGATTATAGGGCCACCTCAAGTCCAACTTGGTGAAGATTCGGGCGGTACGGAGCTGTTCAAAGGCCGATGGAACCAAAGGAAGGGGGTAGCGATATTTTGTCATGATTTCTGGTAGGAGATCAATTGCACAATCCATTTCCCGGTGAGGAGGCAGTTGGGTGGCCTTGATTTTGCTAAAAGCCAGTTGGAGGTCTTGATAAGGCTCTGGGAGGCCTGTCAGAAACTTGGGTACTGGGGCTGGAGAAACTTTGCAGTCGTCAGAAGGGAAGCATTGTGGTTGAGAGTTTACGTAAATGGCGCACTGCATAAGAAATCCTTTACACTCGCCTGCTGAACCGTCATAGTTTCCCGGGAGTGCGAGGCGCAAAGCGTTGGAGGGCGCTGCGGGAAAAACAGGAGGGATAGGCAGTGGCAGAGCGGCGGCCGCCGCGGGAAGATTCGCTGAGGCGATGGAGCGATTGACTGCTAAAGTGAGTGCTTGAACTGACCGTACGAGATCCTCCGTGGTGGTAGTTAGTTTATCCAGCTGAAGATGGTGCATGGCGAGCACGGAGGACTGGCGGGATACCTCAGTAACAACGCTGAATAAAGCCGCTGGATCCTGATCCGGCGAAGTCATCTGTGACAGATTCTCAGAGGCGTTCGGATCCATTCGAAGGCTTTAATCAAAAACTCAGATAGGCTAGAGGTACAATCACCGGCAGACAGGTACAACACGTATAATCCAATAGAATGGTCAGTAAGCAGGCAGTAGTCAGATAGGCAGGCGGCAGTAATCGTAAACAGTGAAGACAGTCCGGGATCAAACACAGGAAAACAATAACAGTGGAAAACGCTCAGAAATATCACCATAGGCAGATATGACTTTGCGAAGATGTTAAGAAAGTCCGTGCCTATAAAGGCGGATAATCAGAGTGCTAATGCAAAACACCTGAGGCGGAACTCGCCGAGGTACAAGAGTCATAAAGTGTCCGGGTAGGAACAAGAACGTGGGAGAGGGTTCCCGCTGCGGTTGTGAGGAGAGGGCCACAGAGGCGCTGGCTGTGACAAATAATTTGTAACTATTTTAGAATGATCATTTTAAAACTATTTGGCAATTTGCAAATAGCAATCAAATTTGTATTAAACCATTAACTAGTGGTTGGGTTTGGTTCAACTGACCTTCATTATTATTATAATTTTTTTATATTTAAAACTAAATATTTTGTACGATGTAAACTTTCTACAATTTCATTTATATGAAATCACAAATTTGTTAAAATTGTTACTTTTTCTCTATGTATCGGGTTGGAGCAACTCATAACTGTGAGTGTCATCCAGTAATCACCCAGAAATTTTGTTTGTTTTGTTTTGTCAGTTCACTCACTACAGGCATGTCGAGGACAGTCCTCCATTTATTTAATTGTTGAACTGCAAATATGATACATCAGGCCAGTATTCTAGACATCTAGAAAGTCTAGTGTGCTCTGTAGAAAATCTAGCAAAAATAGTCATGCTAGTGTGCTAACATGCTAAATCCTCTTACTGCAGTGCTTTCATATATGTAACAGAGGCCAGTTAGTAAGTGCTGTGAAGGTAAACATTTGCATCTTTAGCTCTTTGTTAGCATGGATGCCTCCCATGCTAGAAACATCATGCTCAAATACCGCTCTGAGAGTGTTAAGCCAGAATTATACATACCCATACTTCCAAAAGATATAGTAGAGAGAAAACAAAAATGTGTGGAAAGAGTAATATATCCAAATTCACAGTATTCAGAGGTGGACCTAGTCAGATCTTAAAATGCGTATTTAATGGGCACTTTACTATTTCATGTGGCCTCAAGAAAGAATTTGTGAATGATAGCGAAGAGACGCAACTGTCACATGACAAAGATGGATGTGGTACTTCTGAATTATATTAATTCTGCACACATTCAGAACGCTTCTTTAACGGCCACAATTTAATGACTTATTCAAGGGAAATAGGCTGCCATTTAGAAAGTATGCAGACAGCGTTTTCAAATAAAAATGGCCATGTAGCATCACGGGACGATAAATCATAAGATTAACGTGGCACATGGAGGCAAGGTAAGATCTATATCTGCGAATAGTATTCTACAATAACAACAATATTTTACTTCGAAATTAAGATGCCTAAATTATGACTATGGATCTTTTAACAGCATGCTTATATAGTATGGTGAAATGAAAGCACGGAGACTTATGACTAAGGCTTCAGAAACAGCATGGTGGCCTCTCGTCGCCAAACCATGAGAGCTTTATGAGCTACAATCAAGACGAGTCTCCTCTTCTTTTCATCCTCTCATCCTTCCCCTCTCCCTTCATCTCACTCTCCTGCCCTCCCTCACTCCCTTCATGTATTTGTTTATGTATTAAATTGAATTAAAGGAATCAAAAGGTGGCGGGGGCCAAGCGCACACAGACTCGAGTTATGGAGCTAAAGATGAAAGCGTAAAGAAGCGAGGAAAGCGGTTCAACCGCAGGTCTCTTGCAACGCACTGGGGTCAGACGCTTGACCTCATGCAAACATGCTTCAACTAAACACGCCGTGGCCTCCCTTTTTCTTTTGTTCTTTCTCATTTTCCCCGTCTCTCTTTTTTGGTCAGTATTTCTGCACCCCGCCAAGGAAATAAGGAGTCATATCCTACGAGGAGAGAAAGGAATTTCGTTAATTCCAAAGGCACTTTTCTTTGTCTTTTCTTTGTCAATGGTTTGAAATACATTTTTTCTACAACACCCGTCCTTGTTCTGTGAGTGCTCATGTGACAGCACCAAGCATATTTGCTTTAGATTTAAACAATTTTATTAGATTTAACCAAATTTAAAAACACAAACATTGAATTGACCCCTGCCTCCGCTGCGCTTTTATTACAGATAGGGACTAGAGATAGACATAAAGAGAAAGGACAGGCTTTTCACTCTTGGGTTCTCTGCTGGAACGGCTGCAAAGGCACAACGTTTTTTCTGATGATGGTGGGGCATCCCGGATAACACACTCTCACCTACACAAACACACATGAAGCAAATCACACATTGCATTAGTTTGGTATTATTAGCTGAACTTCCTCTTTCAGGTCTGACATAAATTCATAGAAATATGGTCCCTTGGTAATGAAATGCCAAGCAAGGGGTGGAGTAACGGTAACTATGTTCAATAGCCTGAGAAAAGTAAGTAGGAGGGTACGGTGGTTACTGCATGTGTTCTTCCATTGTTTCTCCCCCAAGAGACACATTCATAAACACACATACACATTAAAAATACATACACCGGGGTCCAAAAGTCTGAGACCACAAATCTGGCCTTCAAATTATTCAAATTTAAGTAATAATTTCACTATTTTTAGGTCGCTAATCACAATAGCATATTTCCTTTGATAAGACTTCTCTTTTGATGGTGTGATGTTCATGCATCCTCTAGAGTAGAGTGCTGCTGTCATAAAAGTCGTGATATCTTGGAAGTATAGCAACAGATCCATTTTTCTTGATCAGTTTGATCAACTTTGTTTTGATAGTCCTTAAATAACGAGCTGCTTCGGATGTTATCACTTGATTGAATGGGCGTTATCAGTGGTTATCAGCCCATTCATATGGAGCCTGCTGCACCTATTGGTAAAACTAAAAATGAAATTAATCGTTCTACCGATTAGATTGTGTTTATTTAACGTCGACAACTACCCCAACCCTAAACCTACCCTTTACTATGATACAAAAACAGTATTATTGTCGTACAGTGTTAAAAAAAAACGTTCGATTGATGTGCGCATGCCCAGTAGCTGTAGTCCTATGGATGATAACAGCCTTCTAAGCCTAGCAGAAGCCTACTTCTGACCCACATGAATGGGCTGATAACCACTGATAACGTGCCCATTCAATCGAGTGATAACATCCAAAACGGGTGAAATAACTATAACTTTATTTGCGACTACATTTCAACTAACTCTTATTTCATAAGTTTGCATGCCCATTCAGTCCTGATGGTTTATGGCAAACAACAAAGGCTCAAACCCAAGGCTTGACTTGAGCACTGAGTTCAACCACCCACTGTGGTACTACACAGGAGAATCACAGAAATATAGGAGGAGATTGGAAGGTGCAGAGACATTGGAAGAATTGTCACTGGGATGGCGCAATGAGTGCTGATGTTTGCAATGACTCTCTGGCAACTCTTAGTTAGGGTTAGGGTTAGTAGAATAAGTTGACATACTCAGTAGAATGTCTGTTGGGGGAACATCCAGCATGTTAGCAGATATTAATCAGAAAGTCTACTAATACTCTAGTGACTGGTGGTTAACATTACATTAGTAAAGTAGTGTTTAAAAATTAAATGAAGAGTTTTTGAATAATGAATTCTAAAGAATTCTAAATAAATAAAAGACGCACAGATAAAGCATAGATAGGGTGAACAGATTTTTTTATTTTTTCTTAATTTGCTGGGGTATATTTGTAGCAATAGCCAAAAATACATTGTATGCGTATCTTTTATGCCAAAAATCATTAGAATATTAAGTAAAGATAATGTTCTATGAAGATATTTTGTAAATGTCCTACCGTAAATATATTAAAACTTAATTTTTGATTTGTAATATTCATTGCTAAGAAATTTCATTTAGACAACTTTAAAGGCAATTTTCTCAGTATTTAAATTTTTTTGCGCCCATCTCAGCCAAATATTGTCCAATCCTAACATCAGTGGATAGATTAATTATTTAGCTAACTTTCAGCTTTCAAAAACGTACACTTAACTCTGGTTTTGCGTTCCAAGGTCACATTTTAAGTCAACTTTAAAGAAAGGTTTATACATTTATACCTACCTACAAAGATGTAACAAAAATGTTATGTTTTTTTTTCAGAAGGTGGCTGATGATCTGTAATTTAAAACAAAGCAAAATATAAGCATTTTTTTTGGTGGATTTTAGAAAAATACAGTTACCTCTCCTGCTAAAAAAACTAACTGGAGGAAGCCAGTCCCTCATTCTAAAGGCCAGGACAAAGCCAAGAAAAAACTTCTCATTACACTTTACTGTTATTCCCCTCTAGTTTCCTGCTCGTGTATAAGGCGATTGTTTTAAACCTGCAGAAAGGGCGAAAGGGAAAGTTACAAAAACTACAGCTACCAAATTGTTTATTTAGCCAAACGCAGGAAGTAGGCAGGGAAGCACTTTTGGTTTCACTTAGGATGACTGGATGACGAGACAATACCTTTATAGAAAATATGAGAGGTGCTGTGCTGACCTGTAGAAAGAGATTCTGACAGAAAATACAATGGTTTCCAATGCATTGGTTTATGGTATCTAATGAATTTTGAGTGGTTGCTAAGGTGTTCTGGGTGGAAAAGCATATCACAGAGTCTCTGTAATATTATGGTCTTCAATGCATACTTTTGTTTCACCCCCACACTTTTTATCATCCTCCAAGCAAAAGTCTGATTGCCTATACAGCACATTTTTCTTTAGTCAACATGATGTAAAACGCTACTCGTACTTGTAAAGTTGAAGTGTTCAAATTCTACGAATGAGCAATGGTCATGCTTGACTTAACAAAGACCATTAAAAACAGTAATAAATGATTCATTTATGTACAAAACTAAAATTCCTGAAACAAAGACCATCGGCAGAGATTAGAGAATCTGTGATTGCTTCTAAGAAATGTATTTCAGGAACAAACCAGATGCAGGTATCAGGATGTCGCTATCTTTCCGTTTTTGTTTTCTTCCTTTCCCCCTTTCTTGCAGTTTTACTTTGTTTTTCTCACTTTCTCTTCCCTGATTCATCCTGTACTTACAATACACTTAAACCAAACCACTACATAGCCAACAAACCCCAACTCAATACTTCTGGTGTTGATCCCTGCACAGCACATTCCTCACACGTGCACACACAAAACCTCACAAAACAGGAAGTGAGAAATTAAGCAGGAAATACTTGCATCGTATTATTAGGTCTGAATAAGCCCCAAAATCTGTCAAAATGGTGTAAAAGGCAGTTTGAAGTACATTTTGTTAAAAAAAGAAAGAAAGAATTCCATGGCTGACTGCTTGTCACACTTGGTTGTATGTGCCTGCTTTGCAAAACAGTACATCTGTACTTTGTTTCACTGTACCGTACAGCTCAGACATACAAAGAGTGAAACACAAACATGTCATGTACAGAGAAGTGAAAAGGATAAAAAGGAATAGAGAGTAGGGGTTTCACATAAATACTCGCGGTTAAGGACAACCTTTATTGCTTTTTGTGGTTTTCATATTGGGGTGAATGTGTTTTTAAAGCCCATGATTCCCAATTTTAGTCCATAATCCATACTAATGAAGCCTGAAGGTATAATACATGATATTGTGTGGCTGGATTGTCCAGTGTCATGAACAAGATCCAAAATTAACTTTTAATAAAAATGTTTTAGTATTGCCAATGTTACGTGAAAACCTCTACAGAAGAGGTCTGTGCTAGACTGTAAATAAAGTCTAAAGTTAGAGGGTGTGGTCCTGGTCTTGACTGTGCTCTGTGAGAAAATGGGTCGACATGCCCACCTGGGACAGGAGTATTGTATCCTTTCTTTACACTGATAAAGCCAGAACTGGAATCTTTCTTTGGAGGGGGCTCATACAGAAGCTGTGAGATAGCTAGCATCACATTTCTTTCTTTTTCTGGACCATAAAACAGCTACTAACAGTTGAGTCAGTTATTATGCAGTGATATTCATGTAGCGGACTATTTTTCCCAAAAACAAGCAAACAATTCAGGCACTGATTTCATTACTGCATGCACCAGAAATTGGACACTGGGATGGTCCTGGGATGTTGCATAAACATCTTTGTAACAAGTGACACTTTTGTGGATTCTTGAATGTTATGCATGTTACAGTAAACCTCATGATTTGTTTGTCATGTTTGATTTATGTGCTCATAATGAGCTGAACGCACTGTCAAACAAAGTCAACACAAATGTTTGTTTCACCATCATTTCCAGGGTTTTATTTTGCTGTTAAGTTGGCGTTTGTGTTCTCAAGCTGACAAGGTAGAAAACAATGTTTCTGTTATTTCTATGCTCAGCATCCTTTTCCACAAAACATTATTGTTTATATTGTGTCCATTACAGAACATTGATTGTTCATCAGAATGGATAGTGAGTATTAAATAATAAATAATTGTTGTGTTTCTTTTAAAGTTAGATGTTTCTAGTTGTTATCTATTTTCTGACCCAGGGCATAGGAAAGGAAACAAAATGGCAATCTTAACATTAGCGTTTGCAAATTTTCAAACCTATTTTGCTAGTAAACGGCTGGCGATAAAAGATACTGTGCAGTGCTAGCATGATTTAAGGGGTATGATTATCTACAATGAAGATAAATCTGCTAACAAAGATCAATATGTACACAAATTCAATAGAGCTAATAACTAAAGCTGATCAGCTCTGAAAGATTCCTCTATTTTCAGCCTTTCTTTGAGTGCTAACTTTAGTGCTTGTCTTGTCAGTGTTAGCATTGCAGCTAATAATGTTTACATAGAGTCAACAAAGCATATAGTCAAATGTTTACATGTAGTCAATAAAGCAACTCTCATTTATGAAACTATGAATTGAAAGCACCCTTATGTAGAAAAGCAAGTACTCATTTGCATTTCTCCTGAAAGAACCAATATTGGGGCTAGCATTGAGGCCACTCTCACCTGTGAGAGGTAACATTTAGCAGCTTCTGCAGTATTCATATGTCCCACTCGAGACACTCTTGCATTCAGTGCATCCTCGCGGGACACACAACATTCAGGCCTTCCTGTTCTTTTCTAAGGCAGACAAATTCATCCCCACTGTCTGTGCACAAACAGGCACATTCATCCGGCCTTCCATTGACAGAGCAAAGGGGGCAAGTGCTAATGCCAGAACAGGCTCAGGGGAGTGTTAGTCTGGACGGCCCATCCCCATCCGCACCCCATGTGCTTTCACCATCAGGTAACTGGAGAGGGTGAATCTAGGCCAGCCTGGCACATCGCTGAAGTTAGGGGTGGGGGGAATAGAGAGGTACGCGACCTGGTGTCGGTCCCCAAGAGAGTTTATTGGGACCAGGGATCAGCTTAAAAAAGGACAGCAATTATTAGAAACCATTCTCTTCCAGAATTTACTTTAGACATAAAGAAGGTGGGGACAAAAGCTGCTCTTTAAAGAACTGTTTCTTGGAGTAGGAAAAAATGGCAGGTTAAAACAATTTTGACTATGGAAGCGTGTGGGGAACTGGGTTTGACTTGGAGCTTAGAAGCCTTCTAGCCATCCTTCATTTAAGCCATCTTTGGCATCACAGGTGAAATCCTCTCCAGACAAAACACCCCACATTGTTTTTCAACACTTCTGCTTTTGTTGTGTCTAGCATCTTGCTGTTCCCAAGACCCCCTATATCTTGAGTAGCACCACCACTTCAGAACTTGAAATCAAAGTATTCAGCTTACAAGATCAAGGATTGATCAAAAACAAACAAACAAACAAACAAAAATCCTCAAAACTATTTGAAAAAGTTCTCATCTAACTCACGGACCTTTAATGAGCCTGACCTGCAATGCCCCCACCGAATAAACATTGCAGTCGCCTAATAATGGAGCACTTTTACAAAAAGTTTCCAGATGGGAGTCTTCACTTTTGGCTTCATGGCTGCATCTCCCTCCAGAGTAAGAGCATGGTTATGACTCTTATATACTCTAAGGCCATGTGCATATGCTTGCTGGGCTGGCAGACGCCAGTCTCTGTGAGATTAGAGCACTAATCAGTGATGCTGAGGGTGCTGGAAAGGTTCTATCTCACAGGGAAATCACTATGAAAACCTGTCTGCTCTCTCATTCGCTCAGTGGGATGTTGCAACTCCAGCATCTAGTGGGCCTTATCTCTACGAAGCAGATTGCAGAATTTGATATGCATCTGTGAAATGGTCGGAAATGACAGTCTCCGAAAAAACTACATGATGAGTCAAACGGTGTGTCTCAACATAACCTCTCTTTTTCTCTTTCTTGCTCATCCTTTCACTCTCTCTCTCTCATTTTGATCACATTCAGCATCTAATCTTTGATTCAAGAGAGAAATATACACCAAGCAGATCATTTTCCCTGGTAACCGAGTGTGCAAAAAAGGCAAATACCGTTAGATGCATCGTGTGTCCATGGATACTCATGTTTGTGCATTAAAATTACTTGTAGAGCATATGGAGATAGGCATCAGTTAGATTCCATCGTTTTTCTCCAACATGAACATCGTCACTGATAAGAGTTTGTCCTCGTCAGCACGGCACTCTAGCAGCACCGCAGGGCTTTATCGCAGGTCAAGAGTGTGTTATAAGGTGTTCTTGGGCCTCTATCAAAATACTATCTGAAATGATAGGCAATCGGGGGGTTGGGGTTATGATACAAAGTGTTCATTTGAGTTGTGATATGTGGAGATAGGAGATGTCTCTAAACTTGATAGTGTCTCAGCCACAAAATACCTAAAACTGCACATTTATGCATGCATGTTCCTTACCATGTACCGGGCGGTGTGTGAGTTTATAACCCAGAAAGTTAATAGCCCCCATGCACCATCGTTAGACCACCCTGAGCAAGCATATCAAAGTGCTCAGAGCCGAGATGAAAGGTAACACACTGAGGCCATTATGGGTCCATCATGTAGAAAGAGGGACGATCCCACAGTTTTAATTTGCTCTGCAGCACGCTCTATAAAAGGAGAAAAATCCATACACAACCATGGAGGGAGACAGGCTCTCCAAACAAGGGGAAACAAGATCATTTGACTACTTTCAACCCTCCCACTGCACAAGCTCCCAGAGCCACGAGCAAAGCTGCCCTGGGGTCAACTCCCAACTGCCCCTACTTCAGCTATGACATCACAGGCCGCCGAGGTTGTGGAGGAGCGTGCATAATGCCATGGGTTACACAGTGGATGTGCAGCCAGAGGTCAACTATTGAAAGAGAGAGGGAGAGAGACAGACAGATAGATCTACAAAGAAAAAGTAGAGGGCCTTTTGATTAGTTTCCTTGGCAGGAGAACAAAACTGTAAGGAATGTAGGCAAGAGGGGAGAGAGAAGTGACCGAGAGAAGAGAGGGACAGAGAGAAAGAGAAGAACAGTGAGGGCTACAGGACTTGCTGAGTAAGACCAGCCTCTTGTTGATTTATTTCCTTCTGATTCTCCACTTGTTTAAAACTTGTCATTTACACAGTGAGAGCACATACTGGTCAACTGTTCTCCGCCCATGCCCACTTTGGAAAACCTTCAATAAATCCCTGGCTCACTGAAAATGACTAGCCCATAGACTAGCCAATATTTCAATGCTAATTTAATTCTAAAGAATTAAAGTGGACATATTTGGCCTGTTGGCTGCATTAAATAGTTCACCCCAAAATGACAATTCTGTCATTAATTACTCACCCTCGTGTCATTCCAAACCCAGAATATCTTCATTCATCTTCAGAACACAAATTAAGATGGAAAACAAAAAGAGCAATTCAATTCAGTTTTGCAACACTATAAGAATTTTTTTTTGCACAAAGAAAACAAAAATAACTTAATTTACTCAACCATTCTTATGCCCTGAGATATGTCTTCTGCCATTTTGAAGACTGCTTAAGATCTTTTTTGACATAATCAGCGTTATTTACTGTCTTGGGGAAAGCATGTGCATGAATGTAATAAGTGTTGCTTACAAAAGCATGCGTATACATTGCAATAATCTGTAAAATTGCGGAAGATGTAAGTCAGTGGAAAGAAATGGTTATTATTTAAATTATTCAGTTTTCTTTGCGTTGCATTGCAAAAGTGAAGTTGAGCCACTGATGTCACATGGACTGTTTTACCAATGTTTTTACTATGTTTCTGGATCTGGGATAATTTCAGTTACAGTATGTTGCTTTCTATGGAGGGTCAGACAGCTCTCGGATCTCATCAAAAATATCTTAATTTGTGTTCCAAAGTCTTACGGGTTTGGAATGACACGATTAATGTAAGTAATTAATTACAGAGTAATTAACCTTTACCAGAGTAATCCTTTAACGGATGTTCACATTGCCAAAGACCCTTTTGAAAAAGAAACACAAGGTTTTAATCACTAAAAATGATCCTGCTCCGTTAACGCGCTCGCGTCTCATTCAGAAAACATAAAATACACAAGAGTCAATAGTATTTCACAACAGAATGATTGATCACGAACAGAATCAATCACGAGACACAGAAGAGGCAATGGCATTTCTCAACCAACGTTGACGTAAGGATTCTTGTAGCAGCGTTTTTTGAAATCACGCACAGACTGCAGCGGTGCACAGGAAGTATACGGAAGACGGAGAAAGCGACCGCGTTTATTCCTCAAAAGACTGGAAATATTAATATGTTTCAAATAAATTATGACGGTAGTTGTATTTGCCTGCTATATCATGTATTTTATTGACAGATGGTAGGTTTAGGGGCAGGGTTTGGGTTATGTGTTCATAACTGTGTAAATAATATAATTTAAATAAAACAGTTTTGAGTGTTTACGTTAAAAAATCACACCTATGCAATGAAGCCATTGTTTTTACTCAATATATCTTTTGATATACTGACTAAAAAGGGGTACCTTGATCTTCAAAAATCGGCGGAAAAGGGTTTTGACCAAGTGTTAAAAAGTGTGAGGAGTTGGAGTAAGACTGTGTTGCCAACACAGTCTCACAACCAATTTAAAAGTATTTTATGAGGTGGCTAATTCAACCTCACTTATACGGTTCTATATGATTTGTCTAGAGACGGTTAGGTTAAGGGCAACTCGTAAAATATGCATGATTTAGTAAAAATCATATGAATTTGTACAAATGAGTTAGCCGCCTTTTAAAATATGTATGAATTCCTTTGGAAGTTCATTGATGTTAATTATTTACCCATTTAGTTAATTAATAATTGAAATGGAAAGTTCAAATAAATAAATACCCTGATACAAATAAAGGTGTGGGACATGTTCATGGACAACCGTTGTACAAAAATAATTGTATTATTATTCCAGTATTACTGCCTTCTCATATTAGGGTCAGGCAAGTCTTGGGGATTGGGTTATTAGGTGAACAACAACCACTTATTACACTTCAGGTGTAAATTTACCAGTAGGAAAGGGCATATGCATAGCTGGACTTTTAAACCTAGGGAGCAAACCAAGTCAAAACCGCAGCAACCGAGGCTGGAGTTTAGTTTTGTCTTTAGTTTGTTTATGGTCAGATTCTTCTCCAGTTGTTGCATATCGTAAAAAAACAAAACAAAAAAAACATTGGTTGGATGTAAACCATTGGTCTCAAACTTAATTCCTGGATGGTCACATCTCTGCAGAGTTTAGCTCCAACCAACTCCAATTCACACCTGCTTGTTTCTAGTTATCCTGACGACCTTGATTAACTGGATCAAGTGTGTTTGATCAGGGTTGGAACTAAACTGTGCATAGCTGTGCATATGAACTTTATTACCCTTACTGATTTCCACTTATTCACACAGCCTGGCATTGTCCCCTTTTGCTGTCCAGTTCAAGTCATCCCATACACACACGCACACCAATGTCAGGCCCATTTCACAGTGCGTCCTCAGCCGCCTCTGTGTGTGGCTGGGGGGCAGCGATCACTCCATTGCTGTGTAAACACTGGGACACAAGCTCACACCCTCCATCTGATTAATGGACTAAGAACATTGAATATGACAGCGCAGCCAAGCCTGCAAGATCCAGCAGCACACAATGCAAAAGACTGCTCTGTTCTTCTCTCCTACTTTCTCTCTATTGATAAACTGTTCTTAAGAGAAAAAAACTAGGGTTAATTAGGGTGCTCAGGGTTTTTACCCATCACATTAATAACTAACTGTTTTAAATATAATGGGGTGTATGAAATTAATTTGTTTTTTTAAAGAATAATTTTTTGGGGGGAGATTTCCCTTTTTGTAGCATGTTTTCTTTCTGTCCCCAAAAATGTACAATGTTTGAAAAAAAACCCCAAAAAACTGAAAACTGACAGAGTTTGAGTAAAAATATATTCTGAAGCAATATCACATCCATTGTGCCTGCAGCAGCACTTTTGCTAAACCTTTATTAATTAATTAATGAATTATTTTATCTATTTATTTTAATGGTAACACTTCATTATGATGGTCTTTATTTGTCTGTTGACACTAAGTAATGTCGCAACTACATGTGAACAATCTCTCATTAGAGCAATAGTAAACTGTCTGATTAATATCTGCTAAATCTCTTTTGTGATGATCTCCCATAGACATTACTATAAGTAACTTTGCAAGCACTTGTCAACTAACCCTGACCCTACCAGTCTACTAATAGGTGCAATGTTACTTGCACCTATTATTAACTTTTATTAATAT
>JAUMHQ010000066.1:3249906-3262576 GCA_032361165.1 Enteromius paludinosus | reverse complement strand
TATAATCATTAGGTTTTAGCCAGGTTTCTGTTAAGCAGAGTACATCAAAACTATTATCTGTGATCATTTCATTCACATTTCATTCACAACATCTGTGATCATTTCATTCACAAAGACTTTGGGTGCAAGTGATCTAATGTTTAGGAGCCCAAGCTTTAAAAATTATTTCTGCTCATGTATTTTGTATTTTTCAGATTTTTTCTAGATCCTGCATTAAATGTATGTTTTGACCTCACTATTCGGTGAATAGTGAATTGGGAACGGTCTCCATCAGGCTGCTGAAGTCCCTCTTCAGAATCTCCGTCTGCCGCAGTCTGGTGTCGTTCACCCCTGGTGTCGTGCAGGACGATCGCACCGACGCTCTGGCCTTCCTTCAGGATCTCGGGTATCTGTGCAGAAACATCGAGAACGTGAGTGCCAGGAAAACAGTGTGTGTGGACTTTGCCTTTAGCTAAGGTAGCACGAATGTACCAGACAATGGAATCTCCGACGATCACAGCGCGTTCGGTCTCGTGGAGGGCAGCGAAGCGGCTCCAGGTGGAGATCTCGAAGCCCGGAGGTGGGGATGTCCTTGACCGGGTTCTGGCTCGCGTCTTCCTTTGCTGCTGGACCCAGGGTCTGTGTCCCAGCGCCAGGGTGAAGGTCATCTGGGAAGATCGCGTCCGGGGTGCATGGGACCTGTGCAGAGAAGCACACGGAGTAGAGGTGGTCAGTGTATCGCGCTGTATGCTCACCCGGAAGGATTCCAGAACTGCTCTCCGCTCCCTCCGCTCAGTCTTTCTCTCCAGCAACTCCCATATCTGCTTCTCCACGGCCTCCAGCTCAAGCTGCAACGAGGGCAGCTCAAACGTGTCCTCCGCTGCACTCAAAGGTAGACACAAATTCGCCATTAAAGCACATAACTGTGAGTAAACAATAGTAATGTGTGTGAGTAGTGTGTAGACAATGCAAACAAGGTTAGCGGCGACCACGCTGCTGCTGCTAATGAGCTAAAGCTAGCGGAGTCAGGAAATCAAAACTAAGATAGTGATAACAAAGCACCCGCCACGTAAACAGGAAGATCGATCTCTTCTCCTAGCGCGATTCCAAAATAAAAGTATGTTCCTTCACATTATTTATTTAATCCCTTTTTATTAAACCCTTTCATTTTTATATTCACGTTTTCATATATCCAATATTATTACATTCGTTTATCAGTGTTATTCAGTTGCCCTATGTTTCCTCCTAATTAAATTAGGAAAAACCCTGATTATAATAAACATATCTCGCTAAACAGAAAAGACGCAGAGAGAGGTGTGTGTGTGCTGGCTCTGCTCCTCTCAGCCTCTCGCTGAACAGAACATACGCAGAGAGAGGTGCGGGCGCACCGGGGAAACGAGCCACGATCTCATCTCCCCCTGGTATTCGCATATTCCACGATTTCAAAATAAAAGTCCCTTCACTTTATATATTTATTATATCTTTTATTAAAATTTCACAACATTTTTATATTTTATATTATTTTACATCCGCTTATTGGCTACATTCGGTTCCTCCATTCTTTCTAAAGTTTAATAGGATCATCAAAATAAAATAAACCAAAAAGGATTAATTTGAGAAGTCAATTTGCTTCAAGCCCCTCATTCCTGTACGGAACGAAACTACTTTTTATTCATATTTACACCCTGTAGACACAACACATGTACAAACGCGCAATTGGCGTTTCTCAGTAAAACCAGCAACCGCACTGAGGATCTATCTACCTCGTATCGCTCTCCTGAGTTTCCAAACTGCTGTTTTATCACTTGCACAGTCTATAGATCAATCTCCAGCTCCAAGCTAACTCCTCCATCCCGTTCCGAATCATCCCAGCCAAACTGACCAGTCATGTCCCCAGAATTCCTTCCTTCTCTCTTTTCCCTCATGCCTCACAAGTCTCACCAGTACCCCCGTATGTCCATCTCGACTTCATCAAGGGAAGATGCAGATTTGTGCATATTCGTAAATAAGTGAATATAATTTAAATCATTTCTCGCACACTCGCACACACTGTGCTAAATCAGAGGTTCTCAATCCTCATCCTCTCCTCGCACCCCTCGCTCTGCGCATTTCATATGTTTCTTTTGTCATTTGTTCTGTTTGAACGTATGCGCACTGCGAAGTGGACATCAACGAATATTCCGCTATGATTCCAGTTTGAAGTGAATTTATACATTCCATTCAAAGTGTATTTAAGTGTGCGAGACGTAATTTAAATTGTATTCACTTATTTACAGCGCAAATCCGTGAATGAATGTTCAGAAGTGAAGTAAACTTTAACGGACACTGTGTAGGGACCATGTTGATTGGCAACACAGCCCATGCACGGAGCTCTCTTCTAATGAGCTGATAATGAGAATCAGGTGCGTTAACTAAGAGAGAGATGCAAAATACGCAGAGCAGGGGGGGCTCAAGGACCAGGGTTGAGAACCACTGCATTAAACAATGGTGTAACTGAATTTATTATAAAAGCTCCGTTACTTGGTAATCCCCCCTATGATACTTCATGTCCAGCCCTATTACTACGACATTACTGCCGCTCTCAAAAAAAAAATACCCATTCACCCGATTTTGACACCTCCTCTGTGTTTGATGGAGAAACATGTTCCTTTTCTACTTTATTTTTCGCCTACTTTGGCTGCAAACAATCCCATAGGATTTCCATTCTCCGCCTAGGCTATCTTCCCCTCAGATCGATAAAACCCTAGATGACATGTTTACCCTGACTTTGGGGTTCCTCAGATGCTCGGATATTTCAGTAACCCCCCGTTTAACCCAAGCATCCACCCCATTAACTCTGACCTTCGGGTCAAAGACAACGAAACTATTGCTTCCTCATATAAAGAGCAACCGACCAATTCAAGAAGGCCATTACATATATATCTTCAAGCTCCAAGCGAAATTAATCCCTTTTTAAACTCTGCTCGCCTTTCTCCAATACTGGAATTCTAGCTCCGTTTCCCCATCCGACCCTCTATTCCAGGGGCGCCAAACTCACTTTAGGTTGAGGGCCGGATCAGAGGAAATGTCCCCTTGTGCGGGCCGAATTTAGACACCTTAGAAATCTGCCACAAACTCGTCAGTTACAAGCAGCTGTCATATTCACCCATCCACCCCACTTCCCCTCCTTTCCCTGGCCCCTTCAGTTAAGATATGCCGCCTTTTCCCCTGAGCATTGGTCTCTTCCCCTGAGCATTGGTCCTTATTTTTCCCCCGAGGATCGGTCTCATTCCCGAGCATCGGTCTCAGCCCCCAAGCATTGGTCTCTCCTCCTGAGCATTGGTCTCTAGCCCTTTGAAAACATTGGTTTCCAAAGAGAATTGGTCTCTAGCAACTTATGAACATTGGTTCCCAAAGAGCATAGGTCTCTAGCAACTTACGAACATTGGTGTTCATTGAGCATTGGTCTCTGGCCCCTCAAGAACATTGGTTTCCAAAGAGCATTGGTCTCTAGCCCCTTAAGAAACATTTGTTTCCAAAGAGCATTGGTCCCCAAAGAGCATTGGTCTCTAGCCCCTTTAGAGCACTGGTCTCTCGCCCCTTTAGAGCATCGGTCTCTAGCCCCATAAGAACATTTGTTTCCTAAGAGCATTGGTCTCTTGCCCCTCAAGAACATAGGTTTCCTAAGAGCATTGGTCTCTAGCCCCTCAAGGACATTGGTTTCCTAAGAGCATCAATCTCTAGCCCCTCAAGAACATTGGTTTCCTAAGAGCATCGGTCACTAGCCCCTCAAGAACAT
Organism: Enteromius paludinosus; assembly: GCA_032361165.1. Lineage (NCBI taxonomy): Eukaryota > Metazoa > Chordata > Actinopteri > Cypriniformes > Cyprinidae > Enteromius > Enteromius paludinosus. The sequence continues at coordinate 3,258,819 of JAUMHQ010000066.1, read as the reverse complement.
TGGTTTCCTAAGAGCATTGGTCTCTAGCCCCTCAAGAACATTGGAGAGCTCGAACAGGTCCCTACAATTCCCCAGAGCACTACCCCACCCACAGGCCGCCCCTCTTCCATCCAACCCTTCATTAGGTTCAACAGCCTCTTTTCTTTTGCGTTTTTTGGGCGCTCACCTGTTTGGCGGCTGTTTTAATTTTTGCCTTTTGGGGAGCCCTCAGGGTTGGGAATCGGTTGTCAGCCTCTTCCCTTCCCGAGCCCTAGGGCTATTCAGCCTAGGGCTCGGCAGCCCTTCCAACCCTGAGCATTTTCTCCTGAGCAGCACGCCAAACAAGCTTCGGTTTATTTGAATGCCGACAAGCCTCGGACTCGTGAAATATAGTTTTGTGAAATATAAGTTCTTGCAACGCATTTCGGGTGGAGGGGTGCGAAGTCATTCGTCTTTGATCTCCGTCTCCCTAATCTCCCAATCATCCTATTACCTTATCAGATCTCAAGCCAGGCCCTTTAAATAGCCTGAGTCTCTTCCTTCCTTAGCTCGATCTAAATATCCCACCCCAACACCTCCTCCTTCTCTTCAGGGGGAGCCCTCAGGGTCTGCCCCCTCTGTCTGCTGTTCACCCTAGGGCTCGGCAGCCCTTCCAACCCTGAGCATTTTCCCCTGAACAGCACGCCAAAACAAGCTTCACTTTATTTGAATGCCGACAAGCCTCAAACTCGCGAATTCCCTTTTCTGCAGTCCAGGTGGCTTGTTGTAGTGTGGAGGAGGTGAGAGATGGCATCCTCTGTGGAGCGGTTATGTCTGTATGCAAACTGTAATGGATCCAGTGTGTCCGGTAGTGATGCAATGATCATCCCAACACTCATCCCAACACTCCTGCAGAACAAACTGACCCATCTCTTTCCCTAGCGCTGTCTGTCAGTGGATTACCAGCTTTCTGAAAGAGAGGCAACAGCTAGTGAGAATGGGCAAAATCACATCCAGCACCTGTATGACCAGCACTGGAGCTCCTCAGGGCTGTGTTCTCTCCCCACTGCTCTTCTCTCTCTACACCAATGACTGCACTTCTAAAGACCCCTCTGTCAAGCTCCTGAAATTTGCAGATGACACCACACTCATCGGCCTCATACAGGAGGTTGAAGAGCTGGCTGTCTGGTGCAGTCTTAACAACCTGGAGCTGAACATGCTCAAAACGGTGGAGATGATAGTGGACTTCAGGAGGAACCCCCCCTGCTCTCCCCCAACTCACCATCATGGACAGCACTGTGGTAGCAGTGGAGTCATTCAGGTTCCTGGGGACCATCATCTCCCAGGACCTGAAGTGGGACACTCATATCGACTCCATTGCCAAAAAGGCCCAGCAGAGGCTGTACTTCCTATGCCAGCTGAGGAAATTCAACCTGTCACAAGAGCTGCTGAAAAAGTTCTACTCAGCCGTAATTGAGTCTGTCCTGTGTACTTCTATAACTGTTTGGTTTGGCTCAGCTACAAAAACAGACATTAGAAGACTAAAGAGGGCTGTTCGATCTGCTGAAAGGATTATTGATGAACCCCTGCCTATCCTTCAAGAACTCTACACATCCAGAGTGAGAAAAAGAACTCAGAAAATCACTATCACTTTCTATTTAATCCATAGCACACATGTACATACAATCCACAGTTTATTTATTTAAATTTATTATTATTGTTATTATTGTGTTTTTTTATTTTTATTCTGTGTACACTCTGTGTACTGGTAGATGTGACACCAAAACAAATTCCTTGTATGTGCAAGCATACTTGGCAATAAAGCTCTTTCTGATTCTGATACTGATTCTGATGATGAAGTCTCTGACCAGTCTCTCAAAGCACTTCATCACCACTGATGTCAAAGCTACAGGGCGGTAGTCGTTGAGGCAGGTGGGCTGGGGTTTTTTGGGGACAGGAACAATGATGGACTTCTTAAAACATGAGGGGACTGTGGACTGTTCCAGGGAACCGTGGCTAGCTGGTCAGCGCAGGCTTTCAGAAACAAACCTGTGATGCCATCAGGTCTTGCTGCCTTCCTGATGTTTACTCTCCTGAATTCCCTCCTCACATCATGCTCCTTGATGGTGAACGCATTGTCTTCACTGGCTCTTTCAGTATGCATGCAATTAGCATTGCTAGCGCGACAAGCTGCAGTCTCAAAGTGAGCATAAAAAGTTTTTAGCTCGTCAGCCTGAAAAGCGTCCACGTTCCCCGATCTGGAGGGTGGTGTTTTATAGTCTGTGAAGTCCCTGCCACAGGCTCGTGTTGGAATTGCGAATAGTTTGGAATAGTTTGGAACAGGTTGGAATAGTTTCCTCCCGTAGCGCCGCTTCGCCTCCTTCACCGCTCTGAGCGCGCCATAAGATGTAGCCTTGTAATCATCCATATTCCCGATGGCGAGCCCCGTGTTATAGGCAGCGGAGCGGGATCTCAGAGCGATGTGGATGGTTTTATCCACCCACGGCCTCTGGTTTGGAAATGTTCAGATGATAGTTTTCTGTAACGTATCATCCATTAATTTCCCTATAAATCCCACAACCGCTTCCGTAAACATGCTGACATAATCAGAGCTGCGGCGGAACATGTCCCAGTCTGCGTCATCTAGCGCATCCTGCAGAGCGGCCATTGATTGGCCCGTCCAGCGTGCGACCTCCCTCGGCACCGGGGCTTCCTGTTTCAGCCTCTGTTTGTAAACAGGCATAATGAAGGTGACGGCGTGGTTCAATTTCCCAAACGATGGTAGTGACTGTGCCTTATAACTGTTCTTGTAAGGAGTTTAGCATTGGTCTAATGTCCTTTCGGCCCTTGTGGGGCAGCTGATGTGCTGATGGAAGTTCGGCAGTGAGCACTTGAGGTTGGCACTGTTGAAAGTTGCTAGAGTGCTGTAGATCAGGGGTCTTTAATGTTTTTCAGGGCAAGGACTATCAGGTGATTTATACTGTCACTCATCTTAGTTCGGGATGGAGTTATGAAGCAGACAGTCTACTAATATTCTAATGACTGTTAGTTGACATGTAGTGGCAAAGATACTTACTGTTAGTAAAATGTCTAACGTGAATTATTTAAATAAAATTACCTAAGTATAAGACATTCACAAGCACCTCTAAGTTTAATACTCAGTATGACTTTATAATTTATTAAACATTTGAATTGAAAAATATATCAAAACTGATATTTTGGATAAAACAAAATTGCTTATTGACCACTGGCCATCAAGATGCATTTTTGCTTGATTTATTAAAAAAAGAAAATGCATTTGCTGTATGAAAATGTATAACTAGAATTATTTTATTTATTTATTTATTTTAAACATGCATGACACTCGTCTTTCAGTGTGACCTGAACACTCTCTCTAAATGTGAGGCCTGTGGGATACATGATTGATGGCAGTAATGAGGTTCCCGTTCATGCGCTTATTGGTATAAATAACATCCCCATATCAGACAGAGAGGCACCATGAAAGAGATGCGCCTCTGATAGCCATAACTCCATCACCCTGCAGTGATAGCAACAAGTCTGAACCCACACAACATCATTTACACACTACCTGCTCTCAGACCCCATATGACATGGAAATTGTCGAAATTGGATTGTGTCCTCAGCTTTTAAAAGAGATTCGATTTTACAGTTGGACGTTTTCTGCCTCCCAACCTTACTGCTCTCTCTCTCTCTCTCTCTCTCTCTCTCTCTCTCTCTCTCTCTCTCTCTCTCTCTCTCACTTTGGAGCAGTTCGTTGTGAAATGGTGGGACCCCAGTCTCCTGTCCTAGGGCTCATCCGTTAGCTCAGTTTAATGTAGTTATGAAGGGGGGGTTGAGCTTCCTGTCTTGGCCAAACAGACCTGGTTAAATGAGGTTTTTAGTTGCCTGGGGGAGCAAAGTGTAATGGACCTTATTAACTCTCTCTTCTCTCTCTGTATATATGTGCGTGTGAGCGCAGAGGAAGAGATATGGAGGTTAAGGGTACAGCCCAGGAGAGTGACGGTGTATTTGTTGTGAAAAAGCACTGTAGGATGTGCCACAGCACTGTTATTTACATTTCCACCAAGTTATATTGCAGCATGGCCAATTTTAAGACAACATTGTTAGACTTAACAATGCTTAAAATAGCACTATTTTGTATATCAAATTAGCATTATTTTCATCTGACCATAATGTGCAGCTCTTATAGAAAGAGCATTTGTCAAGAATGATTTTCAAACAGTACTTTAGTGAGCATTAAAAAAGTAGATTTAGCACACGTTTTAAAGGAGTCCTTATATAAAGTACAGTAATAAAAAGTAAATTATGCCAAAGTGTAAGATAAATGTAAAACTATAATAAAGCACTTCATATATTTTTAGTGTGTAAGTCAATGCATACAAATAATTGTAAATAATTGTTCTCTGTTAATTATTATCATAATTGTTACAAACCTAACACTTAATTTGAAATTATTTAAGTGTAAAATAGAAATTAGACACTCTTGGAGTACACTTGAGTGGCCACTTACTTCATAACATAATATTAGGTTACCCTGTCAATACAGTTGTACTCTCAGAAACAGTGTAAAGGGGGTTTACCCAGAAGTCACTAGGCTATTTAACATAGCAATGATGACTAAAAATGTGCAGTTTGTGACTCATACAACTGTATTTAAATTGATTCATAGATGAAATTATATTTTTGGCTTAAATAAACCAAATAAGGAACATTTTAAATAACTTGACTAAACATTTTGTACAGTACATCTACAGTAGACTGGACATGACACGTTTCCACAAGAATATGTAAAGATATTGTATAAGACAGCACTTATACCTTTTCCGCCATCAGATCAGACCTTTAACCACTAGTCCACATAACCGTAGAGGCCATTACACTTCTGATTTTCACATTTTAGTTTTGGTCATAAAGTGTTACTGGTGTACAGTTGAGACCTCTAACTCAATCATGTTAGCAAGTATTATAATGCATAACATTTACATTCTGTATCCTTGATCATTAATACATTTGAAAACTACTGTTTGCACTTGTTTTGATGATCATGTGTATTTACAGACATTTTATTGACACATGCTGAGCAAAGAGCATCTATTCCCTGCCGCACACAAAAAGTACAAAACACACATGTCTGACCTACCGCACCCTTTCCCATGGGTGTGTGTTGTGTGGGTGGGGTGCTGGACTCAAGAGGAATGAGGTAACCCAAGTTACAGGTCATCATGTGTGTGTGGATGTACTTTGGAGCCACAGTTATCTCTGGAAGTGAAGCTAAATGTGAAAAAACATCTCTCCGGAGTTGAAAAATAAAATCATTGGAATAACGTAGCTACGTCTACATTTTTGCAAAACTGCAAAAACATATCTACATAATTCACTGTAGATTCCAGGAATAGATAAATAAACACTTGTTTTCAAATCCTTGCTCAATTTAAATTATGACCATAAATTATCTTGGGGTGTACTTATGCCTGTCTTGTTTGGTTCGTTTGCCCCTTTGGTGTTGACTTTTTGGGAAGGTGTGATTACAGCAATCACACTTTTTAGGTGTGAACATAATCTGACCTCGATCCATCCCAATTCCAAAAAGCACTGCATCTTTTGAGTTAACAGGTTCCTGTAGTTGGAGTTGCCTTATGGGAAAGTGTTGCATTCGCTATATTTGCGAAAGCCTGCAATAGCTGTTTTTGTTAAGTTTCACTTTCACTTTATATCTAGTACATCTTCTGCGCAGTGGTACTGTCAGTATGCCATGTACAAGAGCTTAAGAGCACGTTCTCTCTGCGCTGGATTCATATCGCGTTAGTAAGCATAACAGAAAATCAGTATAACAATAGCACTACAAAAACTCTGCATGATTAGGCTGTTTTCAAAATTCCTGTTTTTTTCCTGCTTGAGAATTTATATCTAATTAACGGATGACCTCAGCACACTGGTGGTTTTCCACTTTAATTTAATGCTATGTAAATAATGTACACTGTAAAAAATGGAACTGCACATTTCCCAGTTTATGAAACCTTTTGAGTCTCAAATAAAAAAATGCTGTCTTCTTTAAACTACATAAAAACCCTTGTCAGACCAACACAATTACCCCAACAGTTGTCTGAACAAATAATTTCATAAAATATGCAGTTACTTATATAGGATTAGTTGTTTTGCAGTTTGCTAATTCAATAGAAATTTGTTGTTATTGTTTTATCATAATTGTTACAGTAGGTATTTGTTATGGTCATTGGTATAAGAATAACTTTACTCAACTAAAGTTGAGTACATTCAAAAAAGCTTTGCAGCGAGTTGCCTTTCGATTTTAAGTTGTCAACTTCTCATTTTAACAATGTAAATAAAACATCACCATATTAATGTTCATCTGTTTCAGATAAAACTGAACATACTTTTAGCATCACTACCGGCCATCTTACTTTGACCTACCAACCTAACATCCTTTTTACAGAGGTTACACCTCAGGCTTGTTTATTTATGTATTTTTATTTATTTTATTTTCGTTAGCTTGATACAAAAACATTGCAAGTCTACGTGAAGCTGGATAGCTAGGTAAATGTTTGTTTATATGTGTGTATGTGGTTTAACCTCTTTGTCCATCAGTTGCACTTTCCTTCTCCATCGTTCTCTCTCTGGGGACACGGCTGTCGATTGCCTTCCATTCTCTTGCACACCCTGGCTGTCCTGTAACCATGGTAACAGCCCAGATGTTGGACCCTGATTAGCCGAGACTGCCAAATAAAATCAGGGTGATGATAAAGATCAGTAGGTGGGCTGAGGGGGCTGATGGGTAGCTATAAAGGGACAGTACTTCTATACACACACACACACACACAGATATATAAACATCAACAAATGTGTACACACATAAAGGACTGGTGAGAATTAAAAAAACAAAACAAGAAAAACAGTAGGTTTTACACATTCGCTGGTGCATTATGGGTAAACATTCTCACAGCAAACAAGCACCTGACCAGCTAAACCCATAGCAGCTCTAAATAGGAAATAGAAAGTGCTGTTTCAATCAATTTGCTTAAAAAAGTCTGCACAAACAAGCAAACAAACTCAAATTTCTTTTCATTTTCCTCACAATGATGTGGCGTGACACGGATTACAAAAATAGCTGTGGGCCTTTTATTCGCTTCCAAAGAAAACACTTCATTACTCCACCTGGCATCGTGATGATGTGGTGTTAGCGGCGATCTGCTGGGAATAAAGGTGCTCATTGTCCCAAGATCTCTTCAAGGTCATGACAAACACACACACATACAAATACACACACACACACACACACACACACACACTCCAGCTTGATATTCCCTGTAAAAAACTGCCATGTTGGAGTGAGCTAACATTTCTCCTAATGTGTAGTTCTCAGTCCCATGGTGATTGATGTTTTTGTAAGTAAGAGTTGTTAAGTCCTAGGTGAATAGCGTCTGTTTTCAAATTGAATTGAACAGTGTTGGGGAAAGTTACTTTTAAAAGTAATGTATTGCCATATTGCCTTACTCCCTAAAACGTAACTACTAATGTTACTTATATACTTTTTATATATATTTATATACTTTTACGTTACTTTTCTCATCTGGACTGGGCTGACTTGTTTGTTTTTAAAGGCATCATTGTATGTAAAATTTTTACATGTAGTTTGAACTCAATTTTATCAGTGTGCCTACACAAATACTCTATAATGACAAAAATATACAGTGTTTTTATTATTATTATTATTTTAGTTCTGAAAAAAATCATAACCCCTTTCCAAACTAAAGTCATTCACAGATTCTTAAAAGAGTTGGCGTAGTTCTGTACAGAACACATGTTCAATACGTGAACCCTTGCATTACATTGATATAGTATTGTGACGGTTAACAATTGAAATATCCGGGGACTGTTGCTAAAAGTGAAGGCTCTATCATGTTGGAAATATGCCCTAAACCAAATCCAACCCTAAACCTACCAGAGAGTGTTAACAAATGCAAAAGTGAAATAAAAACATATTTGTAAAACCATTTCAACTTCCTTTTATGCAGATTTTAACTGTTTTGTCAAACTGTAGTTACACACGATATCTGTACACATGAATGTTACAGACCGGAGCTCCTCGTCTCTCAAACACATCTCTGTACTCCGAATCAACTGAGCAATTGAACAAACCTACGGTCTATGAAAACACATAGATATGAAGCTGGATATGTGTGATGCTAACTTTTAAAAGCATCAGTTTTCAAATATCCCAACAAGTCATAACATGAAGTAATTGTCAGAAAAATTACGCTTTATTAATCAAAACTGTGTACATTTTTATGAAAATGAATAAAAGTTGAAGAGATGAAGATGCATTGGATTTGGTTTATTTATGAAGGGAGTGTGCCCTAATCTACTTAAATGTTTATGTTTATATTTATGCAAATCATTTGTAATGCAGCTTCACCTACAGATTTTTGCAAATCACCTTTCCTAATAAAAAACTAGTTAGCATGTTCAGCAGCAAAATGCAGCTAAAGGTTACAGCCTCATAATAACAGTTCATTACTCCACGTAAGAGAGGGGCAGGGTGAACAGAGCTCATTAGCATTTAAAGGAACATGCAGCGAAGACGCTTGCTATGAACAGAGCTGTTTTTGATGGTAAAAAAGGGTAGTGCTTTACAGTACCATTGAGAAATTTTGACCAAAGTATATCATAGGCTTTTCATTTAGACACTAAAACGTCATGTCTGTAAAGTGGAGGGCACAGCTCAAATAATTCAGAACAGAATTAAGATACAGAACTTTTATCTGATTACTTATGGTTCATTTAACCTGTTAAACTCTATGAACTAAAGTTACATTCAAGTTAAGTCTTGAATTTTTAACCATTTGTGTGCACCAATAACCCCATATGTGGTACCATTTGAAAGCTTAGAATCTCTATTTTATGCAGATATGAATCACT
>JAUMHQ010000066.1:3221768-3238808 GCA_032361165.1 Enteromius paludinosus | reverse complement strand
TAAGACTTTATCTGCAGCCAGTACTAACTCAGTTAGAAAATCAGCAAACTCTTTAATAAAGTCTGTATGATGCCCTGGTTATTATTATTGCAACTACTACTTAGTAGGCTTTGTTATACAGTTAAATTAATGTGGGCTTATTCTTTTCTGAAGTCATAATACCAACTAGTTTTAAAGTGACACTTTTTTTCTCCCTCCATTTCTAATGCCCCCTGGATGTACGGTGCCCTTAGCATTTGCCTATACTGCCTATGCCACGGGCCGGAATTCAACTTTGCCATGATGTCAGGCGCTCTGGCTCCCTGAACAAATTGGACTATGGTGGCTGGTATCTCTATTTTCACATTCCGTACAGTATCAATCAATCACTTTTATTTATAAAGAGCTTTTAACAATACAGATTGCAGCAAAGCACTGAACATTATCAAATACAATATCAATAGAATCACCAATTTGCTAGAGCACTTTATACAAAGTCTTATTTAGAGTCTGTTTAATAGAAACAGAGAGAGTGTTTTATGTAGGTGTGTACATGACATTTCTAAGAGTGGGTCTGAGTTCCACAGTACTAGCAACTTCCTCTCTTTCATAATTATTTTCTTGGAAAGCAATCCTCAGACATTTTCAGAAAAGACAAATGTAAAATACAAAAACCCACAAATTACCTTTATACCTATTTCATAATCCTCATGTTATTTGCATCTTATAAGATCATGTTTCTTTCTGTGCTTGACTTTTTCCTTTCACATAATGACATAAATATGTTAAATGATACAAATTTCCTGTGTGCATTTTAGTGTATTTCATTTAAACATTTCTTTGCTGCTGACCTTTAATGATCCAATTCAACCATAAAAATTGTGATGCAAAGTAGCGTTCCCCCTCACAGCACAACAAAATATATTTTCAATGTTGTTTTGGGCCCCATTGACTTTGATTGTATGGGCCAACATAATTTATTTATTTATTCATTCAACATAAGAACAGAGGCTACACAAGTTAAAGTAAATGATGACAGAACCACCTGAACTGTACCTTTAAAAATAAATAGGTCATGTTTTAGGTATACTGTATATTCGAAGGGAAAACAATAACGAGAGTGAGTGAGAGAGAAAAATGGAGGGATGAACTTTCTTCCCTGGGCCCAGCTGTACTATGACATCCCACATTGCAGAATTCCTTATTTTAAGAGACTCCGACTTCTTTTCCTGTTTTGGTTTGATGTTTCTGCCCAGTATATCACCTAGTCCACCTCCCAACATAAAACGTTTTATGACTTTGAAAAAGACTTTAAAGCAATCACCCGTAAATCTCTATGAGTAATAAAGAGCTAGAATTAAAGTTCTGTCTGCTTCGCTTGTTGTCTTTTCTTGTCAGTCGTTTAAACATCTTTCAGGTGGGTTTGGGGGTTTTCATAACCTGAAAGGAAATGATCAGTGCACAATGGGAGCTTGAATACAGAATCTGGTGAGAATGCCTGCTTACCAAAGCTGGATAATATGGTTTAGATAAAGAGAAATGCCAAGACAAACCCCCCCAAAAAGTTCCTCTTCCCGTTTACCTGGAAAAGTGCACTGGCACGTGGCCTGACCGCATTCCTGCAGGGTCCGATCATGAATCTCCCTGAGGAATCTGAGCGGTTGAACCCTCTGAGATGACCTGCAGCCAACTCCTTGTAGACCCTCGTAAAGACAGGCCTGGGTGGTCAGGTCTCTCTCATCTCTCCTCCCTTTGTCTCTGCCCCCTCTCACCTCTATACATCACCTACAGGGGAGTGCAACGTTAGACCTAAATCCATCAGCCAGTTCGGGGCCAGTTTGGACTAGCTAAGGCCCTTTGGGTGCCAAAACCTTACCTAAAAGAAACCAGCACATGCAAATAAACTAACAAAGGAAACATAGTTAGACCAAGGGTTGAGGGTTTGGCTAGTTTAGTATGCGCCAGTTCAGCCCGATCTCACTGCAATTTGTACATATTTTACAAGATGGCTAGTTCGTATGAATTTGTACTAATGACCTTTACCTACCACCACCCCTAAACCTTCCCGTCACTGGGGTTTTAGACAAAAAAGGTGATACGAATTTGTACGAATTAGCCACCTCTTATAATACGTAAGAATTAGTTGTTAGTACACTGGATTAAAAAAAAAAAACTGTATTATATTAAAAGTTCACTGTAGAGTATTTTGACAGAGAGATGGACTGAATTTGATTACCTGCATCTAATGCAGCATTGATTATGAAGGTCTGTCTCATATTTACTATAAAGCATTAGTTTAAATGCAATATATTTGTTGTAATGGCAGAACAATGTAACTAAATTCGCCATCAGGAAATGTTATTATTAAATGCCACTATTAATTTTATCAGCCATAATAAAAGTTTTTAGGCAGTTCAGTCAAAAGCACAAAGGCAGCACTTTTTAGTTTTTTTAGTTTTATGATATCACTTGAATATCACACTCTCATCAATTCAAGTACCAGAAAGAACTTTTGTATAAATGTATACATACTGCAATGCAATTAAATATGATGTTCCAAATATAAATTTAATAAAAAATAATAAAGGATTCAGTTTCAACCAGTGGGTCCTACATTCCTCTCAGAATAGTTAAGCTAATCCCACTCTCTCTCTCTCTCTCTCTCTCTCTCTCTCTCTCTCTCTCTCTCTCTCTCTCTCTCTCTCTCTCTCTCTCTCTCTCTTTCTCTCTCTCTCTCGCTCTCCTGAGAAAATGAGCCCCATCTGACGAAGGGATTCATGAACTACTACTGTGTGTCAAAAACTGTCACCAGCCCCATTAAAAATGGACTCCTGATTTCCAGAGAAAACAGATCCACTATAGGTAGGTACCCTACAGAGAATCTGCCTGTATTCATGGAAAACAGTCCAGCACTTCTAACTGAAAAACCACTCAGGCCTTTTGTCAGCATGTGATGTTGAGCGCACAGATGATGAAATGCACTTCCTTTTCAGCCACACTACCTCTTTTCTGCCTCACTACCTCTTTTTGAGCTCTCAGTAGTGACAGGAGGGCTTCTGTCTAAAATGCTGACTGTGCTGAATGAATGCCATCAATGCCAGAGCAGTAGGTAAGATCAAGGGCAACTGATACAAACATCCAATTTCTTTAAACAAGCATTTTTGTTCATATAGCAGTATTTAAAAGTGTGCAACACACTGCTTTTGAAATTTATTACAAAAACAATGCAATTAAGTAAGTGCCTCTACATACATTTCTGCAACCCCATAATTATGTACCTTACTGAATGTTAAGCACAGTTTCAAAGTGAAATGTCCAAAGAGTGGCGCTAAAACACATGCTTATTATGTGACTGTAGCACGTGTTTATTGTGTTGCAGTGTTTTTATAATGCTGCTTGAGGTACGTTTTGCAGACATTCAGAATTCAATTATCCAGTGAGTGTCGCTAAAGATTAATGCTCTGTCATGTCGGACATATCCCCTACACCAAACCCAAACCTAAACCTACCCAATAGTGTTAACAAATGCAAAAGTAATAGAATAACGTATTCTCTGAAGCAGCCATGCTATTTGAACTTCTTTATGCAGATTTGAGCTGTTCTATTGAACCATAGTTTCACGGGGATTCGAACTAGCGCCTTTCATCGCCTAAGTGCAACGTAGTATCACCATGGGCATAAATTTAGTTTAACATACATTGTGTGCCTATGTAAGGCACACAAATAACTCAAATTGTACTAATTAAGAAATGTCAACAGCAGACCGCCTGCATTACTATGATTGAAAAAGCGGTGGTATTTGTGTAGAAACAACATTTCGGTCATGAGTTACTGATCTGTGAAATTCAAATCTGCATTGAATCTGCGAATCTGTTGCCAACTTTACTGAACTTGGAGAGTTAGTAAACTAAATGTTTAGACCACGCAGGGGGCTCTGCACAAAATAGATGCTGAGGAAATTAATTTTTCCAAATGAATGAAAGCTGTGTACCTTTTTGTGGCCAAAAGGGGGTCTTAAATTTGATAAATGTTGTGCCTAAATTTCACTAAAGTCACTTAATGTGTGTGACTGTGTGCGACACAGGACCTGAATGTCAAGGATGGGTGGCTAATTGTGGCCATTAATGTTAACATTATGCCAAGTAACCACAACTAAAACAAAGCTTTGGCATGTTATGCAGTGCACTATGCAACAAGCTAACGTTTTAGTCGCTAACATAGCAGATTCATGCAAAATTACATCAGCAATTGGTAAGTATCACGATCATACCTCCTGAAGGATCATGTGACACAAAAGATTGGAGTAACCTAATGATGCTGACATTTTGGATTTAACATTACACCCATAGTACCCTGAAACAAAAAATCAATCAAGATCTTTCTATAAAGGACTGTTTCCTATAGCTGTTGCCCTCTCTTTTTCCCTATCACTTCATCCCGAACCAAGCATCACGTTACGCCACACAGAGCCTCGGTCCAGCCCAAACAGACGCCCATCAACCCACCCAACGCAGAGAGACGCAGACAAACACACAGACACTCAGACAACCACAAAGAAACAAACAGAGCTGGGGGCAGACGGCTCGTGACCCGCAGACATGAACACACTGACTCTGTGTTTTCCGCACTCTGGTGGGTGTGTGTACAGTACTCCCCAATTCCACATAGTTTCCCGTTCTCACAGGAAGGGACTGTGGGAACCACGCTGTCACTTCCTGTGTCTGTGGGCCTCAACCAATCACCATCAGATAAGGAGCCGCTCCCAGCCAATCACAAGCACACATGACAGGACGCCAACTGCGATAAGTGTTACGCAGCCCGGAGAGAAATGTCTTGATCTCGAATTCCCTTGTTTCCCACCAAAAATAGTTGTTTGGAGACAAGGTAGTTTTTGTTTCGGCATAATTAGAGTCTCTTTCATCTGGTCGTCTGTTCCTCTCGACCTGCGACCCCCAGGGTCGACGCGCAGGATATCCCACTCTTCAGTGCCCCATAATGTGGCATTTAGAGAGGATGAAGAGGGGCATTCAGGCCTGAATGGACAGGAGAGAGAGCCCTATCGCTCCATCATTCCCTCGACAGGCTCGACACCCCCGGTTCAGGCCGCAGAGTCAGATCAAAGCCCCCAGAGCTCAAAGCGGCCCAGTGACACGTTGCTCTCTCATGCAGTGGGACGCATTAACTGAGCTCAGACTGTCCCGCTCATGCACCCAGGACGCTGGATGGAGCGGCGTATGTGCACGTGCAAACACACACACATTGTTTTCGCCGACACACATATTCAGTAAACCCTCGTTTTGGTGATGTAATGTCATAGACTAACTTAATGAGTCACACACATTTTGGGACTACATTTAAGGCCCGTTCCCACCAAGAACGATATTTATAAAGATTACTGTTACACTTTAGTAGACAATACTTGTTGACTATAAACTACGACTTTTCCCCCAATAAATTCTTAATTTGATGTTTATTAACACTTAGTAAGGTAGTTGTTAAGTTTAAGTATTGGCAGGATTTGGAATGCAGCATAAGCTCATGTAGAATGAGGCATTAATGTGTGCTTAATTAGCAGTAATAAATGGCAAATATTCTAGTAATAAGCAACTAAATGTAAAATAAAGTGTTACCAAGATTGCACTAACATAGTACACGCCAACGGATGGGATCGTCCTGTTTATTATTTGTTGTCTGTCGGTTTAAACTCTTGTGCGTGGCAGTGGAATCTCATTGCCTATCAATGTTTTTTTTATCATTTATTAGCTTGAAAACAAAACGTTTTGATTGTGTTTCCAAGAATAATGTTCCTCTTTGTTGTTACTGTTGTGTTGTGGACTTGTTCTAATAGAATTTGAGCCATTGTTAAAACTAGATACACTGCCCTCCAATGGTCTGGAAACACCCTAGAAAAGTGGGTTTTAGAAAATGTTGGCATGAATCCTTTTTAATTTGTGATAATTTTGGGACAACACAAACTTTGAAAACATATTTTACTACAGTATAAATAAACAGTTTATGCATAGAAAATACTTCAATTTTGGATTCATCATAATATCCAGCATTAGCAGCTATTACAGCTCTGCATAATCTGGGCATTTCCAAGCCGAAAATGATTCACACTGATTGGACACTTCTTACGGACATCACGGTCCAGTTCCTCCCGTTGTAGCTCAACTTTTTTGTGGCACCCCTGGTTAAGATATTTAGCTTTCTTTAGCTTCTAATAAATTCAGATCTGTTCTAAATAATATAGGACCACAATGAAAAAAAGAGGAAAATCCAACCTTTAATTCAAGTGCATTTATTCAGTGGGAAAAAATTCCCACATTAGGAAATAATTATTTTACATCAAACCATGTGTGCCACAATTATTAACCCCTGAGGTTAATACTTTGTACAACCCCCTTTTGCCAACAAAACAGCACCTAATCTTCTCCTATAATGTTTCACAAGTTGGGAGAATACAAAAAGAGGTATCTTCGACCATTCCTCTTTGCACAATCCCTCTAAATCATCCAGCAACGTGGGTCCTCTCCTTTGCACTCTCCTCTTCAGCTCACTCCACAGGTTTTCAATGGGGTTGAGGCCACCAGATTTTACTTTAAAATGTCCTGGTATTTCAATGCATTCATGATGCCATGCACCCTAACAAGGTTCCCAGGGCCTCTAGAAGAGAAACAGGCCCAAAGCATCACCAATCCACCCCCATACTTCACAGTGGCATGAGGTGCATCTTTTGTGTTCCGCCAGACCCACTTACAGTGTTTGTTGCCAAAAAGCTCTATCTTGGTCTCATCTGACTAAAGCACATGGTTCCAGCTGAAGCTTGAAAAAGAGAAATGGCCTCTGTGTCACGTCATATTTATACCCCGGGGAAACAGGAATTGATGAATTACTAATTAAATGTTCCTAGATGCTCTGATCAACTTTGTAAACTACTGTAGAAATGACAATTACATTTATTTCCTTGGAATTGTTAGGGGTGCCAATAATTGTGGAACAGGTGATTGTACGAAAAATAATTATTTCTTAGTCAGGGATTTTTTTTTTCTCCTTAAAATTCACTTGAATGTTACATTTTTCTACAATTTTCAGTGTGAGAGTATACTTCTGCACTAAAAATTGAATTTATTTAAAGGCTGTTAAACCCATCTTAACCAGGGGTGCCAATAATTATGGAGGGCAGTGTATATATTGCCATTATTATGTAATCAAAATAAAAAGTATCATTGCTGGTCATCAATGATAATGTCAAGTTACTAAAATGTATAGTATTTTGCAAAATATAAGTTTTTTTTACATAGTATATGTGTGTCTGCTGTGTACATTTATTTTGAATGTATAAAGACATATACAGTATATATTTTTTTCATATTTACATATAAACATAATTTATATTATATAGAAAAATATTTAATACATACACCATATTTTTCTTAAATATTTGCATGCATGTTTGTATTCGTATATATGGAGTAAACATATACAGCACATGCACATATATTATGTAAACAAAACTTATATTTTGTATGTATTTACAAAAGTGCACTCAAAATGGACTGCTTACATTATTAAAATGTTGCCTCTTTTTTCCCCAAACTTACACACAAATCCAAGAATAGCACTCACAAAATGCATCTCTTGTATTCAAATCACAAACACCTTTGCCATAATATCAATTCCTGTTAGGCTTTTGTGTGCTACAGAGAATTGTGTGTGGTGTTATGCTAAAAGTGAATTATGAAATTTAAAGTTATAATGAGCTTTAATTTAAGGGTATAATGATCACAACTGGAGGGAAGGTTAAGGAATTACAGCTCTTTAATATGTACCTTGAAAGCATATAACATCGTCTGCGAAACATGTTGGAGTAGTTTGATGGCATTAGTGTGCAGGGCTTTCAGTCACACTGGGTTACTGCTGTTTAGCGATAATGAGATGGAAGACAGCAACCCAGGAGTTTTCGAAGGTAAAAGAGGGGAATATTCTTCAACGGCCAAATCAATCTCCGGATCTCAACCTGACTGAGCAGCATTTCTCTTGCTGAGAACAACAAACCCACAAACAAACAACAACTGAAGTCAGCTGCAGTAAAGGCCTCAGAAAGCATCAAAGAGCAGGTGATGTCCATGAGTTCCAGACTAACAGTAAGACACTCATCACCTGCAAAGAATCCTCAACAAAAGATGAAGAAGAAAATAACATTTTATTTATGATTATATTTATTTCTCCAATTATAATTCACTGTGTATATAAAGAAAAAAAAAATGTGGTAACACTTTATTTAGATAGTACATAAGAACAACAGGAGAAGCCAAACGGGGCGGAGCAGGCGGTGGAGAAGCCCATAGGGGCGGAGTAGGTGGCGGAGAACTCCCTCTGGGCCGAGCAGGCAGCGGAGAGGCCCTCCGGAGTGGCGCAGGTGGAGGAGACGTCCTCCTGGGCGGAACTGTTGGCAGGGAAGCCTTCCAGGGTGGATCAGGTGGCAGGAATGCCCACCTGGGTGAAACAGACAGCGAAGCCATCTTCCAGGGTGGAGCGGATGGCAGTAGAGCCCCTCTGGTTCGACCATACAGCGACAGAGCCCTCTTGGGGCCACCAGACTGACTTTTCGCCAACCAGTCAGAGACAACGCCCTTCTAGACCGACACTGCGCCCTTCGTGACCAAACAGGAAATGAGTACGCCCTTTGTGACCGACTAAGACCTGATTCAGGGACCTCCATGTGCTGTACAGCCACCATTGAGGCCTCTGGGGATTCTACGGCCAAAACCGACATCTCCAGAGGTAGTGCAGCCTCTGGTGGACCCGATGGAGTCTCTGTGCCATACACTGGTTCTGGATCACAGACTGGGTCTGGCGGATCTGGCCACTCCGCATCGGGATCACAGACAGGGTCTGGTGGATCTGGCCATTCAGGATCGGGATCACAGACAGGGTCTGGCGGATCCGGCCACTCATAACCCAACTTACAAGCCATCATGACTGGACACGGCTCCTTGTACTGTGCTACGGGGTTGAGACCCGTTACGTGTGTGTTAGGAACCATGAGGACCTTATGCACCCCGCGGCAGGCTGCGTGATCGGAACTGATTGGGTAGAACACGGTCCCTCACACCGTGCAACAGGAATCGTGAGGGCCTTCGACAGCTCGTCAGGTTGTGTGACTCGAACAGACTGAGCTGAACACGGTCCCTCGTACCGTGTAACAGGAATCGTGGGGGCCTTTGGTGTGGTAGACAGCTTCCCTAACCGTCTTTTTGTACCTGACTGAGCATCCCTCAGCCCCTCTCGCTGAATGATGGGTGCAGCGCCCTCTGTGGGCGTCTCGGGAACCACAGGCATGGCATTCAGCTCCTCAGACTGTAAAACCTGAACCGACTGAGCAGAAAACAGCACTCCTGGCTGTACAACCGGAACTGATAGGGCTTGAAACAGTCTCTTGGGTAGAGCAACTGGGACCAATAGAGCCTTACATAGCTTGCCATATTGTGAAACAGGGCTCAAATCGGGATCACGGGAGCTTTACACAAAAACGAAACTGCCTCCCGCGGCTCGGCAGAACGGCGCGATGTCGGTAGCGGAACTCGGCGGATGGCCAACCCGAGATCCAGGTAATTGTGGATAGCGCGAACGTGAGGTATAGCCCACTGAGATGTGCGCATTCTCTCCGAAGAAAGGCATCTCGTTTCTGGTCAGTCTATCTGTCACAAATAGTAGCTGCTGGTGAAGCGAGTCATGAGCCTAACTTGGAGGCAGAAGTTCTCTATAAGAACATTTAATGAAAAAACAAACAAGGACAAAACTGAAACAAAGCAAACTGACCCGAACCACATCCACTAATAAACATCATAGACTGACAAACATACAAGACCGGGGGAGTGAATTTATACAAAGACTAATCAAGACAAAGACTGAAGGCACCTGGACAACACAGCTGGCAGAGAATCAAACTCTAATTACAAGGGCGGGGTTACAAATGATACAAAGCACATGGGCATGATCAAACATAGAAGAACAGAAGAACATGCCCACAGCGTGACAGTTTCACAGCAAAAAAATGGCTTTTCTTAAATCACTTTACTTACACATTATTTTAATTGTTTTAAGCACTTAATTTAGTTTTTCACTAGTTCTACAAAAATAGTATGCAGCAAACACACATTCTCAGCATGATAAACTAATCAGCATGACAACTATGTGAGCATATTATAGCATGTTATAATGATTTCTGAAGCATCATGTGACTCTGAAGACAGCTCAGTAAAGTTGATGAAAATTCAGCTTTACATCCCAAGAAAAAAATATATTAAAGTAGAAAACATCTTTAAACAAACAAACAAAAAAAAAAAACTCAAACAAATTCAAAATAAAAAAGACATTTAAAGTAGCATTATTTTAGTAAGATGTGTAAACCCCTTCATACCTGATTTGCTACAGGTGGCTTTTCTCATACATTCTCATTTTGATTAATTATGACAGATCATTCATTACAACAGATACCAACAGCCTGGGCTGGTTCGTCATATCATCTTTTGACAGGGCCGAGACAAAATGGCTCCCAAGTGTGACGTTATGATGACCACAGTGGCCTGCAGGAGCTATTTTAGAAAGAGAGAGAGACAGAGAAACCAAGAGCAACAAAAACACTTAAAAATCACTAAAAGAAAAAAAGAAGAGTTCAATATGTGAGACAGGAGAGCTTTGGTGTTTCAGGTTCAGAAGCTTGCTGAGTCGCTCTGTGTGATCAATAGATGGATTAATTGCTGTTGGTGCGGGGCGCTGGGGCGGCCCTCAGGCAGGGGGTGGGCTCAGGGCTGGAATGAGGTAGAGGGGTGCTGACAAGCTGGGGAAAGAGGGGGATTTAAGGAGCCCTGGCAGCCCCCACCCAGGGTCACCTGGCAATGTGCAGGCCAGCCTTCAGATTAGGATCTGAAAGAGGGAGATAACGAGTTTATTGCCCCCTGGACGGGGTACTGGAGCCAGAGAGGAGAGCAGGCGTGTGTGTGTGTGAGAGAGAGAGAGTGGGCGTGTGTGTTTGTTTTAACCTGAGGAGACTGATGCAGGGTTTTTTTTCTTTTTTTAAATAAATAAAAGGCACAGTAAAGCTGTAAAAGCCTTGCGTGGTTAGAATACCAGCCACTGGTAGATGCCTTTCAATATTATATCAAAGCTCAAAACACACACCCTACCTGTCCTGACCTACCTGAAGAAATGACTGGCAGCCATTCACACACAATATATATATAATTACATTTAATTAATTTTTATTTAATCCAATGTAATTAAATTGAATTGAATTATTAAGTGAAATAAAATATTTATTACTACTGTATAAATTACATTACAACAATAAACAATAAAATAAATAATATATGGAAAGAGCAATGCATTCATAATTGTATTCATTTATTATTTATTAATTAACCCATTGTAACACTGTCTAACCATGTACAATCTAATAACCCCTCAAGTATTTAATATGTAACAACGCAACAACATAATATTTACACAAATATAAATTGAATATCAACTAATTATCAAACTTTGCAGTATGTCACTAACAAAAGTTGATTTAATTACATGTAATTACATTTCATTTACAATGTAATTTAATTTAATATAATTATTTTAATTTAATTTAACATTTGTTTGCAACATTAAATATTTTTTAATAGAATACTATCTTGAAAGAGTAATACATTCACAACGGTATTTATTTAAATGTAACTTACTTACTGTAGCTATATATCATTACATTTTCATTGTATCTACACAAATATCTAATATTTAATAACACAACTACAACCATAAGAATTACATAGAATTTGACTATTAACTATTTATTTTACTGCAGTTTAGAACAATAAGTGCATTAATATGTAGCATTCATATTCATAATAATAATACGTTTAACATTTTGAATTGATTTGTCCCCTTCAAACATCAGAATCTGAACATAATGATCAAACTCTACTAAGCAGTAGGCCTATAATGTCACAAGAAAATTACCATGGGGATTTTTGTGTTATGTAATTATTATAGCACATGAAAATAGCTATCTTTATGAGATATGAAAACTAATTTCATAGGTCAACAGATTTCTGGCAGTACATATCAATCACACAAACACACAATTTACATGCAGACAGGATACATTAGAACACACAACCCTAAATAAAAGTGATGGGCAGGTGTGTCTGTGCTGCACCATAAAGACGAATGAGCCAACAATGAGCGGCGTTGTTAAAACCGCCACACTTTCCTTCAGAGCAAACAAACAGACAGCACTGAGCAAACTCATCAGCATTAAAAAGCCGACAGATACTGAGACAATGACTCGCGCTAACATTTACTCACACATTCAGATGTAAAAACACTCACACACACACACACACACAGAGAGTGAGAGAGACGGACTCTCAGAACTGCAAACATAATCTCAGTCCTGTGCACGCGCGCGTGTGTGTGTGTGTAGGGCCCGAGGAGGCCTCTGGCAGAAGGCTCCGCGGGCGGCACGTGAGCGCCTCTCTCTCAGCTGTGTTTACGCAGTGGCAGAAAAGACGAGGAGAGTGAGGGATGACGAAAAGAAAGGGTGTCAGAGAAAAGAGCAGCAGCCCTCCAGAGAGAGAGAGGGGGGCGAGGAGGGGGCCCCTAACAATGACCCCGGCCCTGCAGGTGCAGTCCTGTGGACACAAGGCCGGGAGTGTGTCTCATTCTAGTCCCCTTTTAATGTGATAATAGAAGTGATACTGTTGTCTTAGTTCTCTCTCTCTGTCTCTGTGCGTCTCGCTCAGACCCCACCCCTCCTTCACCAATCTAGCTCATTTACATCAGGCCTCGTAGCAGCAGCGTCTCCGTGTGTGTGTGTGTGTGGTATGTGACATCCCTAAGTGATGTGTTTTTTGCTCCATGCTGTTTTATTACAATGAAAATAATAAGGCCAAAAAAGAAGGGAAAGCTAATAAACTAATTAAAATATTTACCTCTATTAAATTTGATGAAGACAAATAAAAGGTTTTGCAAATCAACAAAGTAAAACAAAAAACATATATATATACTGTATATATACCATTAATTAATTTATTAATAAATAAAAAAATGTTTAGTTTACTATCTGAACAAAATCGTCATGCCTTTATGTCAGTTGTCAGCTATGCTATTATTTCCTGTTTTTTTCTTTTCTTTTCTTTTTTATTATTATTTAATTCTATTCCTTTCTTTTCTTCAAACCACAAATTATCTTTACAAATTTAGCTATTAGTTTTCAAACATATATAACATTATACTGAAACTATAGCAAAATTTTATATAAGTATAATATTACATTACTATTCACAAATGCTTATATATTATATTTTATAATACATTCACAGTTTATTTAAAAAAAATTAAATGGTTACTGTTGTGACACTATTACAGTAAACTGAAACTTGCAGTAAAACTTTTCGCAAACTTTTGAGTTAAATGTCCAAAAGCATAAAACTGCCATGAACCGTATCACAACTGTATTTTGTACAGATTCAACAGATTCATAAGTGGTAAGATAATAAATCAACAAATACATAAATAATACTTGCACTTAAATGTTCCATATCCAAAAATGTTGAAGAATAAATCTGCATGCCCGCATGCGCTGTCAGATGTGTATTTTTGATTTGTGTGGAAAGGTCACAAGTGAGAAAATGAATTTATGGGGTGTTGTGTGTGTGTGTGTGTGTGTGTGTGTGTGAGGGGCTTAATCTTTGTTCACACACATTTAGGAAAGACCCCAAGAGAGCAACCTCATCTCTCACAATGCAGCACCAATTCTCTTTATTGCTCAATTCCTGACCTCTCAAAGATTTAACTGCTCTGAGTATGTGTGTGTGTGTGTGTGTGTGTGTGTGTGCACCCAGTCAAAACCTCCATTTATAAGGTAAAAGCAGAAAAATAATTATTTCACAAACCCAAACCATCCCCTTTCTCTCAAGATCCACAAAAATAACAAAAAATGGTATATTATAAGTGATCATGTATGGATGTGCATGACATCCCTGCTTATTTAAATCAAATCGTCATTTTTGCAATGCACAATACACTCTCAGAAATAAAGGCACAAAAGCTGTCATTGTAGCTTTTGGACAGCTTTTGTACCTGTATTTCTGAGTGTATACAACAGCATATTTGCAAAAACCTGCACTTTCTAACCTATTTTCAAAAGGCTCCGATCAGAACGCATGAGGATGCTGGGAAAGATGAGAAAGGATCAGAGTGTATAACACCTGGATGACCTTTTACATATACATTTACCAAAAGATTACACTGAATTACAGCATCCCATAATGCAATGTGGTCAACTTGACCTTTACAAACAATACTAGCTGTGACTTTTAAAGTGCCCCTGTACTGGATTTTTGAAAAGAATCTTTCATGCAGTGAGTAACACAGCTCTAAATGAACTAAAACATTCTGCAAAGTTTAAAATTTGAAAGTACACCATGTAATAAGCTGTTGTCTTGAAAGAATAGACTCTGAATCATTAAAATGAGTCATTTTTAATATGAATCCCAAGTTGTTTCATTTTGACGTCAACAAGAAATATTAGTATATTGCCCGCTCACTTGTTGGACTCTTCACAGTGGTTTAACTTAATTAAAATGCAAATTAAATTTTTCCTCAGTAACGCTGAACACAAAGCAGCACTGCGCTCACAAACATTGTTTTTACAAGCACTGAAGGAGTGCAGAGATGAAAATGAGACCAATCTCTGCAGATTAGCGCCACACAAAGGATATTGAAAAATGAATCATGAATCATTCGGAAATCGTTGAGCTAGTAAAATAAATGCATATTACAAGTGTTTTTTGTAGACCTTGCATGCATGTCAACCTGTTATTGGGGGACTCCCAAAATCAAAATATCAACCTTTCGTAACCCATAAGAGGGGCACTTTAGACAAGACATATTCAAAATTTGTTTAAAAATGAAATTTCTTCAGATTCAAAATTAATGCAGTCAAATATAAGCATGCACAAAAGACCTGGAAGACCTACTGCATTTGTCACAATGTGCAGAGCATACCTGGGTATTGATTAATACATTTATTAAAAATTTTTAATACTGCCTGCACACACAAAATCTATAAAATGTCACGCATGCAAAATATACGTTTTTGTTTAATATATGTGTGTGTAATGTGTATATCTATTATGTTTATATAAAAACAAACAAATGCACATAATTAAGGAAAAAATGTGTTATATGTTAAATATATTTATATATAATATCAAATATAAGAATGTAAATATATACAGTACAAATAAATCCATCAATATTAACTCTGTGTGTGTATTTATATACACATAATAACAAATATACACAGTAAACACACATAAATGATGTAAACAAAAACTTTTATTTTGGATAAATGTTTCCCAGCACTAATAAATAGTATTAGAACATTATTGTGTTATTATTATATGTTAATATCAAACATTTTAAGACATTTACAAGATTTTATTCTGAACACTAAACTAAATTATAGTATCATAAAATTAGCACTGAACTGATTACAATGATTACAGTTATTTGCAGGCTACAGAAAGATTGCTAGATACGGTAAATGCTTATCAATACATAATTCATACTGTAACAGGTTTGTACGGTGTGGGATGAGTCACTGACCCTATATAGGCAAAAGCAATATAACTTGTTGCCTTTTTCATGAAAATAAGCCTGCAGACATTGCATTAGCAGTCAGATCTTCAGCATTTACAGTGTCTAAAGTGTGTTTAAATGCCACCGGATTGATAGAAGCAACAGCTCCCTATCCTGTTTAGACAAGTGTTTCCTATCAGTGGCTTCAAATAGGAGACTGGCTCTCAACACACACTCCTGAAGCGCTGGCACACACATGTACACATCTATTGTCACACACACTAATGACTGAGCCACAGTTACTGGCCTCAGCCAATGAATCACTCACAACCTGTACATCAATGTTCAACAACAATCACAAAACCACTTCGGAATGCAAGCAAAGACAAATATGTCAGGATTGTTGAGACCACAGCCACAGGCCAACACACACACACACACACACACGCGCACACACCTCAAAGTGAGTACCCTGGGGGCAGCAATGGGAGGTAGCGAGTGTGCTAACAGAAAAACATGTGTAAAGCTTTAAATAAGACACAAAGTTAAGAGGCGAACTCCCACTCGCTGTCTTCACCTCCTCTCATCCTCACAACGCCCAGATTATAAAGGGAAGAAAAGGGCAAAGGCTGAGGATGAATGCAATCTCTCTTCTCCTCTCTCTCCCTCTTTTTCAACCGTCGCTCCGCACATACGAATGCTTAATTAAACGTGCAGCTTGTGCAAAGTATTATTCCAGTTGAGATGCTTATCTGCCATCTATGTAATAAGATCTTTGCAGGCTCATAGCTACATTTCAAGCAAATTTCCTCCCTATTCTTGTCCTCGTCCCTTCATTCTGTGCTCTGTGCTGTGGAGAAGGGGCAGCGTGCACGTGTTAATATCCTGGTCCGGCATGTTTTTCTTAATTAGCGCTTGTACAAAAATGTGTGCTGGGGGTGAAATTCATTTTATGGATTTCAAGTGAAACATCCTTACATGTGTTTGTTCATGACATGAACGTATGGTGTTACTGTGGGAATGGGAGGAGAGAAAGATTCTCTCGTAAGGCTGATCTCAGTTTTAGGAGCGAGCTAATCTGTCTTGAACAGTGTAAAATATGAGGCTGTTTTTGAATGCATCTGCAATCTGCAATCCACAACATGATTCATCATTCACAGCTCAAGGTTCTCTGAGGGTGGCCTGACTGCTCGATGGGAACGCTAATGCACTTCAGCGCTTCTCTGCTCTTATCTCTTCCGTTCTTTCTTTCTTTCTTTCTTTTGGTCCCCCTTTATATTAGGTGGCCTTAACTACTGTGTACTTACATTAAAAGAATCATTTGTGACAATGCATGTATTGTATACATACTAGTGCTGTCAAATGATTAATCGCGATTAATCGCATCCAAAATAAAAGTTTTTCTTTGCATAATATGTTTGT
>JAUMHQ010000066.1:3171813-3196783 GCA_032361165.1 Enteromius paludinosus | reverse complement strand
TTCAAAATGCAGCAGTCCTTACTAGAACCAGGAAGTATGAGCATATTAGCCTGGTTCTGTCAACACTGCACTGGTTCCCTATCAAACATCTTATAGATTTTAAAATCTTGTTCATCACTTATAAAGCCCTGAATGGCTTAGCTCCTTAGATCTTGAGCAAGCTCTTATCACATTATAGTCCTCCATCCTTATTCTACCTGTACATGCTTTTTTAACAATCTTTTCAATTTTATCAATCATCAATGACCATGGTTTCAGATAAAAAGGTTCTGTACTGTTCTACCAAAAAAGTCACCCCCACCTTTGGATGTCCTAAAGGTAAGAAATTAATATCACATTTTTATGTTTGAGTGAACTATCCATTAAGCATTCAAAAGAAGTCTCTCATGCTCACCAAGGTTGCATTAAACAGGAATGTTATAAAATATTATTTCACTTTAAAGGAACTGTCCCATTTAAATGTATTTTAAAATGTAATTTTTCCTGTGATGGCAACGCAATTTTCAGCAGCCATTATACTGGTCTTCAGTGTCCCTGTAATAATTGTAATTATTACAAATGTGTGACCAGTAGTGTATCTCATGTTTTCCAAACAGTCTTTAGAAAAAAACAGTAAATGTCAAATTCAGTACATTTTAGCTCTATATAATAGCATTTGTAATTTTTATATAATTCCCTGTCCTTACACAAAGAGAAAAGCTAGTTCTCACACACACACACACAATCTCTTTTCACCGGTCCGTGAAGAGCACATAAACAGGATATTTTAGAGATATTTCACAACTGCAAAAGTGTGGCAATACAGCACGTACGGTGACTGACAGACGTCAGACATTCACCCACGCGCCACAGGTTTCTCACGTGAACACTTTCTCAGCTTTATAGGTGTCTCCATCTAGACGACACTACGCCGATGGCTCCCAGCTCATCAATCGCGCCTAAGATAATAATGTCACTTTAGAATGTGCAACATTATCATAGTGTTGCTTTTACACATTTTCAGTTCTTTATATCATATGCTAATGATGTTAAAGCTTTGCATAAAAAGACGAGGAACGCTATTATATTAATATTTCAACTCCTTTTCATTTAATGCATAATAACACCCCTTAACATTTAACTATAGTAAAAATGTTTTCCTGTTATGAATGTCTCTCTTTAATTAATTATCAAAAGCTAATTAAGCCTGCTTGCACAATTTGCAATTTATCATAATTCTGCTTGATTAAACAGTACTTACCAATACTGAAAGATTCTTTTTTTTAACCCAAACAGCCAACATTAGTATTTCCCACCTTCTTGTTAATAATTGAGCTTCTGCTCTCTGAGTAATTAGTGACCTCTGTTTCCTTTTCCCAGCTCATGGGGTTTGAGCCGCACACACAGAATGTGTTGTGTCTGGAGCTGTTAGAGCTAACAGAGGGGTCAGGGCTCAAATTAGGGTCCACTAAATTCCCACCCTCATCTCTTTTACTCCAGTCTTATTCCAGAGTTCAACAGGAAGAGAAAAAATGGGACATAAAGAAAGGAAATGCTTTGTGCTCCTTATATAATAAAAGGTCTTCATCTGCTTATTTCCCATTCATAAAATAGCAGATACAAGTTAATAGATTACTTAATGTAGTACTGATATTATTTGTGCGAATCATAATTCATTTTAAAATAATCACACAGTGCCATGTATATTATTTACAACATAACATTATAGTAATATAAATATATAAAGGCATACAATTTTTTAAGATCACAATTCTAAGTTTTTTTTGCATGTTCCAGTTAATGTAAGAAAATTGGATATGAAGAGTTTCTGCAACTGAAAGTTATAAACTCGTTAACATCTCGCAATTTTTTATATTCTTTTATTCTGAATTGTGAGGTTATATAGGTTATGAATTACCGTCTCACAATTCTTACTTTTTTCTTAAAAAGTGCTAACTTTGTATCTTGCCATTTATAAACTAGTATAAAATAGTAATTGTGTATTTATAACAAAATTCTAATAAAAAGTTAGAATAGCGATATATTGTAGGAAATAGAATAGGAAATGAGAATAAATAGGAAGTGAGAATTAACAAAAAAGCCTATAAACTCACAATTGCGGGATATAAAGTTGCAATTAAGAGGGAAAAATATTGAATTGTGAGATGCAGTTCAACATTGCACGATAAAGTCAGAATTGCAAGTTTATATCTTAGCAATTCAGAAGGTTTTTCAGAATTGTGAGATATATATACTAGCAATTACAAAATATAAACAAAGGTGAGATCTAAATGATCTTTTTTATTTTATTCATTTCTTTTATTTTTGTATTTTTTGTCCTGTGGGGCTATAAACGTACTTCAATATAAACAAGCAGGCTACTTATCATAAAGTGGTTTTACCCAAGAAAAGTGACACAACACTTTGTTGGCCGCCTGGTTTCATGCTGTGTAGCTCCGCCCACTGTGAAATCTAATTGGCCCAAAATCACATTATATAACTTAATATTAAACTCTGCTAAATGTCAGTTTCTCAATATAAGCTTCTTGCTTTCATGTTAGTGTGTGTGTGTGGTGAGGCAGATCTCCTTCACTCAGGGGGAAACATGGCCATGGCAAATTAGCAGCACGGCTCCTTCAATAGGCTCTCCTGTTACTGAACATGCATAACCAGCCCAATTCCCTCCCCAGGCATAGAGAGAAAAGCAGAGAGAGAGAGAGAGAGAGATGGGCAGGTATGGCATAGATGGAGAGAGGGAGGAGAAAGAGAGAAATGAGTGTGTAATGTAATCCGTTTAGTCCGCTCAGTCGTTTGCATTCCCTTCGGTTGTAAAACCACAATAACATAAATAAGTCTACCACCACTGGATCACAGTAATAACCACAACTATAGCCAGATTATACGTGTGTCAACCCACCGCCACTACTGGCTAATGTTGTTATTCTGAAAATGTAATAACAATGTCACACAAATGAAAACTTTTAAACTGGCTACATTAGATGGTTAAAAGTAGCGTTACATTGGACCGATAATAAACTGAAATTGTTGCCTGAAGAGACGAAATTTAGGCCAGAAATGTATTCTGGCAAATGCAGTGCAAGCGTGCGGTCCTGCTGTTGTATTTTATGACTAGTTTTAAATGCGTGCTTTTAATACTGTGGTGGTAATAAACCTCAAAAAGGAGCAACAGAGTTAAATTCAAATGTTTCTGCTGTGAAATTGGACGTTATTAATTTTTGCTACAGTGATTATGTAAGACGTTTCTTCAACTTCAGGCACTTTTATGTCCCTGAATTTTGAAAGTTAATAAATAAATACATTTGTTGTTGATAAATATTATTATTATTTTCTCCAGAATTTTTTTCTAATATTTTTGTTATTTTTGTTACAGCATGATCACATTAAAACTGATTTGGACATTTTTTTATTTTGTTTATTTACCTTTGCTATGCTTCAAATGCCTGAAAATTTGTGATTCATTTGAATTATTACATATTTAAAATGGGAAATTCTAAACAAATAAAAGAATAAGGCACACAAACTGTCAAAATATTTATAAATATTACAGAGTACAATCAACAGTTAGATTACATACATATACAATGCCTTTCACATTTTGTTATGTTGCTGCCTTGTGTTAAATTGCTGTATATACACCGTTGTGACAAAGCAAAAACAGAATTGACAAAACTTCATCAATGCATAAAAAAAATAAATAAAATAAAAGTACTGTAAGTATATTGCAAAAGGGAATTCATACCCTTAACAACATTCAACAAGAACTGCTTATCAGCAATTTGGCAATTATCTGCTATTTGTCACCTCATCTGTTCACGTTTCAAGCTCTGTCAGGTTGGATGGGGGCAGATGCACATGTTCAGGTTTCTCCAGAAATATTTGATTGGGTTCAATCCCAGGCTGTTGCAGGGCCACTCAAGGACATTCACAGTTGTCTTTAAGACCAATCTTTCTGTGTGTTTAGGGTCATTGTCCTGTTGCAAGATAAACCTTCTGCTCAGTCTTAGTTTCCAAATGCTCTGGACAGAGTTTTCTTTAAGACTATCTTTATATTTTGCTGCACCATGCCCTTCTCCATCAGTTGCTCAGTTTGGTTAGGAGACTAGATCTAGGAAGAGTCCTGTTTTTTTAAACTTCTTCCAGAAGGTTTAACGGAGACTACTGGCTTCTGTGACCCTTCAGTAAAGCAGAATTTGTTTCTGAACTCTTCCACAGATGTGTGGCTTGGCTCAAACCTGTTTCTCAGTACCTTTTGACCTCAATGCCAGCTTTTAGACGTGTGTGCCTTTCTAAATCATTCCCATTCAATTGAATTTGCCACAGGTTCACTTAGTAACATCTACAAGCATTATGAATGCTCTTGAGCTAAATTTAAACTGTTCAAGATATGCAATGGAATAATTTTAGTTTTTGAATTTCAATAAATTTGCAAAGATGTTAAAAAGGGTATTAATACTTTACAAGGCACTGTATATAAAGTATATATATATATGTGTGTGTGTGTGTGTGTGTGTGTGTGTGTGTGTGTGTGAGTGTTATAATGTTAAGATTGCTTATTAAACTGATATAGCACATTGTGATATGAAGTTAAATATTTTTTTTTTAATAATAAAGTAATAATATCAAACTTTCAGGCAACTTTTTATTTCAAGCAGTTTGATGTGTATGGTTAGCCTGGCTTACGCGACTATAAATATTAAAGCTGCCTTACTACCCGCCTTCTGGGAGGTGGGCTTAACCTGCATCCATCAGATGCCTCTGTTTACTACTGGACGAATCTACAACCAATCAGACCCCTCATTCCGATGACGTATGCGTAGTGACGAAACCTGAAGCCACCGTAACCAATTGTAGCTAGCTTCAATAAAGCAGTAGGAAAAAAAACGTACTTTAATTACTTCTGCTCCGTTTTCAAAGAAAACTTGTCATGAAAATTTCTCAAAACAGCTGCAACAGCAGAGTCAGTACACGTCATGTTTGAACGCCGCAGAACTGCTGCGTCATCACGTTACACCCGCCTCAGTCATACCGGGGACGGGGGAGCTCGTTTCTCACTGGTTCCCACTTTTTTGGGAATATGAAATGCTCAAAAATGGCAGCTTCACCAGACTAACTTTGCTTGCGAAAAGAATATAGCGTCAAAGGAAGTATGGGTGGGCCCAGGCTAGTGTAGGGTAGTGTGATGAATGAATTTCTACTTTGGGGTATTGTTAATAAATTCAATAATACACACTTTCTTTACTAAAGGAAGTACTCTAACAGTACACAGGGCCAAAAGTGGTTATATACGGTGGCAGAGAGAGTTTGACCGCAACAAACTTCAGAAAACACATGCAAACAAAAAAAAAACACATGCAAACTGCAAATTCTCACAACGCAGCCAAACACAGAGGCGCTGCAAACACAGAAACACACTGCAAACAGCATGGACCACAACGGAAATGTTTCAGGGGGACCTCAAAAAGTGACTATTAAATAAATATATTTATTTCTTATATATTAAATAAATACATTTTATATTTAAAAAATCCACTTGCATTTTGAATGCTGTGTAATACACAGATTGTTCTTCTAGAAGAGTCCCATTCTTGCACAGAGTATGTTTTTTTGGGCCCAAGCTTGATGCCTGAAGTGGACTGAAACTCATTACACTCATTTGAAACTCCTCAAGCTTTACTTGTCAATCTTCTGGATCTGAATGAAAGTGGCACTTCTTTTCTGCAGAAAAGAGAATGGCTAATAATGAGGAACAAACATCCAGAACTCAACAAACGAATTCATAAAATAGTGAGAGAGGCCGTGAGACAGGCATCAGGCAGTTTTTCAGACAGCTTAAATAAAGAGGCTGACAGCACTCTTTCCCTTTCATTCAATATTTAAGTATTTTTATACCATGGGTTCTGGGTCTTCCCTGCAGACAGATAAAACGGAGCAGGAAAAGCCACAATGACAGTCATTGTTGGGCCTTTTGTCATCCGTCCTCTGAACCTGTCTTTCCAGAACTGAGAGAGTTGTGCAACTGCAGGGTCACAGGGCAGTCGAAGGGATGAAATGTGTGCGTGTGTGTAAATACACAGGCAATGTGGGTAACGGGGTGTTCGTATCGACATTGTGCCTAACTCGAACGTCAACCATCATTTGCATAATTACTTCCCTCACACACACACGAGCACAAACTCGCACACAGAGCAACAAGGACACACGAGTCGGGGGAGATACGCAAACAAAACCCAGAGTGATGAGAGAACAATGGTGGCCTTGAAGGGTCATTTGCTTCTCTTTGGATATATTTTCGTCTAATTGTCGTTTCTGACAAAGAGAGACGCCAGGAGTTTGATGCACATGTGCAAATTACATTTTAGAAAAAAACCTTTCATAACTGCACACCAGAAGGTACCTTAAACATGATCACAGTTAGTTTATGAACAAGATTCTCATGTGACAGACTAACAGCAGTATTTGTTATGACTGTGGTTAAACTATTACATGTGGGTTATATGTGGCCCAGATGGACTATAAACACTCTTTTTCCACGTTTTCTGAGCTGACTGTTGGGATTTTAATGTGGTAAATGTTTCAAAAGGATGTTAGAGTGCTACAACTTATTGGTGCCTGAAGGCATTGTGCAACACAGCTCAAAGTGTTAAATCTGAAAGAGTACCATGTATAAACGTATTGTCTTTCAAAAGAAAGAGTCGACTCTGAATCATTGAAAGAGTCTTTTTTAAAACAAATCTCAAGCCATTGAGATTGACATTAACATGAAATATTTGCATATTGCCTAGTCTGAATGAGAGTCTGAATGAAAATACAAATTTATTCTTTGCTACTAGGTGCAGTTACCCTTTCGGTCGAATCACTTCGACGTTACATATGGGAACTCGCCAGAGAGACCAATTGCCTTTGAGCTTTATACAAAAGGCCAATGAATATTGGGGTGCACTTGAATGTGCTCAGGTGCACCTCATCACTGTGTGAGTATAAGAGGGCACGAGCGCAGTGCACATGCAGCTTTTCACTTCAGAGCTTTCGCTGTTCTGAGCTTAAGGAGACCCCCTCGACTGAGTTCTGGAGAACGATAGAGTGGAGCGTCTTGACTTCAAGAGTTCCTGCAATCTTCCTGCCCTCTCATCTGACAGCGTTTTCTGGGCAGCTGTCACCGGATCCTACGGGCTGGTGGCCTTTTTAAAGACCGGCTGTGCCAGTCATCTTGCATATGCAGCAAGCAAAGGCCTCTGAGTGCACGGAGTTGCCGCGTAAGGTCTTTCCTGGGCAACCGGGAGAAAGAGCTAATTTTTCCACGGTTGGTGAAAACGTTCTCCGAATGTCGTTCCGACCATGCATTTCTGTGTGCAGAAGTTTCCTCAGCTCCTCGGATGGACATGATTGCAGCCTCACTTGTCTGGGCCTAGAACACGCTGAGGCAGCTTTTGTGGATGGTCAATGCGCTCATTGCGAGCGGATGACCATGGCTACATTGAGGACTCGCCTCTCATTCGTGAGACGGTTCCTGTCACCTTTTTCCTGCGGGAAGTCTTTGGACCATGTGATGGTGAGTTGATCATTATCATAATGATAACATTAATGAACCAACAACACAAACTGAATGTAACTTATATAGGACAGACAATGACGCTAATTAATAAGACACACCTGAAGCATTGTTTTAGTCTTGTAACAGAAGACGAATGTTACATTTATACAGTGTAACATTGTGATGGATGACAGAATGAAAGAACGACCAGCAGACAATTCTAAATTTTTTTCCCAAACCTGACACACTACTACTGAAGGATATTAATGAGAGGTCGTTTGGGACTGGGATGATCAAATATGAATGATTAAAAAGTCAGCAATAACATTTTCAAATGAGATTATTAAAACAAATAAATAATAAAAGGCATACTTTGCAATTCTACAACAGGACTTTGTTTCACCTGAAATCTCCACAAAGCTCTACAGATTTCCAAGA
Organism: Enteromius paludinosus; assembly: GCA_032361165.1. Classification (NCBI taxonomy): domain Eukaryota; kingdom Metazoa; phylum Chordata; class Actinopteri; order Cypriniformes; family Cyprinidae; genus Enteromius; species Enteromius paludinosus. The sequence goes on along the minus strand of JAUMHQ010000066.1, from coordinate 3,188,814 downwards.
AGTTCTCTACAAGGTGAGACACTTCCTACAGTTTTCAAATCCAGAGAGAAAGATGAGTTTGCCTGCCACACAAGACTGAGTGCATGGCAACACAGACATCCCATCTGAGAGAGTTTATATTAACGATGATACACGTGGCATCTGAAGATCTTTCTCTCTGGTTGATGACAGTCCTATCAGATGGAGATGGGACCAAACAGCAGGTGTGGCTGGGCAGGGCTGGGTGGAGGTGGCTTGGGGGTGGTGGGAGGTTTGTGGGTGGATGATGGATGATGTTGATAGGGCGAGAGAGGTGCGAGACGGGCTGTGTTATCAGCTGAGCAGGCGGCAGGCCTGTCTGTGTGATGTGTGTGCTGTCGTTCCATACTTTATAGTTCTTTTCCTGTCTGTCCTCCATCTCTGGAGTACCACTCATGTCGCTGAAATGGGATTTGACCCCCCTTCTCTGTTTCTTTTGCCCTCCTCTTTTCTTTTGTAAAAAAAGATTCTCACTCTTTGCAGCATCAAGAAAATAAGTGAGAAACTTACAGACGACATTCAGAAGGATCCACATGTGAACCGGGCATTGAAGGCCTTGCTGGAGTTTGATTACCTCAGAGCAAACTCAATAAATCTAAACATTTATCGATCTCTCAGGGCAGACTGTAAAGATTAAACCGTGAAAATTAACCTACAAACAACTGAATAGGCAGAACTGGTGCCATTGGAGATTTACATGTCAAATGCCAACATGTTGTGGACGCAAATGAAGATAAGCTTGTAGTTAATTATGAAATGGCTCTAAATGTTGATTAGAAAAGCAGTGTTTGAACTATTACTCCCAGACACACACACACTCTCAATATTAATACTACAAGTTGCTACAAACTATTAAAGCTGTTACATTGTTAGGCTGCTGTAACTGGTAACTGCTTGTCTTTTATGCCGACAATGTTGAATTTGTGTGATTAAAAATATATATATAAAAAAAAAACAGTAATATTGAGAAATTTTGTTGCAATTTACAATGTCAACATATTTTATTCCTGTGAAAGCAAAGATGAAGCTGAAGTCACATGAACTGAAGCTGAAGTCACACATCTTCAGTGTCACATGAACCTTCAGAAATCAATATACTATGCTGAATTCACCCACATTATTATCGTTATCGTTATATACCAATTCGTATTATTTTAGTGTTGAAAATATCTTTGGCTGCTTGAACTATTACATCCATCTTTGCTGAATAAAAAGTACTAATCTTTTAGAAAACATATCTGAATGGTAGTATACATTAATTTTAGAAAATACTCTTTTGTTCTTCTTTTTACACAGGGAACAAAATTCAATAGGGATTAATAGGGACAGAGAAATAGTCATGCATCCCAATTTAATTTATCTTTCAAATTTACAGAAATCAAATCTGGTTTATCTGAAACACACCCACACACACACACACACACACATTTCCACAACATTTTACATTTTACAAGTACAAACTGCTCAGTTAACAGTTTCAGAGCTTGTCCCATTGACTTCTGAATAAATGAGCTTTCATTCTTTTTTTCACAGGAAGTTTAAACCTGCCTTCCACTCCTATATTATTGTAGCAATTGATTTGGCCTCCTGAAATGTCGTAAAGTTGATCGATATCCTGGCTTTATGAAGAATGCCGTGTGTGTGTGGTGGATATAACCTGTCTATGAGTAGAATGTATTGAATAGTAGTGTGTGAGTGTAAGTTTATGATGAATGTAAGTAATGGACAGTGACAGAGTTGCAGTTATGGCATCTCTCATTTTATCCTTCCCTCCTCTCTCATCCTTCTTTCTCCTTTCTTCCTGACAGAGACACACGACGTGGAGTTGCGTGGCTTTAATGGTGGTGTTCGGTCACAGAAAGTGAAGGTGACACGTCGTCTGTGTGTCTGTTTGTGCTGTTTGTGTGTTACTGAGAACCGCATGATATTTATTACCGTGCCCACCTTCGATAACTTCCCAGAATTCTTCCTGCTAGCCATCAACCGTGTCCCGCTCTTGTGTGGTCCGTGAGTCATCGGTGGCGGCTCACTCAACATCTCTTTCCAGTACAGTTAATGCCATCCCATGATCCCGTTTCACTGGTTATTCTGTCAAATGAAGGGCATTGAAACAACTGCATCTCCATCTTTACTGCACTGCCCTCTCTTTTTCTCTCTCTCTTCTCCTCACCTCTTTCCACTGTCATCTCCGCCTATCAATCAAAAATGTATTAAGTCCAAAGTGGGGCCGATCAAAGGCAGAATTCCTCCGAGGAGGACAGATAAGGCCTATCTCATTAATAAGTGCTTTAGCATCAGAGAAGACCTCTGCCTCCCTCCCCACCCTTGCCTTTGATATCTAATTATCCCCACCCTCACACACACACACACACACACACACACCCCACCCATTTCTTCTCTATCAGCCATTGAACATTCTATTCCAATGTACCTACACACAGATGGTGCGTGAACATGAGGATGACGCAGTTTAAAAGGCAGGAAGCAAAACAAACGCTACATTTTTAGATTTGGTGAAGAAAACAGGGCTACACTTTAGTATATGGACCAATTCTCAATATTAATTAGGTGCCTGTTTAGCATATTGGCTGTTTATAGTGCTTATAAAGCACATATTCTACATCCCTATTACCTAAACTTAATAACTACTTTACTACATATTAATAGGCAGAAAATTAGTTTAGTGAGGCAGAAGTCATGGTTAATAATTAATTGTTATCAATGAGCATTTGACCTTATAAAGTATGATCAAAACGTGCATGTACAGTAAGCTCATGCAAAACTCGACACCACCCTGCTTTGGTGTTGTCATTTCCACAGATTGAAAAAAAAATGTACATAATTGAAATTCAAATCTAAAAAGTAAATATTTAAATCGTTTTATTAATCATGCTCATGCTGTATTAAAGCACGTGTAAACTAAAAGTATTTGATCTTTCCCATACTTGAACTGTAAAAAATTATATATTTTAAATATGCTACATTTTAACAAAATGTAATTCAAGTACATGACAACAAATGTTCAGTTGGAATTGCATCAAAGTATATTTTGGTTTATCATAAATGCTTGGCAGTACACTTTAATCATATTTCATATTATGAAATTATATATTAACATGTATTGAGTCAAAAATCATGCTCAGTAAGAATATTGTATTGTATTGTTCTCTGAACTAGTTACTTATTTGCATGTATATTACTACAATTTTAGCCCTTTATTAGTAGTAATCAATCACATATTAATGCATATATTATTCTACATCCCTAAACCTACCCAATACCTAAACCTAACCCTACTTTAGCTATTAATAAATTAACTATTAATAAACAGTTTATTGAGGGAAAAGTTGTAGATAACAGTGAATACGTGTTCCCTAAAGTGTTACCGCACTCAACTGATTGCATTTAAAAATAAACTGCAAATATATACAGTACTTTTTCATTAAAAGGTAAATGCAAGTGTCCCTTTATATTAGTGCCTTATTCTAAAATGTTAGCAAATAGCAGGGACATGTGTATTATTAACTAAGAGTTTTCTATAGCTGAACAAGCTGCTAATTTGCTGGTTATTAATAGTTCAATTCATTTTAAGCATGGGGTGGATTAAGAGAATATGCATAAAAAGGCAATAATTTGAACTTTATAAGTACAGTAAACAGTCAATACGCTAGTAATATAAAAGCTATTAAGCAACTAATTTACAGTAATAATTGGTTCTTAAAATAAAGTGTTACCTGCTATTTTAAAGTTTTGATTTTTTAGCCTCCTACAACAGGTTTACATTCATCCAAGGTCAAAAACACTTCCTATCTCTCATAATTTAGGCTACACCGCACATCACCTCATTTCTCAACAAGTCTGAGTTTGTTCAAAGGGTCTGTCTCTTTAAAAAACTCCTTTTCATGAGTACATGCTGTTATGATTGGTCAGATGGCCAGTCTGTTGTAATTGGTCACACTGTAAGTACAGTACTGACGGTATTGATTTTACCATATCAATCTGAGCCCAAGTCTATATTATTTTAAAGGATAATATTTCCGTACTAGGTACTTAATTTTATTTAAAGAATAAAATGAATTTTTTTGGTCCTACAAGCTGCATGATTTGGGGTATGATTTATGTCTGCAGCCAAAATGGTTGTGTGGGTAATGAATATTATATTTAAAAAATAAACCCCACATTGAACTCCTAATGCAATTAGTAAATCTAAAAATTAAATGAAATTATAAAATAAAGGATAAATCAAAACAATAGCAATTAACGTGGGGGTCATTCTACAAAGTCAAAACATCAACTTTTCACAAACAAATAAACACAAATCATCAAACGACAAGAAAAATGTAAGCATTTTAACCCTCTGGGGTTTGAGGGTGTTTTGGGGGTCTGGAGAAGTTCTGACATGCCCTGACATTTGTGCCTTTTTCAGTTGCTTATAAACTGGACTACAATAATATGTTAGCAACATTTAATGTGCATGATTGTGATTTTGAAAAAAGAAACGATCATGCGCGGTAAGTGAAAAACTAACATTTTGAAGTCGCTTTTGAGAAGAGGACATAATTTTGTTAACTCACAGAAAACAATATATTGATAAACATTTTCTACGTCACTTTTTGAGTGGAAAGGGCATATGTGAAAAGGTGTGACTAATCATTACTAATGCAGGGATTCACACCTGAGAAGACAAAGGCCTGCATAATGAGCCATCAGACAGGTATGTGACTGAGAGGGAAGACTTACAAGAAAGAATGTGTGGACAAAATGAGTTTATATATTTTCTGTTTTTAGTTTGTTGGGAAGATATTTAGCTATCACACCAAATAACTTGAGATTCACTTGCGAGTGCTGTTAAACCGTTATTTATAACTTTATATATTAGGAACAATCAAAGCTGACTTTTTAGCATCATTACTCCAGTCACATGATGTTATTACAGCTTAAACCCTCTTTCTGGCAGATATTCATTGTAAAATATCTGAATAGGTAACATGCTGTGGGGTTGAGGAGGTATTGAATGAATCCATGCTGAACAAACAAAGCCTTTTGAGAAAAGGCAGCGGATCAGATGTTACAGGAATATTTCAGGATAAACACAACATAAGCTCCATATCACGTGACAACAGTTCATCCACTGAAGAAAAAAAACTATTTAGACAACTTTACAACTCAACTGACATTTTTACTGACAAACTTTGTGTATATTATTATAATATCCCTTGTGTCTTTGAAATATGTTTTTTTTGTGAATGCAAAAGCAAGCATTTATTTTAAACTCAAATATACTTTAATGTATCTCAGACTGATATGTATGTCATGCATTTAGACATTTTTGGAATTAAATATTTGTAATGATGAAGTTGCAGTTTAGCACATCTAAAATCGGTAACTTTAAATAAAATAAAAAAAGGTATACAGTATACAACCCTCAGAGAAGCAAAAAGTGAGGAGGAAAAGAAATGGACAAAAGAAAACAGACGGAATGAAATGGAGTGAGACAGACAGAGGAGAAATCAGAGAAAGGGAAATAGCAGGGAGAGAAAGTGTTCTTTTTTCTTTTTCTCCTCTCTCTCGCTCGCTCCTTAGTTTTCTGTAAAAGAAGCTGTGAGAGATAAGACTAAAAGGACAGTGAGTCTGTTCTGAACAATCCTTCCCCTGTCCCTCTCCCTCTTTCTCTCTCTCCGTCTTTCCCGGTCTCATCCCCCCACTCCGCTACTGTTCCTTCTGCTTAATGGCCCCCACTCAGATTTCCATTGATGCCTGTGCTGATAGACCCTCTCTCCTGATAGACCCTGTTCTCCTCAGGTCTGTGCACTCGTTCCAGGTCATGCTACTTCACTCCTGAGCGTCCATCCACAGAAACACTCGGCCCAAAACATAGGAGGCGCAAATCATTTACTCCACGCTCCAGTATTTCAGTGGTTAATTGCTATATGAAAGATACAGGCTTGCTGTGCTTGTTTGTAGGGTTACACAATTTGGTCAAATTGTGTGGTCACATGTGTGTGTGTGGGGTTGGGGTGGGGGTGGGGGGGCGTTACACTACCACATTTCTCAGTGGTAGTGTAACCTGTCAAAACCAGATGTTTTCATCAAGCCACTTTAGTCCATTTTGGTTTAAATGCTAATGAGCTCTGCTGACCCCACCCCTCTCTTCCATGGAGTGATGAGCATACTGTAGACTAGCACATATAAGGAAATGTGATTTGCAAAGATTCATAAAATTTTTTAAAATACTCACTTTTGTAGATTAAGCTGGGTTACAATTGATTTGCACTGAACTAGATGCATTTAAGCACCTCAATCACTTAAACGATTTCCTTCCCCTGCACACATCGACACAATGACGGACTGAAGACATTTAGGGTGGGTCTAAGGTAAGATGAGATCAACTATTGTGGGCGGGGCCTGTGCAGAACTACGTAAAACTAATTCGAGGAAGGGGATTATACATTTTAGCGTTATAGCACTTGTAAAGTGAATTTTGCATATAATGACCCCTTTACATTCCTACATTTTGGGGTGGGGGTTCACAAACATTTGTAAATTGTACTTATTTTGAACAGCTGACCTGATTCTGATTCTGATACCAGCAGAGAGTGTTGTGAGCCTATTAAGTGCACAGAAAGTTCAAATTATTAACTGTATTTACTACGTGTACTGTAGTAAATCAGTCTGACTCGTAAACACAGTAAGTCTATGAACACAAACAAACCCACACACACATCCACACAATTAACAGAATCAACTAACCTGGAGGAGGGTAAAACGTTCTCCTTCAGTCAAAATTGTACTAATCGCTCAGGGCTCTTCTTAGAGCAAACAGACAGAGGATTTAGCAGAACAAAACAGAGCAAAACACACCCCATGTGGCACACAAAGACTCAAAGGCAACTTTAAATAAGGCCTTCATCTCCGCTCCCCTTGTTATGAAGACGTGCGTGTTGAAAGGGTACGAAAACAGTCATTAAACGTGCGAAAAATTGCGCGTCAAAAACTCAGGTCACAATGTTTACAAAGAGAGGAAAATTTAATCCAATCACAGAGTCTTCTCTCCGCTTCATTCTGCTCTTTTCATGAGCTTAGGACACAAATTAAAAAACGAAAACAGCACAACTAATTAATTTACTGATCATGAAAAAAATGGTCTACTTTGTATTTTAAAGAACAGAACTGCATGCAAAAAGATATAAAGAGGAACAACAGACAGGGAAAAGCAATGAGGATTGGTCTTGCTATGTATATGTTGTTTAATTTGCATATTTAAAGGAGAAAAATCTACACTCAAAACAAATGCTGAACATTTAAAGGGGCAGAGAATCTCCTGTCAGTGAATAAAGAGACAAACCACTGAAACTGCAAAATACATATCCTTCAAGGATAAAAAAATATGTTTCAATGAGCGCATAGCATCGAAATACCGGATTCCAGAAAAAAAAAATCTACACGAAATGTATGGAAAAAAGTTACGCACTTCGCATACACAAACCTTAACCTCTTTCTTCCTCTGCATCTCAGTTTCTCTCTGACTGTGTGACCTGTAGTTGTTCTGCCGCCCGAGGGCTGGAATAACTGTCTGGTGCCAGGCTTCTGCACCCAGGGGCTTGTGGGAGATGAGGCAGGGGTCGGGAAAAGTGTGGTGTGTGTTGAGTGTGTGCGCGTGTCCGTTCCTCTTGTCCCCTTTACCTGACCTCGATCATGGGATTTCAAACCAGCCACGGCCAGTGCAAAAATCAGTAGTCAGACGCAGAGGGAAAAGCAGGAAAAGGCAACCCAGTCTGACCTATACAGAGCAGCGTTCCCAGAACCCGTTTTCATGTCATCCTCTCTGGACTCACAATGCTATTATTGACTGCTACTGACAAACAGCGATGCTCTTCAAAACATGTTTTCATAGTCACGCAAGTGTCACTTTTCTTCGCCGTCTGCAGCAATAATCTCCCTTCTCCATGTGGACACAAGGGCTGCTGCTGAGCGTGTTGCCCCAGGGCAGGGCTCTCTCTCTGGGCACGAGGGGGCCGACTCCCTGGGTGGTTTGGCCTGGATGAAGGCTCTTGTGCTCAATGACGGGTCTGGTTGTGATTTCGTGTCTGAATGTTCACTCTGGCTGTCTGCTTTTTCCCAGGGATCCTGGGTGAGATGGAGGTCAGGGAGGTTCCAGTCAGTGTGTTTTGGGGACTGTGTGTGTGTGGCAGAGGGAAGCATTTCTAAAACAGCGAGTGCAGAGCTCCCCTACCCTTTCTGAGCAAGCGAAAGCAAACAAACAGTCTTATCCTCTGATCCTGTCGGCCAGACATGCGGTTTCAAATCTGAACGGCCTCTCTTCCTATACGCCACCTAAAACAGGAAGTGACACACTTAAAATGGTACTATTGATATGACCCAGGAACATACAGGTCAGAGAAAAATACCTCTCAAGGCCACTCCGTATAACGATTACGCTCACTTTTTTTAGCTTTCCTTGCTCCCACACGTTCGACTAATCTCTGACAGGAAAAGGTTGGGGGGCATTTCTAACAAGTTCAGGGAACACCGGGGTTTTGGGTCAGTGTTGATTTTTGATCCTTGTGGATTTGCCCCTTCCACAATCTAAATTTGCCAAAGGGCCGGCAAATTCATCAGGCATAAATAATTAGTTCTTGTATTCAATTTGTTTCGTGCAATCATTCCTTGCGGTCAGGTGACCGGCAAACATGGCAGGACGTGGAGAGCGAACCGAAAGGTCATGGTCGGGTCATCATAACCCATCAAAAGTGAAACAGATGGGAGAGCTGTGCGCCGTTCAAAACCTTTACCTTATTTTCTCTCCTTCAGCGAGGGGATTATGCTGGTTTATGCTGGAGTGTATGTCCTGTTTTCTTTGTGGAAGCGAGCTCGTCATACTACCGCAGCATGAGAAGGGGCTATTTAGTGGACGGCACCCCAGTGCAAACAGCCTAACCTTTAAATACTGAGGCAAATCCCAATTCAGACCTCTGAAAAATCGATAACTCATGGGTCAATGACAACAAAGGGTGTGTAAGACTATGCAAGAAGAAAAAATGCCAACCAAGTTTAAAGAAATGTGCTATTTGCATTTATGTTCGTATATATTTTTAAATGGACAGTTTCATCATATGCTTCGATTTAATGACTAAAAAAGGTCAAATGTCATCTTCAATATATGCAAAAATTTTACATAGAATTTTATTATCTAATGTACAAACTTCTAAAGATTTTTGAAACATTTTAAAATGCATTTTTCTTTGAGTAATGTCATTTGACACTTGACATCCTGAACTAATTAATGTAGCCTATGAGTAAACAATGTCATGATCTGACCGTGACACAGCAAGGAGGGTCTACAGGGTCCTGTCTTATTTTATTTAGTTTATGGTGTACTAGTTATGCTGACTTGGTTTTCGGATTTGGCAGGCTAGGGTTTTTCAAATGTGAATAATATATTAACACATTCCTTGTACTTAAAAAATAAAATGAAATAAATTATAGTTAAGTAGTTCATTGCTTGGGTACATTTTTTTTGTTTTTTCTTATTTTATTATTACTTATTTAATAGCACTTTGTTTCACTTCCTTGATATGTACTAACCTGCTCAGACGTTTGGCGTTTTGGAATTTTAAATACCTATTTGAATAGCTTATATTTATAAATGCAATGCAACTGCAAAAAAAAAAGCTATTTATCCCTGTGATGAAAGGATGTAGTTGAAATGCGTCCTTGCAAACTTAAGCAATTATCTTGTGAAGTAGCTATATACATTTATACATGAAGATTATTCAAGTCAATGTATGCATAAGAAACATTTATTTTTGCCTAATAACTGAATAGGTCTAGAGTGAACTATGAATTATAATGGACTAATAAAAATCATGTCATTGACAATACACACAGTTTAAAATGACCAAAGATCAAAGAATGAAAAGCAGAGGCTACATTAAAGAATGACTCACTTTTAATTGGCATATATTGCTAAAATGTTGATTCACTTTGAGTTTGTGGATGAATTTGAAATGACAAACTTTAATTTGCTCCGTCTGAGCAAATCAAAGGAGCGGCAACCAGCACACAATTGAACAATTTTCCCAGAGTGCACCAGGGATCCCGTCGTCAGCCTGTCTGCCCTCTCTTTTACTTTCATACTTTCTATTTTTGAGTTTTTGTTTGCTTGTTTCTCTCCTTATCATGCCATCTGGAATTCAACTCCATGGTTCTGATAAACATGGGGCACCACTTTGTCTCTCTTTCTCTCTCTCCTTCTCTCTCACTCTTTCTCAGATGAAATTGTGATTTAACAGGCATGACAGTACGGGGACGAGACTCCCAGCATGTGAAAACAAACAAACAAATCAATAAGATAAGTCTGAAATATGTACAGAATCTTATCATCACATGAAACTAAAAAATGTACAAAACTGGCAGAGCTGCCCTGGTGTAGTGAGGTGTGAACAGAGAGAAACAGGAGCAATGAACAAACTGCAACTGTACGCTCTAACCTTTGTCACCAGGGTCATCTGAGAGGTACAAGAAAAGCCATGCCATTCAACATCACTGACACCATTGATAGAATGACAAGTTCTGCACATATTGTTTTGCATTATGCAGACCAGTAAGAAAGAAAAAGCTTTGGATTAGTACAATAAGTTGACATGTATTTCTGATCAATAGAATCAGTAGTTACAGGAACATCAAACTAAAGTGTTATTAAGCAGATATTCTACTAATAAATAGTACACTTAAAAAAAGAAACCAAAAATTTACAGTAACAGCAGATGCAGTTGCCGGAATTTGACTGTGAAAAATAAGGTAACAATATTTTAGGTTTTACGGTTTTAAGTTAAGTTTACAGTTAAATACCGTAATCTCATTAACTGATATAATGTTAGTATTCCAAGCAGTGAAATCTGTTTTTGTATCTTTCAAATACACTCATAAGCACCAAATGCAGACAGTAATGAGAAAGTCACCTGATGAACCAAAGCCAATCACAAGCAGCTTTAAATATGAACCGATATAGAAGGAGTTCAGAGTCATTCACACAAACACTAAACACTAAACTAGTCCAACACCAAGCTCTAAACGCCATTATGAAATATGCCATAAACATTAATTTAACAAGATTACATAGTTATTTTAAGGATTTCATTTACCATTAACCATTTTTGTTACCATTTAAATCACTGTAATTTTATATGGTGTAGTTATTATGTATTTAAAGTTATTTAAACGTAGTATGTCTAAAGTAGACTATAAAATTAAAGTGTCGCCAAAATTCCGTCAGCATTTACTATTTAATTATAGTACTATCTAATTATTATATGGGAAAAGGAGAGGTAACATAGAACTTCATAATACATAGTTAATGATTAATGATAATATATAGTCATAAAATGTTACTCTGGGGCACCAAACGTACATCAAGATACTACATTTTGGACAGGTCATAAGCTAAAGCTCTAAAATCTCAAGTTTTACATTGTCCATGAGTCTATTTGGAAATAAACATAAATTAAGGTACTAGCATAAGCAATTCAAGCAAATCTGATTGAACGAAGCCCAAAATCACATGATACGATTCACAAGGCTCAGAAAGAGACGCGAGAAATAAATGAACTCTTTCTTTAACCACTCCAGACATGAAAGAAAAATTAGTGAAAGAGGGAGACAGTAAAATACAAAGAGCACACTAAGGAGCAGGGGGAGAAACAAGGACAGAGATCGCAGGAGTCAATGTACGACCGGAGAACGAAGGAGACGAGGAAGAGATAAAACCCGGGCGGCCATGTGGGTGATTCCAGCCTCGGTCAGGTGTGTCCAAACAACGGTGTGCTGAGACAGACAGGCGGGCACAGGCGGGCAGACTGGCGTCAGCGGCCACACGCATGCCCCGTCACACCACACGCCAAGGGCCCGCATACCAGTGCTCCCACACGCGTGTACACAATGAGAGCTCAGTCCTGCATCACGCACCAGCGGCAGCAGCAATGCGAAATATTCAAACAGGGACAAAGGTACAGCACAGGAGGGGTGTGAGGGGATCGTGGCGGGCCGCCGAGGGGTGAGGAAGGGGTGACGGGTGGAGAACGAGACCTGGACACGGAGATCAGAGTGGAGATGACACAATAGAACAGCGTTATAGAGATTTGATGGAGCTGGAACCATTAGGGTTAGGGTCAGGACCATTAGATACAGTTCAAGAGAAATTGGGTCATAGGTCTTGTTCGGTGACACACTGTGTTTAGATTTTTCATTACATTCAGTACTTCGGCCGGTTGAATGATAATGAAACAGATCCTGTTACATATGACATGTGCAGACAAGCATGACAGAAAGTACTGGCAGACTAGAGCAACGTTTATATGCTCAGACTAGACTGAGACGAAGCACAGGCAGACTTAAAATATTGACAGACTAGAACGCAAATGAAACATTGACATACTTGAACAACATATATATATATATATATATATATATACTTACAGACATTACGATATTGACAGACTAGAGTGACATTAAGATACTGATAGACAAGTAATACATTAAAACTTTGACAGACAAGACCAACATAAACAATGTCATATTAGAGCGACATTAAGAAATTGTCAGACTAGAACGACATTTAAACACTGACATACTACAGCAACATAACAATTTTGACATACTACAGTAACATTAAGATATTGACAGGTTAGAGCAACATAAATACTACTAGAAATTAAAATACTGACTTCCTAGAAGGACATTAAGATATTCACTGACTAAAGAGGCTTTAAAATACTAACATACTAGAGCAACATTAAAATACTGACAGACAAAAACAATATTAAGATTTTGACAGACTAGAATGACATTAAGACTTTGACGGACTAAAGTGGCACTAAAATGTTGACGTACTAGAGAAACATTAAGATACTGACAGACTAGAGCGAAAGTAAAACACTAACAAAAACTACAAAATATGAACAATGTCAGACTAGAGCAATATTAAAACATTGATAAACCACAGACATTGACATACTGAGACAATGGAATGGCATTGAGATATTGACAGACTGAAGCAACTTTAACATACTGAAATAAATATTAAGATATTGACAGACTAGAGCGAAAATCTAAATATTGTGTTGACAGATACTTTACGATCTAGAGCAACATTTAAAGTGTAACATTAAAATACTGCTAATAAGAAAATGCTAAAACAGTTGCGTCAGACCAGAGCAAATCATCACAAACATGACAAACTAGAGAAACATTACTGACAACAAACTGTGGTGAAATTAATATACTAACAGCGGCAAAATACTAACACAATGATAAGAATATACCATTAGACTAGAGTGATAGTAAAATAGCAACAACAGCAAGGGTAAAATGCTTTAAAACCAGCATTAACATACTGTCAGACTAAAGCAACATTAAAACACAAACAGACAGGACTACTGGAATATTAATAGAGTGACTAAAGCAACACTAAAATATTGACAGACCAGCACAGTTTTAAAACCTAAACGACTGGAGCAACATTCCAAAAGTATCAGGCTACAATAACATTTTCAAAAACTGAAAGACTGTTTCAAAAACTATATCAGTTAACATTTTTCTTCTGAAGTCAAGTCCTCCTTCTCTATAGCTGTGATATGTGTTGGTTTTAAACCAAAGTCAAAATTACAGCAATTTGTGTCTTCTGCTCTTCATATCTCTATCATGTATATACTATGCACGTTTGCTCTCAAGACAACTGTGTACCATGATTATTAGTTGTGCTGACATTTTATAGAATGTACTGGTGCCACTATTTCACGGCCACAATGCTGTTTATTGTTGTTGTTTTTGACAGTTTTATATATGTAAGGCAACACGAACAGTGTGGAACAAGATATGAAAGAAATTCTGCAAACCAGACCCTTTCTCTCATAAAAGCTTTTCTGGAACATAGTTTATTAGTGAGCGATTACTTTGGATGTTTTGTGTGTGTGTGTGTGTGTGTGTGTGTGTGAGGAAAGAAGATTAATCACTTACATACAACAGCATGTAACTGTAGCCTACAATACTATAGTTTGACATCAGAGACACTGATGAATTAAATCTCCCATAAACAGAATTCAGATCTCCTTTTCCAAATCAAAACATCTTAGGCTGGGATTATGCTGTGATTTACACATAGTAAATTCAAATCAAAAGATTACACTTTAACATTTAGACATACAGCTTATACAACTTACAATATATATTTGTTACAGCCTGGAATAGCTAGGCGATTTTGGCCTGATTCCACATTTCAGTGTCAGTTTGTTGTGATGGGAACAACTTTTAAAGAGCGTTAGTGTATGATCCTTGGTCTTGTTGTGTATGATGCTCAGCTTTCCTTTGTCACTATTTACAAAGTCTATGATGCGTACTGTCTTAAAAGTCTGATTTTAAAAGTCGTATAGTGTGTTCCAGTCTTAAAGCACACAATTAGATACTAAAGGATAAAAACGGAAGAGCCACTTAAGGTCATGTTTTGTTTGTTTGGTTGGTTTGTTGTTGTTGTTTTACTGATATCACAATACCACAAAAGATTTTTGGTTTTCATTCAAAATTACAATTTTAATTGATGTGCTACATCTCGTGGATATTGATTTATTTGTTTTGTTTTGTTTTTTGTGAACAAGCCAAATCTACATTATTACACACAGCCCACAAATTAGTCTTGTAGTTAGATTTTCAAGCCAATACAATCAAGTAGCATTGCCTGTCAAACAATGTTAGACACTGTGAAGAAGGTTTAACAAAAGAAAATATATAAAACAATGTCAGATACAATGCAATGTCCTTCCACAATGACATATTATAATAAAATGCATTATTATTCTGTTGAATATTCTTAAAATAGTAATGAGAAAATTTATACTACTATTTATTGTCCATATTATTATTTTCTAAAATGTATAGTTTAATTAATTATAACTCAAGCAAAGAAATAGAAATAGTAAAAATAATGTAAAAATGTTTATAAAATGAACAAATAGATGAATAATGCAGTATCCGAGAAAAAAATAACTAAATAGAATTTAGTTACAATAAATGTAAAGAAAATGGCAAAAAAAATGTCATTTACTTTCTTAAAAAACCCAAGACATTTTCACATTTCACATTTATTATTACAACCTGTGCTGCCATCTAGTGGATAACACCTCTAGATCAACGCTGTGACTCTACTTCCATCTAGTGTTTAATGCTGGAACCTCCACTGAACAGTCATGAGACTTCCATGACATGAGGACTTAGCAGCGGGGTTTATCCAGAAAAAATGGCTCTTAATATCTGTTTCATAGTATCTCACAATGCAAAGCAGCACTATAAACGAGTAAAACTGACTATACTGAGCTTTACACTTCCATGTTCGCTCTATCTACATATCTCTCCTACTCTTTCACTGCTTTGAGAAGCACATCTGTTCTGAGTTAACAGGCCTCAGCCGCCCCGATCTCCCTCTGGCCTTTCAGACTCCTTCAAATACAGCTCAACTCCTGAACTTCCGACACGATCTGGGTCAATTCCTCTGCCCTTTCCCTCAAGGAAATACACTTCAGCCATCTAATCACAGCTAAAGAGGCAAAACGTACTTTAGGGGGTTCAGCACTCATACATATATACAGTACTAATATTCAAGAAAATTCGATATATATCTAACTAGTATCCAATAACAGAACACTAATCATCGAACTGAACTGTTGTGCCACAAGCAACACGTTTTTGAAAATGCTTTTAAAAAACTTTTTACAAATGTGCTCAGTCTAGTTTTTTTAAGCACACGCATTTCCTGTGAAAAGGCCCCTAACATGCCCAAGTCCTATATTCATCCGGAACAAACTCCTACTGGCCTGCATTGTTTCCATGGCGATGGTGTTTCTGTTTTTGTGATGATGTCAGCTCCTCAGTGGAGATTCTAACAGCACATCCTCACCCTGCCCACTGCGTGCCATGAGCCCTGGGACAGAACTAAGTTTCCTTCCAGCCCATAGATTTCACACGCAATACTGATTAAACACTGATTCAGGATGCTCTTAATGGGGTTCAATATGCCATGAAGACGAACAGAAGTCATAAAATAAAGTTTAGGGGCAAGTTAGAGCATAGTCGAAAAAGGGAGTTCGAATGCTCACCTGTACCCCTTATTATTTGCAGTTTTTAGACACATTTCTCATGAATAATTTCATACAGATTGTGTTATCAGCATACCACTTTTATAACATTACAACGCTCTTAGATAAAAAAACAAATAAAATACTGATCATTAAATGATAATTTAGCAATTATCCAGCATAAGTTTGAATGCCATATTTAATTGTTTAGTATTTACTTTATCAGGCATGTCTTTATCATCTTAATGATATATGACCTGGATATCACCGATGTCCTGAGCATGACTGACATCATACTTAATGACGAAATCTCCATTGATGAGTGTCCCCTCACACTCCGATGTGAGATCCAGTGTTGGAGAAATAAACTCTTCTACATCTTGAATGGTCTAAGGGTCAATGGTTTTCAACAAACTTTCGTTTTTGGCTGAACGATTCCTTTTAAAATGTAAAAACGTGCGATGTTCAGGGACATGTTATTTGTCAACAACCAACCTATCTTTATGATGTTATACTATAGATATATAACGCATGTCCTTGTTTAATATATCTTTCCACAATTTCCTTAGCTTCTACATTTCCAACCTATAGGTTCATTGAAAATATGTGCCTCTTCATACATTTGTGCAAAACTGAAAAAAATTTACCTATAAACACGACAGTTAATCGCTGCAGTTTCCAGTTGAAAGGAACACTAAAACTTTTATTCCTTTTCACACAAAAGTACACTGCAGAAAATGCTTTCTAAGACAAGATTTTTTTGTCTTATTTCCAGCCAAAATATCTTTCAATTGTGCACGCTACCTCACTAATAAGATTGCGTGATAGTTTGCAGGTTTGGCGTGCTGTCCAGGGGGCGGGC
>JAUMHQ010000066.1:3111524-3125588 GCA_032361165.1 Enteromius paludinosus | reverse complement strand
ATGTCTGAAGCGACAAGAGAAACATACGAAATGTGCAGAGCGGTGGGGCGCGAGGACCGGGATTGAGAAACGCTGGCGTAACAGAAGCAAATGCAGTTTTAATTCTTGGTTGCTTGCTTTTTCCATGGCTAGTCGTGGCTTTGTCTACATCCACACTTTTTGTGCATGCATCATATTGCTGTCGATGGTGAGTTTTAAGATGCTGGTATAGATTGGTAGTATTTCCTCTGGATCTGGCCATGGCACGTCGACATATTTTACATTTAGCAATGTTTTGCTCCACGTCGTTCTTCGCGAATCCAAAATAACTCCAAACAGCTGAAGTACCACCCTTCTTGTTGACCAAGTGCTCCCCCGCTTCCTCTCCCATCACCGATGAAGTGCCTTCGGCCATTTCTGTGCAGTTACCTTTTTCTATTTGCACAATTCGAGGTACACGTTGTGCACGGTGCACTGCATACAACCATTGCCATTTCTAATTGTCCAGCAAGCCAGGAACGCGAGATTCGTCCATTTTGATTGGTTAATAGGTTTGTCACTCAAATGTCAGAGGCGGGGGAAAAAAACTCAGACTCCTGATGTTAGGTAATCGCGGGAGTTAAAACCTTGACATCGATGCGATAAAGGTTAATCGTGCAGCCCTACATACATTCGAATAGAACAAATGCCTGAAGCGACAAGAGAAACATACGAAATGTGCAGAGCAGTGGGGCACGAGGACTGGGATTGAGAAACGCTGGCGTAACAGAAGCGAATGCAGTGTTATTGCTTGATTGCTTGCTTTTTCCATGGCTAGTCGTGGCTTCGTCTTCATCCACACTTTTTGTGCATGCATCATATTGCTGTCGATGATGCTTTTTAAGATGCTGGTATAGATTGGTAGTGTTTCCTCTGGATCTGGCCATGGCACGTCGACATATTTTACATTTAGCAATGTTTTGCTCCACATCGTTCTTCGCGAATCCAAAATAACTCCAAACAGCTGAAGTACCACCCTTCTTGTTGACCAAGTGCTCCCCCGCTTCCTATCCCGTCACCGATGAAGTGCCTTCGGCCATTTCTGTGCAGTAACCTTTTTCTATTGGCACAATTCGAGGTACACGTTGTGCACGGTGCACTGCATACAACCATTGCCATTTCTAATTGGCCAGCAAGCCAGGAACGCGACATTTTGATTGGCTAATAGGTTTGTCACTCAAATGTCAGAGGCGGGGGAAAAAACCTCCTGAGGTTAGGTAATCGTGGGAGTTAAAACCTTGATATCGATGCCATAAAGGTTAATCGTGCAGCCCTATTACCACTTAACAAAAACAAAGAAATAATCGAAAACAAAACCTCCTTAATTATAGCCTAATCTTGATCCATTAAGATGACTTTATTTGACTTTATTTGAGATTATTTGAAATATCTCCTTACTATTTCCCCTGACAGATTTATGGTAATTACTTTTACATGAATGAGGTGACAAGCACCTGTAATAATATGCAGATTAGAAACGTTTTCGGATAAGAAAGTATCGCATTACTGGGGAAACTCAGAAACACAACTCGTTGCCTTCACTCCAGAAACAGCGACAGCAGCATAGACAAACGAATTTCCATTACATTGCTGCTGGAACAGCATGGAATATAAACATAAGTGTTTTTCATTAGATGTAAAATAAATGTAAACAGCGGATAGTTGTTAGGTAACGAATCTGCGCTCTTTCTGAGTCCATAATTTGTCTTATGCAGTGGGGTATGTGATTATGGCAGTAGAAAATCAACCACAATTCTTAGCGAATAATAGAATAAGGAAATAGCATGTAAACGGGAGTGAAAAGCGTGCTCTTAATAGTCATCATGTTTAGAGAGAGTCCTTACTCTGATTATTGAAAATAATCGCATTATTTGAATGCATGTAAACTAGTCACTGACCCACACTGCAAAATAGCACAGGAAGAATTGTTATGTGTTTATTTTATTTTCAATTCAGGTTGGAGTTTTTTTTTGTGCGCAGTTGAATTTTGTTTGTGAGCGGAGACCGTGTCAGCACTGCGCAATTGCGCACGCGCGCAGCTTAGAGGGAACCGTGGACACAAACCTCCCAGATTTGACAAATTACACAAGATTTTACAAATATCCATGGTACAACATTGGGGTAAGTGATTAATGAAAACATTTTCATTTTGGGGTAGATTAACCCTTTAATATTGAATAAAATCATCAATTTCTTTAAAATTTTACTTTTACATCTTGATGTTGGTATTTCTGCTCTGAAAGGACCTATAATGATCTATATAAGTCAAGTCATATTTATTTCTATAGTGCTAACAATCAATGATTCAATGTTTTCCAAGAGAATCAGCTCATATATTTATTAACAGTCAATTTTTCTCTCAAGAAATCAATGAAGACATAAAGCCACACAGGTCAAGGAACGTGCTTCTATAAACACCCATTTTAAAGGAACTAATCCAGTTTCTTCTGAATGAGATGGGAAAGCAGCTGGAATGTGTGCGCATGAAGCAGACATAAGACGACTGTGGGTGTTGTTCTGCGTCACTACGAGCCCCGAGCTTATCTTGGCCTAGTTTCTGGCTAAAAATGAAGAGAGTGGGAAAAAATAGCACTAATGTTCACGCGTCACCCTTGCAACGTTCCTCTGCTTCAAAAAGACATCCGAGGCACGCGCTGCTCTTGCAATGCATACATTCCTCATCTGAGTCCTTTGGTTTCGGTGTTGGCCTATATAAACACTAATCATTCGCTCGCCCATAAAATGGGTTTTGTTTGTAAGTGTGTATAATTCATGTGTTGCTTCTTCCACTGTGTCTATGCAGTTTTAGAGCATGTGCAGAAGAGAGGGGGCGGCACTCACGTGTCTTTTAACGCCCAGCATAGGTTGCTCTCCGTTACTGGCATTTCTGAGCAATGTCTGAGACCCATAGCAAAGCGGTACACATACGTGCGTGAGACGACCCTGTAGCGTGCGTGGAAGTCACTGTGGACACGGTAAGCCCTGGTGATTCTGGGAAATAAGACAGAATAACAGACACTAATTCAACTCTAGTTATGTACATGTTTGTTTCGTAAACTCACCTGCCAGTTTCCTCCCGAAAAGGTTCAAGTTAGACTAGACTAATCAAGACACTGGAGGAAATATCATGGCACTGGTTTCCATGCGAGACAAACAATGGTCACTCATCATTCAAACGCAGCTTGATATCATAACAAACAAATCTGGTTTATACTCGTGGTTGAGGACAGAACACGAGAGCGACATGGAAATGTGTTCGTTCATCTTTCCAACACAAACTCAAGCAAAGGAAATGTTGATGCACTGCTGAAACCATTTAATAGTCTTGCCAAAATTTTCAGTAAACTTGACTTCAAGGCTTCTTCTTTTGTTGAAGGCCCCTTTTCTGCGATTTTTGTTTTATAAATCAAACATTTTTAAATAATTGCAATCATTTACAATAATTTCAGAAATAACTATTAATTATAGAACTATAATTCCTTAATTACGAAAAAAAATTATGTTCTTAACTGTTGATTTTTTAAAAACACAAACAATGAATTCACATTAATGGATAATAAAAGGTTTTAGTTTATTTTACTTTATAAAATACTTCGAGCTTTACATTTATATTCAGTGAGCTCACTACGTATTTGATCACCCTGTTATTTTGCAAGTTCTCTTACATAGAAATCATGGAGGGGTCTACAGTTTTCAGCATTGGTGCATTTCCACTGTGAGAGACACAATAAAAAAAAAATTCGGAAATCACATTTTATAACTATTTATTTGGGAATTACTGGGTCAAATGACTATCTGATCACTTGAGTCAAAGATGTAGTTCTTCACCAGGTTTGCACACACTGCACACACTCCTCCATACAGATCTTCTCTAGATCTGTCAGCTTCAGCTCCCTCCAAAGATTTTAAAGTTAGGTCTGTAGACTGGCTAGGCCACTCCAGAACCCTGATATGCTTCTTACGGAGCCACTCATTGGTTCTCCTGGCTGTGTGCTTTGGGTCATTGTCTTGTTGGAAGACCCAGCTTTGACCCATCTTTAATGCTCTGACTGAGGGAAGGAGGTTTTTGCCCAATATGTCACGATTACATGGCCCCGTTCATCCTCTCCTCAATACAGTGCAGTCGTCCTGTCCCCTGTGCAGAAAAACACCCTCAGAGCATGATGCTTCACTGTAGGTATGGTATTATTGGGATGGTACTCATCATTCTTCTTCCTCCAAACACGGCGAATGGAGTTAAGACCAAAATGTTCTACTTTGGTCTCATCTGACCTCATCTTCTCCCATAACTCCTCTGGATCATCCAGATGGTCCCTGGCAAACTTCAGACGGGCTCCTCCCGTGTAGTTGTGGGCTGATTCTTCACCATTCCTAGCATCATTGCTACCCCACGAGGAGAGATCTTCCGTGGGGCCCCAGTCCGAGGGACATTGACGGTCATCATTAGCCTCTTCCATTTTTACTAATGTAGAATCATGAGCAGAGTGTAGCTGGACTATTTAAAAGCAAAATAACAGGTCTTTGAGGGTCAGAAATCTGTCTGATAAGCAAGTGATCAAATACTCATTTGACACAGTAATTCCCAAATAAATAGTTAAAATGTGATTTCCGGATTTTTCTGTTTAGATTCTGTCTCTCACAGTGGAAATGCACCTATACTGAAAATTGTAGATGATTTCTAAGTAAGAGAACTTGCAAAATCACAGAGTGATCAAATACGAACTGCCCTCACTGTATAGGTGTATATATATATACACACACACAGTATATACTGTATATGTATATCCATTTGTTTTACAGATAAATTTACACATACAAGCATACATTTATACCCATTAGAAGACATTTTAGATTTTATTAAAAGGAAACTTCTGGCATTAATTTTGTTTCAATCCTGTAAGATTTTGTTCATCTTCGGAACACAAATGAAGATATTTTCAATAAAATCTATGCGCTCCCTGACCCTCCATAGACAACAATGTAATTAACACAATTACAGCTCTGGAAAAAACAAGAGATCACTGCAGAAAAATCTGTTTCTTTTGGGTTTTATTCTTAAAACTGTTAACCTCACCAATACACCACCAACACAAAACGAGTTGCAAATGCACATTTGTTTAATTTTTTGTGAGCCGTCTCTGAAATATTAAGGATAGAAGCAACTAGACGCTCACTGACTGACATGAAATGCTTGTCATACTCAGAGAGAGACTGATTCAGGAGCAAATTGCAGTGGTCTCTTATTGTTTTCCAGAGCTGAGAAACGTAGCAAGGTTCTCGAAAAATGGTGTTAATGCGGAGGAGACAAATTATATATATATTATATATATATTGAACAAACATAAAACAGCACGTCCAATATCTATTAGCTTTTTATTATATAGATCCTGCTCCGAACACTGTCAGCTGCTGGGATGGTGGTCTTCATCTGATTGATTAAACCGCTGATAACAAAGTGTCTCAATTCCTCATGAAACCTCCCTGAGCACATGACAGAGTGTCATTATAACGTGCATTTGTACAATTATGAAGAATATGCTATGTTTATATGCAAATGTATTTAGATATAATATTAAATATTGTCAAAATATTTACTGTATGTGTATTTATATATACATAATTAATATACACACGAGTACACACGAACAAAAACCTTCATTTTGTATGCGATTAATTGTAAATTAAATATTAAAATACAATCTCATTCAAAAGTTTAGGGTCGATCTTTTAAATGTTTTAGTTACATACAATGCATCAAATATGATTGTTTGATGATATCAGAGAGCTATCTGTCCCTCCATAGACAGCGAAACAGCTGAAATGAACCAGGTCCAGAAACACAGTAAAACACTCCATGTCACATCAGTGGGTCAACTCCAGTTTTGTGACACTACGAGAATACATTTTTCCCCACAAAGAAAACATAAATAACTCACTCAACCATTCCTCTCCCCAGACTTACGTTTTCTACCATTTTGGACACTAGTTAAACGGGTAAAATGCACTTTCATGCATTCAGAGTGGTTTACACGGATAACAAATTGGATTCTCATGCTACACATGGACAAAGTTTTAGCAAACCATATGACAGAGTGTCTATGTGCCAAAAAATTTTCAAAATAAATAAATCTGATAAGGTTAAAGACCTTTAGGAGATGATGGATGCAGTACGTCTTTATAGGTACTCAAGACTAACCTGAGACTGGGGGAAATTGTGCTTGTTATGCCCGCTTTAAGAAGGTATTTGGACATAACCAGCGGTGTTTATGTTTAGGGGAAGGATGTGTTGTGTGTTGGAAAACTCAGGGAAGAAGAACGGTTGAGTACATTATGTTATTTTTGTGTTCTTTGCTCAAAAAAAGTATTCTTGTAGCGTCACAAAACTGAAGTTAATTGAATGAGGTCACATGGACTGTTGTTTTTACTATGTTTCTGGATCATTTCAGTTGTGTTGCTGTCAATGG
Source organism: Enteromius paludinosus (assembly GCA_032361165.1). Taxonomy (NCBI): domain Eukaryota; kingdom Metazoa; phylum Chordata; class Actinopteri; order Cypriniformes; family Cyprinidae; genus Enteromius; species Enteromius paludinosus. Next base: position 3,119,106 of record JAUMHQ010000066.1, on the reverse strand, counting down.
AGGTTCAGGTGGCTCTCTGATACCATCAAATATTTCTTCATTTGTGTCTTATGGGTTTGGAGCGACATGAGGGTGAGTAATTAATGACGGAATTTGCAAGACTTTAATGCATTTGTTCTGAAAAAAAGTATTACTTTCTGTGGGAGAAAAAAAACTGACCCTTTAACGAACATTGAGTCCCTACAAGAATCCCACCTTATAGGTTCTGCTTTCAAGTGGAAGTTTAAGGCCTTGACCAGCTCTTGCTCAGGCAGCGGAGGCTTGTCTCCTCTCCGCTGGATATCTACATGTGCAGAGTTACACAAGGCATGCACACCAGAGTCTGTTCTGCTGGAGATGACCACGGACACCTCATTCACCGGCTTTAGATTCCACACAGCGCTCTACACACAAAACACAGACAGACACAAAACACCTGATGATCCTGTTTCCCAAGGCACCTAGTGGACCTGAACGGAAGCAGAAAATCTGACCTCACATGCTCACTGTCACAAACGTGCAAAATCGTATTCATACCTCTGATTAAATTTTAAAACATTGATCATTTGTCCGTTTTAAATTTCTAAAAGGAGTACTTCACTGACTCTCATTCTGATGGCACCCATTCACTGAAGTGATGTAATGATGAATTTTCGTTTTTGAGTAATTAATTGAAAACATTATTTCCTGGTTAAGATAAGAGTATCTAAACTCGGAGAGTAATTGTTAATTGCAATTGACATCATTCTAACACTGATATTGTGTGGGAGACTGTTCAGGGGGAAACCCTTTACATTTTACTGACAGTTTGCTGTGGTTTTATATTCAACTAAACCTCTACTCGGCCTCTTTGACAAAAAACTATTACACAGTTTTCATCTGCATGACAGCTCTGCTCACATCATGACGCAGAATACATATACTTCAGATTTAGAGAGAATACAAACATAGCTTTTGAATAAAAAAATACAATTTGTGCAATCATTCTTAACCCTTCTGTAACATATTACCCAAACTTTGCTATAAAGTGTTACATTTTAGTGCGATTTAAAAAATGCCCAGCTTCATGTCTTGGTTTATGTTTGTTTTTGTTTTCTTTTATGTGAAATCAATGGATTTTTAAGAAGTAAACATGAGAATTCATTTTATATTGATTTGATGAACACTCTTTGGACTGAAGCAACTTCAGTTATCTTATCTATGCATCATTTATTTAGAAATACTGCACCAAAATGTGAGCATTAAATATGATATATTAGACTTCTAAGAAATGTTTATTGTATGGCATTGATTATATGCGTTTCCCTCCTTTATAAAACAAAGCATGTACTGTATATGTCATCTTACAAAAACATTTTATAAGGAGATATACTCTGGTTTTATTTAAGTCTTTTTTTAAATATATACACTAGCGTTCAAAAATGAGGGGTCGGTCAGATATTTAAAGGTTTTAAAGATGACTCTTCTGCTCATCAAGGCTGCATTTATTAGATTAAAAATCCAGAAAAAACTGTAATATTGTGAAATATTATTTACATTTAAAATAACTGTTTTCTGTAATGATTTCTGAACGGATCATGTGACACTGAAGAGTAATGATGCTTTGTATCACAGGAATAAATTACATTTTAAAATATATTCACACAGAAAACAGTTATTTTAAATGTAAATAATATTTCACAATATTACCGTTTTTTCTGGATTTTTAATCTAATAAATGCATGCTTGATGAGCAGAAGAAACAACTTTAAAAAAAACCTCATTTTTGAACAGTAGTGTATGTATGTAAATATCACTGATGTACATTACACGCAATCTAGAATTGCATCTTATTTTGGCCATATAAATAACAACATCTGCATCAGTTTGCATATTTTTGATTTTCTCTGTATATAGGAAAATATTCCTCCATGTTATACTATGTGTGGCATAAAAGACTGATACATAAATATATGATTTAAAAAAAACACAAAATGTATTTTTTTGTTTTACATTACTTTATGTTATAATAATTATTATTCTTATTACCACTAATTATAATAATTATTATTATTGCTATTTTACATATACTTTTTTAAATCACTTTTATTTCGTGTTTCAGACTTTACTTGGGTTAACTCAAATATTTGTCGAAAGGTACGTTACCTCTACGGAGACCATCCAAAGCCATGCAACAACAACTTTCTAAAAGCATCACACAAAAGGATTTTAGCGCAGCATATTTCTATTCCATTTCCAAAAGAAACGCAATTTGATGAGCAGACACTGTGTTGAAGAGGATGGCAGATGTTTCGAGACCAGCAGCAGCAGAGATCTGAACGCAGATGAGTGAAATAGAGAACTGGAACAACTACAAGCAGCGGTTTGATTTTAGTGTCAAAAAAACACACATTTTCTTACCGAAACAACCAAATAATTGCATATGGTAAGCTATTTGAGGCTATTTTAAAACATACAGCAATTGTTTTGAATTGTCAGGCAGAGACTGACCTCTAAATGATTCGCAACTCCTTTTCCAGCTTGATCTGCGGGTGCTTTCATCACGCCACTGGGAAAACACAAAGACAGACAAACATACATTTACCGCGTGTGTGTGGTGTTATAGCAGATCAATAGAAAGAAATGTGAGTGTGGTTGTCATAGAAGCACACCAATATTTGGTCCCTACATATTGGAAAAGGATTAAATAACGGGCGGCGGATTTTTGCATGTTTCCTGATCTATTCGCTTAATGTTTGTCAAAAGTAGTAACGGGTGAATCCTACGGAAGATTAATCAGATGTCGTATATGCCTAATAGTAATGTAAGACATACAACACGTGTGCCTGAAAGGAAACCCCGCCGCTGTCTGACATTTAGAAGTCAAAGCGATGCCTGTTTTGAAATGTCGTTTAAATGTCTAATTATTTAAAAATATATATAATTTCAGCCTTTTGCTGAGTTTACTTTACTAACAGTAGTAACGTGTATACAATGTTTGTTTTGTTCCGAAAATAATAATTTTCTATGTGCTGAAAGATTAAAGGCAGTATCGGTGGACGACTAAAATATTTTTTAAAAATCCACTTCCACAATCGCGGGAGCCGGGAAAGGCGTGACGTAGGCATCGACGTAATGATGATTGACAGAGGCAGACCACACTGAAAGCTATTTTTTCTTGTTTAACGTTAACTTTTTTCTCCAATTAAAAAAAAAACCTCAATGCTCTTCTAGTGTACAAACATTAAAAATAAATAAATAATAAATATTTGAGGTGATACCAAATGGCAATTTTGCACAATGTACAAGTAGACTTTTATTGATTTATTATTTTAAGCATTTTTACTAGCTTATTTTACATTTTTATGGAAGACATTTCAACAATTTTAACTATTTTCAGTCTCTTCGTTTTCTTCTTCTTCTTCTTCTTCTTCTTCTTCTTCTTCTTTTTGCTGTTAAATAAATTAATATTCATTCTTATTAAGAGCAACAAAAAAAAAAAAAAAAAAACTAAAATAGTCCGAAAATCTGCAATACGCCTGCAGGTAAAACGAGTATTACATTATATTAGTATTAGTATTATATTAGTTTGTAACCACTTGGGTGTTTTGGGTCAGTAGGAAAAAGGTACTATGGAAGTTTAATGCACTGTGAGTTAAAATGAGCTCACGTCATCAAATAATAATAAATGCTCAAAAACGCAGGTTTATTGTTTGTAAACAAATGTATTAGCCAACAAGTTCTTACTGAAGAGTGTTCAAATAATTTAAATAAACACACACATCAATTATTGCAAATCTACAGTAAAATCGCGGGATGTGTTTTGGAGGACGCTCCCTTATGTTGTTCTGCCGCGTGTTTGACGACGGTCCCTTAGCTCGGGCAGCGCTGAAACGGATCCACACAGATCTGTAGCAGTGTGTCACAGTGTCACTGTTTTACCGGGGGAAGGGATACACTCGCGTTGCACATTTAGGCGTATTACAGCCACCGGCAATGATATGCAACATTTTTAACTAAAACACGGAATAACAGCAAAAATGACGGTGGATTTTGAGGAATGTATTAAAGATTCACCCCGATTCAGGTAAGAACACACACACCAGACGCCTGTTTGCATGTAAACGCGCTGATTCGCTTTAATAAACAGCACACACACTTCATAACGCCGTTCATGCGTCTACGGTTAATCGTAAAAGGTCAACCGGGATGCTTGTCTGGGGAACTGGTTTGATGTTTAAAGCACGACGAGTCTCAAATCAGGTCGGGCTGTTTTGTCCGTTTCATGTATGAAAATATTACATTAAAATACAGTGAGCTGGCTTCACAGGCAGCATTTCGGGACATCGCTCGGCATCTTCCTAGGCTATGAGAGCATCGCCGGGTCCTTCAGGGACCAGTTGAATGAATGAGGAGGGCTCTTTCAGGACACGGATTCTGAGCCGCAGTGGCTCAGTGGGGCTGGTTTGTTGTATGATTGCGTTACAGATGTTGGTGGATCCTATTCTGAGTCATATAAATGAGTTTAATCGGTCCTTTTTAATGCGAAAGCATCACACGAAACCGAATGCAGTGATGATGTTCTGATGAATTCATGAAGGGGGGCGTTGCTGCGCTCTACACGCCAAGTATCATGATTACTAATGCAGAGAGACCGCATTTACATGATTCACAGAGGCTACACGCTCATCTGTTACTGTAACATTAATTATAACAGTAGTAGTGAACCACTGTAGAGTAATGGTGTGCGTTTTGAAGGACGCTCCCTTATATTTTTCTGCCGCATATTTGTGTGTATGATGCATTTGCACATTAATAAGCTACAGAGAATCATGCTAAATCTTTTACCTTGTTATCTGAGATCAGAGTGCTGTCGTTTGGTAGTCATTTATTTAGGTCTACAGTTTGTTGGCCTAAAAATTATGAATAAAAAGTGTGCTGTGTGGATGTGCTGTATGTACACATGTATAAACAGAATTGCCAGTATTTACTGAATAATTAAGCAACGTGTATTTATATAGCATAGAGCAAGTCTAAAAATAAAAGCGAATTACAAGACGCAATATAAAGTAAAACGCAGCATGACATGCATATAAAATATCCATGAACGTATAAAATACTAAGTTAAAATATCTAAATCCAATTCAGTACATTGGAACCGAAAATGAGAAATTTAGAAAAATGTTCTAGTCGCTCTTTTTCCATATAATTTCACAGAATGGGGAACTAAAGATGCATTGAAGCATCATACAATGGTTTATACAACTCGATTGTAAAAAAACAAACAAACAAAACAGTCCTCAAGATTATGTGTGATATTTAATCATTTAATAAACGGTTGAAAAAAAAAATAAAGTATGGTTTTGGTGACCCGTTTCTTAATTTTCTAGCCTTCGTGGTCTGTTACCTGAGGCCTGTTCCATAAAACAAGCTCACCAAATAAGCCAGGTTTGTTTCAGTTAGTCTGACTTACTGTCATTTGATTTGGTTTGAAATAAGTCAGACTAATTAAAACAAGCCTGGCTTATTTGGTAAACTTGTTTTATGGAACAGGCCCCAGGAATTCTGTCAGAATAAACTGGTTGTTTTTTAGTGCTGTCATTGTTGTCAGTAGCTCAGTCGGCACATGTGCAGCTTTCACAGGCAGATTCACTTCAGGTGAATTGTGACGAGGTGAGTCACCGATTGTTCAGAAGGAAGCAGGAGATACTGGACTTGTTCTCCATCTGTTCAGTTCATCTGTTATCTTCCATATCAGACATTGAGGCGACCTGAACTTCATTCTACAGCGATGATATCCAGTACTCCATCATATGCACACAGACATTCATCCAGCAAACTGTCACTGCTCTGCCTCTTTGTGCCTCTGAGGCATCAAGGACTTTTGAAAGGCAGGCAGGCAGGCAGCAGGGTTATGGAGATGTGGAGTCTCTGAGAGGGGTTGATGTTCTGGGCAGACATCCAGGATTCCCAGCTTCACTGATGCACTCTAGGGACCATACCAGAAGAGACAGACAGTAGATTATGGTGGAAAGTGACTGTTTATGTCCGGGATCCTACATGGGACGAGAAAGGAGAATGGATGGATAGATTTATGTTGTTATAAAGTGTCCTTTACTTTCAGAGCATTCGGATTTTAGAGGACACCACATTTTGACGTTGTGACATTTCAGACAGTCTCCTGAAGGAAAGAAGTACTTCTTTCATTTGAAGAGTTGCTTAGCACTTTTGCACATGTTATTGGCCTAGAAAAGTTGATTTATTCCACATTTCGAGGACAAGGTCTCACGACATGACCTACAAATATTTGTACATTTCCCAGAGTATGGGCCTGTCCTAATACCCACGCTTGTGGTCTTTGTACTTTGTACGTATTTACATGACATATTTCAGGTATGTTTATTGGGAACAAAAATGGCACATATAAAATGTTTGATTACTCAATGTGGCACACTTATGGTGTCATAAAAATGCAAGTACATTTTTAACAGAGGCATATACATTTTTTAATTTTCTACATTTAGAGAGTAGCTGATGACAGATTTTTACTCAATTATATGTAATATCGAACTAATTTATTGGACGACGAAAAATTTTCCAGCAAAACCTTGTACATGATAAATTATTAAATGTTTTCTGAAATGGTCGAGATAAGCAAGTTTAGGTATTGGAACAGGCCTTTGTTCAATATATAGTCTGATGTAACATGACGTAAAACGCCACGATGCTCCAGACCTGGTGGGGGCAGCAGAGAGAGAGCAATGCTGTTGAACCAAATAAGAGTGAAAGGCAGGGTAAGCAATTTCTGGAAGCCAATGTTGACATTTAAAACCATTAAAACAAACACGCCCCAACCCAAAAGAGTCTCGCCCTTATTTTGATAGCTCCGCCCCACAAATACGTAGCCTACACAACCGAGGCAAAAATAATGAACCAATGTTACACTGTGTCAAGACACGAGCGGCACGACAGAATACCATTGAAGTCACTATCTGAAAGACAAATCAGAAAACTGCTGAAACATTATTTATTACATGCTGACACAAATCTCAAATGATTTTCCACAGTTTCTTTGTTGTGTCCTGTCCAGTGTAGGCAGATTTCAGCTGTAGACCAGGGCTTGACATTGGCACCCGCCCGCCCACCAAATGCGGGTAAAATTCGGCTGTGGCGGGTAGTTTGGTATGACAATATATTTTTTTTGTTGTAGTTTTCTCTAAAGGCAGTGGTAACCTGCCGACGACATTTACGACTCGTGAACAGACTGTTTTTTTAAGTCAGACATTTTGATACTTTTTTTTATATTTTTCCTTACAGTTGTTTTTATGTATTTATTTATTTTTGAGCCTTTTTTCAGAACGGTCGAATTATTCACTCACTAGAATGAATTTGTCAAAGATGTTCCCAACATCAAAAATTCGTCACTTTTAGACAAATCCCAATCAAAATCGGTGCTAAACAGGGCATGGCATTAACCAGGGCTCGCAAAATCACTAGAGCCTGGACCGGAGTTAACTAGTCTGTTGTGTTTGTTTATCGGTCTGGTCACAAACCAGCTATAAACGCAGCTAATGAAGAACACATTTATTTATTTGTAGCGACCTGCCACCCTATCAAAATTTTC
>JAUMHQ010000066.1:3082104-3096742 GCA_032361165.1 Enteromius paludinosus | reverse complement strand
CGCGGGGTGTAATCTGGATTTGTCTGTGAATGTGTTTTTACTTTGAAAGGTTTGGTGCCCATCCACTTCCATTAAATATATATCTGCACTTATTTAGTATGGACACTCTGGTTTGTAATTGACTTCATTATTGTGCAAAATAAGTATATCTTGATGTAACAGCACAATTTAACATTGATTGTATGAAGCAAAACAAATTTGAGGGACTGAACAAGTGTGATGCTTGTTTGTACAACACATGCTCCGTATGTAATGTGTCGGCAGTGAAACGGTGATGTAATATTTGAACATCAAGGAAGAGGAATGGAGAGCCATAAAAACAGTTGAACGATAGTGCTGTATAAACAGCTTGTGTTTTCGCTTCAGAACAGATCATGTACTCGGTACAGATGCTTAACGGTTTAAAGCCACGTAGAGTTGCCTAATACTTGGCGTAGGTCTTTAGGTGCCATTTGCTCCCCTGCAGTTTGCTGAGGAAAGATTGAGGCCAAAGCAAACCCAGCCTGGCCAACACGTTTAGTACTTGTTTTTCCCTCACCACAAATGAGGTCTTTGCACTTGGGTTGGTTTTTCTCTGAACTGTCGCTCAAGTAAACAGTCCTGCTCCTGAGGGAACTATTTGGGAAAACACCTCAAGGTTCTGCCACCTTCTCCTCTGGGCTTTCTCCTGTTCAGTCGCTCTGAGCTCATGCCGCAGAGTGGACTGGGTAATACTTCTCACAACAGTGACTCTCACGGACCTTGGACTGCAGAGAATATTGCTCAAGACAGATGGGAACATCTGGCAACTGTCGTTTCTTCTCAACTCTGGATTTTCTCCAATTCCTGTGGCCCCCTTTCCCATGTTCCAAGATTTGGGGATTGGGAAAAGCTCGCTCCATTAAACAGGACAGCTCACTAACACACCCTCACTAACAGATGCTGTACAGCTGATGGGCGGCATTTGACCCTGTCGTCCAGTGCAGCTGAAGACACTTCCTCGACACCATCTGAAAGTCATTATAATGCCGTTAACGTGCTTCTCCCAGTGCGAACAGTTATAGGGGTGATAAACGGGATCATACCTACATGTTACAGTTAGCATGTTGACGTACGACACTGTGATCTGGCAGGCTCTCACGCTCTCTGTGGGTTTGGAGGGTGATATCCTTGTCATTATCTCTCAGTGCCACTCTCTGATTTAGAAGGCGGTGTAATACCAGGATGATCAAACAAACTCCAGCGATATGTGGAGGTTAATGCTAGTGAGTCTACATGGCCACCCCCGCAGAGCCCTTGATCTCACGCGCAATGTGACGCAGCAAACGTCGTGATGTTGTGACTCGCTGACCCCATTTGCAAAACAGAACACCACTTTAGTATCTCAAAGGGATAGTTTGCCCAAAAATAAAAATGACCCCCATGATATACTCACATATAAATATACATTTTGATTATTTTATTTGATATGCTATATAAATATATTTAATATACAAACATAACATATTTTTTATGAAGATATGCATGTCTGTGTGTGTATTTTTATATACAGTACATATAAATAAATATGCACAATACACACTCGTATTATGTAAAAAAAAATGTTTTTGCTATTGCATGTCCATTCACAAGCAAGTTTTGTAAATGTTTTTTCATTGTGTGCTTCTCTTTCGCTTCATTCAAATACACCCAAACCTCCTTGAAAACGGTTCCTCATGCTTGTCCTTGGAATAATTCATTTTTCAATTCTCTACAGTTTGCCAGCTGGCGCCTTTATCAAGCTGAGGATTTTATGGGAAAGGGAAAAAAAAGGTGCTTATGTATAATTTGCCGCAGTCATTGGTGGACTGACAGAAAAAGGGACAGTGCATCGGCCAGCTGTAATGACCATTACTGTAATGCCAGTCACACTTGGCACAAACTCTGTTTTTATATAACCGGGATACTGTGCTGCAAGTCAAAATGGAGCAATACCATACAAAAGACATTTTAAAATGCATGACTGGAGACATATTGCATGCATTATTTATTTAAATAATTTTCCATTTAAAAAGCAATCATGTTCAGTAAATGAAATATTTTGATTTGATAATAAATGTTGGACAAAGAATGCGAGCGTATGTGAAATCCTCTATTTTAGCTGTAGGCATTGTGCGGCCGAACCAACCAGTCGTTGTGAAACCAAACCAATTTATCTGCGTCTCCGACTTGAAAAAAAGATCCTCTGTTCTTTCAGATTGGCAGATAAAGCGCCTCACATTTGTTGTTTTGGTTGCTTATAAAGTAAAGCCTGTAAATAGCGGACACATGTGGACACAGATTGATATTCAGTGATCCGTTTGCTGTGGGTCCTGAAGGCCCCAGTCATTCAGCGGATGAAAACAGCCCCTGTGTTGGCCTATTGAGTTTGTTTGCTAACAGTCCGGGCTTTGTGAGCGGAAGCAGCTCAGGGAATGTGCTTAGCTGCGCTAGGACACCGAAGACAGCGTAGCATTTTAGTAGACGCGCAGGTGTCTTTATAATTCCCCACATTTGAGTGCATCCTTCATATATAGAAGATATATAGCTGTGTTGCAGCTGTGTTTCACGCTCTTAGAGGTCACATGACTCATCCGCTTGTGTTGGACTGTGAGAATCAAGCTTATTCAAAACGAAGAGCCGTATCTGGTTTAAGTCTATTCAAAGAGAGATCTGTTATTTGGGAAATCATTAAAGAAAGACAAATTAGATATAAGAAGAAAATGTTTTTTTTAAAGCAGTCATATTTTGATCTTAAAAATGTGTTTGTTTTTGTTTGTTTGGCCATGATGAAGTTGCCTCATCAAGTCAATTTGCTGAGGGTTACGGTTTCTCTCTCAGCAAATCATAAAAACTGCAAATTCCACCATAGCTGTTTAACAGTCTATGAAATAGAGGATGTTTCTAGACAATCCAGCAGTGAAGCTACAGGACATGGACTCCACTGGGAAAGAAGGATTCGGTTCACGCCGAGCAGAACTAATATTTTAACGTTTCTGTTGAACAATGTTTTTCTGTTTAAAAACATTGACATTACCAATGATTAAACCAATTTGTTTGTGTTATTTGTACATCATGTGTTTAAAAACTATAAGTGAAGTGGTTCGAATAAAAATATTTTTCTTGTTTAATCATTTACTGATGAGGTAACGCTAAATGGCCGCGTACACAGAATAATCTACAATGTCGTCTTTGGCTTTTTCACTACGACCGCATCCAGAGTGGTTTGTCCATCTGCTGTAGATGCTGATCTTTTATGGCTCGTCCGATTAACATATTGGATGTAGGGTTGGGTCGATAGACGATGCCATCGCCAATTGCCGATGGCCGATAGACATCACGATGCTGAGCCGGCATCACGATCCTCCGCCCCGCCACAGCAGCAGCAACCAGCTCACGAAAAACACACTTAATCTATGGCGGCAAATCTATGCCATTAATACGCGAGCGCACCACTGATGCTGGCGACAATCGCACGCGCAATCGCACGCGCTTGATGTGTCATCCGCACGCAATTCAAGCACTGCGTGATCACTGCTGCGCTCAATCCTCTCTCACCTGCTCGCGCGAACACTGTTAATTTTGTCAGTCGTGGGGCGGGGCTTGGTGTTTTAGTTACAGCTAAACAACAACCCAACCCCCACCCACCGCCGACGATGCCTTTGTCCATCGCAATGTTTCACATTAGACATCGTATGATGCCAAATTGGTCGACATCGGCCAAACCTTATTGGATGTTTACGCTGAATGTGCCTCTGCAGGTTACAGTCATGATTCCTGGCCATTTTTCCCCCGGATCCTTCAATTTTACAGCGATTTATCAGACGATTTGTCATAGAAGAAATGTGGCGACCCATCTAAAAACAATTGACAATCAGGTGTACCATGAGCGCTCAGACTGACCTGAGATTTGCCCCAGCAGTAAATTATATAGTGTGTCCTGTATTTCGGTCGACTGAACCAGCCTATGAATTTATTAGTCAATAAATATTACGCAAAATGGAAACAGAAAACCATGCTATATTCACTTTCATGAGAAAGTTGAAACTATAGCAATTCATTTATTCAATTTATTTATATATATATTTATCAGTTCTGTGAGTTTGGGTTTATGAAGCGCTCCTGTTCTAGACAGCAGAAACCGTATCCTCTGTTCCTTGTTATTTTATTTAAATCACTACGTTTTGTTGATATTGTAAATGTACAGAAATAAAGGTAGATCCAGTTCTGAATTACGTGTAACTTTCACCTTTAGTGATCACAACGGTGCCTCCGTTAGGCGTCTAACAGCGCACATCTAATTAGGTGAAACATTTAAACTAACATGTGATGTGCTTGCCTTCAACTGTTTTATATCTATAGACTTCTAGCAGGTTGTGATGATTTGAGAAGGCTAAATTATTAATGTAAGTAATAATTAATTCATTAAACAATAAATTATGGAATAATTAATTGATTACTCTTTAACCTCACAGTCATAGATATGCATGTATTATGTATAGATACTCTGCCGATCAAAAAACAGTAATCATTCAAGTTTTTCACCCTCACCAATACATTTTAAAATGTAATATTAAAAAACTGATGGCAGAGCTGAATTTTCAGCATCATTACTCTAGTCTTCAGTGTCACATGCTTTTCTTTGTATTTAGATTCTGCATATACATATTCTTCATATTCTTTGTATTCTAGTTTAAAATGATCAGTTCACGGGTGATCATAACAGACTGATTCATTGCTCATAATTCAGGTTTTCTTGAAAATGTTTTGCACCCGGCAGCTTTTCCAATGTTCTCAGGGGTTTTTTCGTTCAACTGTCGCCTTTAGATGATTGTAACCTGAAGCTGAAAGATATATAATGCGATGGGTTTGGCCACAGAGCTGTTTTAATGAAGAAACGCCAGGCCTCGGGGCTGATCTGAGATGTCAGACGGAGAGTTATGAGCGCAGACTCATGTGATGCTCACGCACATACACACATGCTCGCGTGGGGCTAAGAATAGCTTGCGGATGGATGCATGGATGGATGGATGGGAGGCTGCACCACCGAGCTTAAGATAAAAGACACGTGCCACCCTCCCCCCCCACCACCAACCTATCACACCAACAGGGTTAGACACAGATAATGGTGAGAACGCCGGGGTTAAGTGTCCCGTCTCATCCGAACAGACACGTACATGCAAACATCGCTGTGTGACCTTGCAGTCTGAGCATCCACCCAGAATCCTCGTCTGAACATGATCTAGTGGATTCGAAATGAAAAATAGATGTGAAACATTTTGGCAGCGAGGATTTGCGACACACCCGACATCATAAATTTATTACATCTTTAAGAACATTTCCAAGCTATGAAAGAGTGCATTTGACCAGATGAATACAATGATAAGACTCTTTTTAATTCTTTCAGATAATTAATATAAAACTGCAGAAATTATTTGTGAACTGGCCAAAGTATCTGGAGAGGGAGAATTATACATTTAAAACATACATTTTAACAATAGATGTTTAATTTTGATGTCACATGTTTTATATAGAATTCTACTTTCTATTCAGTATTTGTGCGATTAGATTAGAAGTAACTGTAATTAAACTTAAGGAACTTACTTCACTGTCTCAAAGAAAAATAATAAAATTACACTTTCCAATCCAACCCCACACTGTCGGTGTGAAAGCAACCCTTTTAAATGGCACTGGGAAATAGTTTGCGTAAAATTGTCTTGTTTAGTACGGTACTTTTAATTCTGAAACTGAAGTGCTGCTAAAGGCCTGGCTTCCGCGGCTATAAACCTCATATGAGCTTAGTCTGGCCAAGCTGCCTTACTACCCGCCTTCTGGGAGGCGGGGCTTAACCTGCGTCCATCAGATGCCACTGTTTACTACTGGACGGATCTACAACCAATCAGACCCCTCATTCCGATGACGTATGCGTAGCGACGAAAACCTGAAGCCACCGTAACCAATTGTAGCTAGCTTCATTAAAGCAGTAGGAAAATGTCTTTACTTACTTTAATTACTTCTGCTCCGTTTTCAAAGAAAACCTGTCAGGAAAATTTCTCGAACGATTGTTGCTGCTCGGTACACGCCATGTTTGAAAACCGGTACGGTCGCAGAACTGCTGCGTCATCGCGTTACACCCGCCTGAGTCGTGCCGGAGAGGGGGGGGGGGGGCTCATTTCTCATTGGTTCCCACTTTTTTGGGAACAGAAATGCTCTAAAACGGCAGCTTGGCCAGACTAACTTGGCTCGCGAAATGAATGTAGCGTCAAAGGAAGTATGGGCGGGCCCAGGCTAGCTAAAGGCCCCAATAACAGTGGTTTACAAATGCATAAATAAAGCTTTAATGTTTCAAAAACAAAACATTGAATCCTGATATTTAATATGATTTGGGGAAAAAAGCAAATATACTTGTAAATATTTCAATTTAAATCGCCAGTAGGTGGCAGCAACTCAGTCACTGCGTGAGTAAGTCATTGAGCCGTTCATTCAACTGATTTGTTTGAAATGAGCAATTAATTAAGGAACGAAGCATTTGAAGGTCTTAACGCGTGAGACATCGAATCATTAATTGTGCACTCAAAAGGAATTCGGAATTCATTCGGTTAATTCACAGATACAAAACACTTCTGCTGTGGCTTTGTTTCAAACTATTTCCTTCGGTTGAAATAATGCAAAAACAGGAATTGTTGGGTCTAGAATCTAAGTTACTTAAAATGAACTTTTTTTGCATGTTGTTGTGCTAATATTTGGAGAAAAATACTTTATTGGGTAATATTGATTAGCTATATCCGATGATATAAATGTAAAGGACAAAGTCATACAGGGATATCTCATATCTTGAAATATGGTGTAAATATATGTGAATTGTAATAGACCCAAATCAAATGTGCATACGTGGTAGTCACTTTCTGGGTGTGTTTCAGTTCATAAATCTGGTACTGTTTTAAATGTTTTCGTTTAGGCATGTACCAGATAAATCGGATCACACACCATTAAAACAACAATTACAGCATTATCGGAGATTATATATATCACACAGCCCTAATATTTGGTTTCTCTTATGATTGGTTATCCTCCACTTAGTATAGTTTACACTGGGCTGGTTGATTCATTTAACTGCCTAAATGAAACGTTTTGTATTCTTTGTTTGGTCTGTGTGGCGTGAGCTTTGCGATAATGAGATACATGATTCTTTAAAAAGGCAAAAAAATATATTATTTTTCCATGATATTCCACCTTAATATCTGTTTGTGTGTGTTTATTCCATTAGTTGATGTTGTGGCAGCTGCTGGGGGTGTTTTTGGAGTCGGTACCTAAACTCACTGGAAAAGGCCACCTGCCATGACTAATTCAGCTCAGGGTCCTCCCAACAATGGATAATGGGAATGCACTATCCTTGCCATTCACCATAGCTCATATGAAGTCCAGTGCTCATGAGTGCTTAAGAACAAAAAACAAGGATGTTGAGATTTATTGTTTCAACAGGTTATTGCACAATACTGTCGCATCAATCTCTGCGATTAGTCCAAGAGATGCTCTCAGAGATGGTCCACACCTACTGTAAGTGCTGTTTTGGCTTTGCAGCTCCAAACTCTCCTTCTCTCTTGAGAGAACCGTCAGCGCTGAGACCTGAGCCAGGGCACAGTCTGATCTCTGCGTCTTGGCTCTCATAGTGTCCTCTGACATTGCTAAGAGCCAGTGGTTCATGGCTAATTGGTCCAAGATACAGAAAATGATTTCTACACATGCCAGGTTCTTGTCTTTGTATTCATGGTGGTTTCATATGGTAAAAAACAAAGTTTGTTAGAGTAAATGACTCTGAAAATGTGATGTTGTATAACCAAAAAGTAAAAAATGTATTTATAAATATATTTTCAGGGTGCAAATAGCCTAATTTATTAAATATTAAATATATTATTCCCTTCAAATATTGCATTCCCGAGAGAAACATTAGTGTTCACTTGTAAAAAACATTCACGTTTCTCCAAGAATCCTTGCAACATGTACATTCTACTGAGAAGCTTTTCCTTCGCTCGCTCACAAGACGTTTTCATTCTCTTGCAACAACTGTTGTGCTCCCTAAAGTAACTTTGCATTCACTGGCAAAATGTCCGCTTTGACTTTGCATTAAATTTGACTTTCGATGACCAGCTTTGCGTTCGCTCACAAAACATTTGTTGCTCCTCATTAGAAATTAGCGCAGCTGCTTTGTTTACGACGTTTACATGGTAACGGCAGCGTCTGGGCTGTTCATACACACATATATTTATATATATATATATATACAGAAACAGATCATGTCATTGACCCAATACATTCCTCGGCAGAAATAACACATTTGCATGTTGCATTTGTCAGGCCGTTCCTGAACTGGTCTCAGCCAGCTGCAGCTGACCTTTACTGTTGGCTGTTTCCTCTCCATCTATTTAGCTGCAGCGTTGAATTGTTTCAAATGACTTAAAGCTGCTCCCAGATGGCTACTGACTGCAGTTTTGAATGGGTTTGTGTCTGTCTATGTGTGTATGTAGGTCTGTGGAGTATTGATTGCTCATGACTCATAACAATATGTCTTGTCAGTATCCACACACAAGCTGAGCAGAAGCCCCCCCACTGCGACCTCTGTGCCCCACTTAGTGGGTTGCCATGGCAACTGACCTTGCAGCCTGTGGTCCTGTGGTTTTTAAGTGTTTGTTCATCGTGTGGGTGCGTTTTGGGCTGATGGTTGAGTGGCCCCGGGAGGCCAGCGGTGCATTAGGGACAGAAACTCTCATGTGGCCAAATATGGCATAAATGATTAGAGCTTGGCATCAAGTTTTCCAAGAAACACGTTCTGACAGTGTCTTCCAAAGCAGAAGATAACCAAGTTACCAGGAAGAGGCATATCCAGACATATGGGTGGCTACTGTGATTTAACAGTAGAAAGTGGAGGAAAGTCACTAATATAAGGTTTTGCAAGTATTAATCGCAATTTCACAATAAAACGTTTTGTTTGCTTTATATATATGTGTGTGTGTGTGTGTGCTGTATAATTTTTGATGTATAAATACAAACACATGCATGTAGATAGTTAAGAAGAATTTCATATTCATATATACAGTGCGCTCCACTAATATTGGCACCCTTGGTAAATCTGAGCAAAGGTGGCTGTGAAAAATAAATGTGCTTTGTTTATCATTTTGATCTTTCGTTCAAAAAATTTCACAAAATTCGAACCTACCATTGAATTAAAACAATTGAAAATGGGGAGAAATACTCATGAAGTAATACATGTTTTTCTCTAATACATGGCTATAATTATTGGCACCCAATCACTGCTACGTCCTTTTCCCAAGATAAGAGAAAAGAGACCATTCCTTCAGAATACCAGCTCTATGATGGTGCTTCTCCTCTTTAGTTCACCTCACTCAGGGTTCAGGTCAGAGGACTGGGACAGCTATTGCAAAAGGTTTATTTTGTGCTCAGTGACTAATTCTTGTGTTTGTTTTGATGTATGTTTTGGATTATTGTCCCAATGGAAGACCCAACTATGGCCAATTATAAGATTTCTAAGTGAAATAATGATTTGTTATCTGTTAGTATTTGATAGAGTCCATGATGCCATATGTCTAAACAAGATGTCCAGGACCTCCAGCAGAAATATAGACCCACAACATCAACAATACAGCAGTATACTTCATTGTACACATGCAGTATTTTTTATCCCTGTGTTCACCAAACACATCTGGAGTGATTGCTGCTAAAATCATAGAAGTAAGTCCCATTTGTAGTTCCAGTCCTGTCTGACAGCTGAACATGCTGGAGATTGTTTTAGGATGAGCGAGGAGAATTTGTCTTAAACCCTCCCAAACAAAGTGCTGATGTATGGGCTGATTGATGATTTTTTAAAGGTTTTCTGACCCTGAGACTCTCCAGCTGTGGTTCTTGAAGAGTCTTTAGCCACTCAAACTGTACTCCTCTCTGTGTATTAGGAGGATAGAGACACACGTCCTCTTCCAGGCAGTTTCCTAACATTGTGTGTTGATTGGAAATTCTTCATTATTCCCCTGATGGTGGAAATGGGTATTTTCACTGCTCTAGCTCTTTTCTTAAAGCCACTTCACTCATTTGTGAAGCTCAATTATCTTTTGCTGCATATAAGAAATATATTCTTTGGTTTTTCTCATTGTGCTGATGATCAATGGATTTTGAACTTTGTTTTCCCTCCTATATGTATTTTGTGAAACAGGACGCCAGGGCTGGATATTTTCATGTTCATAATCACCCTGGAGTGCTCAAAATTGTGAATAAGAATGGGAATATACTTCAGAGCTATTTTACTCATAAAAAATTCTAGGGGTGCCAATAATTGTGGCCAACATGTATTGGAGAAAAAAGTTTTTTCATCACAAGATTTCTCCCTATTTTCAGTTGTTTTAATTCAACGGTAGGTTAGAATTGTGTGAATATTTGGACCGAAAGATAAAAAATGATAAACAACGCAGATTTATTTTCACAGCCACCTTTGCTCAGATTTAACAAGGGTGCCAATATTAGTGGAGGACACTGTAGTATTAACTTTATTAATATATAAAATACAAGAATATGAATATATAAATATATATAAATGTAAACATATACTGTATATAAACAACATTTATATTTATTACAAAATATGGTAGCAGAAGAATTCTGTTCTTAAACTTAATGCTATTTAGTAACAGCCTATCCAGCTGTTTGTTCATACTTCCTCAAAGATAAAGATACACATTTGTGATTTTTAAGTGATAAAAAATTGGTCCAAAAAGTTAGTACATTTCATCACAAACAAGTAACGTAGCAGTACATCAGTGGTAATAGCGTGGTACTTTTTGATATTTATGTAATTATAGAAAGATTATGGTATGATATACAGTAGACTGTGCAAGGCTGGAAACGGAGCCAGAGATATGCTCGATGCCCGGACTCTTCTCGGCCCTGCTTGAGTTAGCTAATGTGATAAATCTAAGTAACAGAGCATGCTGTGTGGGAGGATGAGCTGTGGAGGGAAAACCTCAGACGTCTCAACAGGGTTTCTTCAAACATGCACCAACTGTGGTGAGCTGAATAAGAGCAATAGCTTTTAGCTGGAGCCTAAACTGGATTAAGAAGGCTTTCAGATAGTGTGAGGTTAGATATGTCGTCATGCATTTATGGTGTAACCTAATCTCAGAGCACGTCTACTGCGGAGAAAGATGGTGTGAAGATGTAAATTGATACAGGTTTTCTATTGTCAGTCTATATTGGCTACAAATAGGCTCTGGGATCAACTGTAGGTCATTGGCGTTAAAGGGGCAATAGCATCAAGTAAATGCAGCTTAAAAGCCTCTGTTGAACCCGAGTGCACATCTATAGAGGATGACTGATGGCAGATGGCATTGTTCCTAAGGTCTTGACTTATTTTTAGTCCATGCATTGAAAATACACATTAAAATTAATTTTTCTCTGAATATAGAAATTTATGTAGATATTTTTTGGGGTGGCATAAAGTCAACAGTGCCACTCTGGTATGGTCTTAAAATTAAATGTTTAAATCTTAATGTTGTGTTCTGCTCATTTTGACCCTGAGAGGATTTTCTTTCCTGTAAAATGTTAGCTGACGTTATCGTATTGGACTAAAACTAAATGACTTTGCTCACACAGGGTATAACAACTGCCCCAAATTACATCTGATTTCATTTTGTTTGCGTTTTTCCACACCATGTTACATTTGTGGTACCCCTGGTCAAAATGGCCAGTGTATTATTACCAAATATTGCATTTCATCTTTTTGTCAGCTTGTTTTCTTTTAATTAGCACAGATTTGTATCGCTTTTTGGAACTGATTGATCTTAAACTTCATTCATCTGAACTGATGTACCTCATTTAAGTAAATATTCCCAAAATTCATCAATATACAAACCTAAATCTAAAGTTTGAGCAGTGGTTAAAGGGTTCATTTTGTCATTAATTACTCACCCTCGTGTCGTTCCAAACCCAGAAGACCTTTGTTGGTCTTCAAAACACAAATGAAGATATTTTTGATGAGATCAGAGAGCTGTCTGACCCATCATAGACAAGCAATACAACTGACATGATCCCAGATCCAGAAACACAGTAAAAACATCGGTAGAACAGTCCATGTGACATCAGTGGATCAACTTCGAGAATACTTTTGTTTGCGCAAAGAAGACAATAATAACTTCATTGACTCAACCATTCTTCTTGCCATTTTAGAGAGTATCACAGCGCAACAATTCAATTCATGATATTTATGGATTAACTTCAATCTCTGTAAAAAAGATAAATAATAGCCCAATAATATTAATAATAAAACCAAAATTTGAATGGTTTTGTTTATCATTTGATGTAACCAATCAGTAATGACTTTGATATATATTTCATGTGCCATGTGTTTTTCTTGTGTCTCTGCAGGGCGAATATAGATGAAGTTGAGACTGATGTTGTGGAAATAGAAGCCAAGCTGGACAAGGTATGAATAAACTCATTTGATCAGTGTCGTGTTTGCCTAGTTTAAGGCTTTCGTAAGGCTCAGCTAACTAAGCGCTAGCGCATTACTGCCTGGATAAAACAGCATAACAAATGTGCGCCGAGCTAACTCCCAGCTCGTATGCCATCCTGGAGAAGGGGGATTCGAGAGAGAACACCACCTAGCATTAGGATGCTGAACATTAGCATCAGGGAACCGCTGTCTTGCGGGTCTTTGCTTCTTTAGAGTGAACTTATGATGAAGCATCAATGAATTTTGCTAATGTGCTGTAAAGAAAAGATTTTTACTCATGGCTTGTGATGTCTCTCTTAGCACTCTTCATATAATTTGTAAGTAAAGTTTTTTCATCCTGCAGTTGAATTTTGATGTGGAGTTCGTTTTTAAAACATTTCCAACGAGTACAAGCATAATTTGCGTGCATGAGGTGAAATAGCAGGACCATTTAATAATCGTATAGCCCAATAATAGGCCAAGAATGAGCCTATGTCATCTCGACATCTGCTATCGTCGATACACGGTATAATCATCTATTGGTAAAACCTTACTGCCATATGTGCTGCACATTAGCTCATTATCAATTTATATAATAATAAAAAAAATTCTGCCTAGCATTAGGATAGCAGCTAGCATTGAATGTAGAAGCACAAGCTGAAAATGTCTTTTTTTAAATTTATCTAACAAACATTATCCATTGTTTTACTACAGATAAAGCCCCCGCCGCTCAATAAACACATTCTGTATCTGTCTCTCTCTGTCCATCAGCTGGTGAAGCTCTGCAGCGGGATGATCGAAGCGGGTCGTGCGTACATCGGTGCCAATAAACTCTTCGTCAACGGCATTCGAGACCTGTCTCACCACTGCAAAAAGGAGGAGATGATCTCAGTGAGTGATGATCACTGAATGACTCCGTTAACAGTCAGACCTTCATGAGCTGTGCTGATTTATTTAATTGTTTCATTCCAGGAGTGTCTTGAAAAGTGTGGCGAGAGCCTTCAGGAAATCGTGAACTATCACATGGTAAGACGCGGTTCTCTCAGGCTCGCTCTGCACATGTCTCATAACGAAACACACATGCACACGTTTCAGTCTGAGGTCATAATGATTCATCATGTTAACCTGGCGGGGCCTGTAGTTCTCTCATGGGTGTTTTTGTTATGAATGCGTTTTACGTGTGCCGGGGGGCGTAACTCAACCCTGAGAACATGGACCTCTTTACACATCATATGTGCTTGATTTTTGTTGTTTTCCAGAAAAGCAATTTGCAGAGTTATAAAAGCCGTCCCGAAACGTTTGAAAAACACATCATTTTGACAGGAAAGGGTTTGTTGCAAGCTGGATTCAAAGTTGAGCGCCAGAGATCGATGTGAAATGATTGTAGTTCTTTTAGTGGGTGGCTACTCACAATTATTGGTACGTCATCGTGTTTTTCTGTTCTTGTGGATGGTGTAATTGAAAACAGAGACAGTTTGACAATCAGGGTGCAAAGCTCTGAATGTCTCCTGCTACCACAGCCACCTTCACTTTTAAAGGAAAAGGAAATACCAGGGCTGTGGTATAAAGGACTTGTGGCTTTTTAATTGTCAGCCCAAAGACTGCTGATCCCTTCCTGCTTGTACTGTAGCATCAGCAGCATTTGAACAGAAACAGTTTGACGAGGTTCTTGGTCATTCTCGCTGCTTTTATGGGTATTTAGAAAATTCAATGAAATTGTTTACTGAAATATGACCAGCTGCTCACTTCACACAACTCACATTACATAGAGAGGAAAAACCTTGTAAACAGAGTCCCATATACTATTATTTTTCTGTGTGTGTTTTTTACGGGAACTAAAAAATACTATCACGGTTCTACAGAAATATATATATTTTTGAATATATATCATTTTTAGAATCATGTCTCTTATTATTTGCTTATTTGTAAATGTTTTTTAAATGCATAAATAAAAGTAATTTGTAATATTTTACCATTAAATATAGTAAACATATTTGTACTACTTTGACTTAGTGGTCAAAAGATTCATTGTGACTAATCACATCCAAAATACAAGTTGTTGTTTACATAATCTTCTTCTTAACCTTTATTTAACTAGGAAAGTCACATTGAGGTTTAAACCTCTTTTACAAGTGAGACCTAGTCAAG
>JAUMHQ010000066.1:3033996-3054175 GCA_032361165.1 Enteromius paludinosus | reverse complement strand
CTGTCTAAACCCCGCCTCTCCGTGAGCCCTCACTGCTGTGATTGGTCAGATGGTGCAGTCCTTTATGATTGGTCTACTGCTGTCTTTCTGACGTTACCTCTACTTGTGAACTTCAGCATTGTATAATGAGTAACACTGCGTTAAACATTGTTTACCATTACTTCAACTAGTTAGTCAGTTACCAAGAAATGTGCAGGGTTGTTACACAACATAACGTACACAAATATGATCAATAATCAATTATTAATCATACTTGCAGGTATGGATTTGCCCTGACTCTAATAGTTTTATTGCAATAATAATGAGAATGAACTATCAAGAAATATCAATATGCATAATGCTAATGAGAATTTTGAGAAAAATGTATGAATGCCCACTTCATATAGTAATAATTACTATTATTACTATTATTATACAATTGTTAATTGTAATATTATAGTAAACTATTATAACAGTTATTCACCAAAATCAGAGAGATTCAATTAATTAAGTCAATTAATGTTTCAAAATTGCTTTTATGTAATGATATTTTTAGTGTTGTTAATCAAACAATACTTTCTCTGTAGTTAATGTGTGAGCTTGGCAACACTGCAACCAACCAGATTTATGAAGGTGCGTGTGAGGAACAGAGACTTAAGAAACCTGGTCCCAGCAGCTCAAGGTCAGTGTGCAGCTTGAAGTTTCTGCCTTACACTGTGTGTGTTATATCAATAGCCAGAGTCTGCGACTATGATATTACGACTATGATCTACATGGCGAATGTTTCATTGATAGAAGCTCCCGTTTGTGCTTCTGATGTTTTATTTAGGCAGGAGAAAGAATCGTGGATCAAAGCGAAATATGTGGAGAGGAAGTTTCTGAAGAAGATGTGTGGCTCCGAGGCTCTGGCGGAGGGGAGCAGAAAATCCCATCACTGGAGCGTGAAGAAGTGCAGGAGACACAACAGCTCCATCAGAGCCCCTAAAACCCGCCGGAAATACAGGCATGACGCCGGGATCATGTCGCCAGCCAATCTCTCTGCTGGTACTTGCTTGGTCATTTCTGAACGTATTTCTTCTTCTGTTTTCTGAGTTAGCCCTCATTCAGGTCCGTTATGACCTGGAATAGATTTTTTATTTTTTTTTGACATGTTCATTATTTAAACATTCAAAATATGCATAATTTATTTCCATTATTACTTTTTTTTTTTACTGTCACTTTTTTGCTAGATATCACCAAGGCCTTGTATATATGCACTACCATTAGGTGTCAAAAATACTTTTTTAAAATGTATTTAACCTTTCCCATATCCCACACTGTCACGTCTTGCCGTGCGGACAGAGGAAGAGTCAGGATATAAGTAATGTCTTTAATTCAAACGCTGGAGTAACAGAGATCGTAGCACGCACAATATAATCCACGGACAGGGGTCAACTCAAACAGACAGGTATAAATACACAGAAGGCTAATGAACAGCTGGGAAACATGGAAGGAAACGAATTAACTAATAATCACCTACCAACACAGGAAAAACCATATAAGGGCATACACGTGGGGAAGGACCTAAATAAACACAAGGAGACAAGCGAACGAGACTAAAAACCAGACAGACATGTACAGTAACACACACATATTTGGGACAGAATTTTGTTGATAAATATAAGTGTGCCTATTGAACCTTTGCATGAAAAATGTATCGCTTTTGTGATCTGACAGGGAATATTTCTGCAAGTAAATTAATTTATTGCATTTGAAAACTATTTGTGATGCTGTTTTTTCATGAATATGTAAGTTTCATTAACTTTTAAAATTATATTTCAAATGATAAATTTGGAGGAAATGCTATTGATTTCAGTGAAATTCTTAGCTTATTTGGTCTAGGTCTATACAATGATGTACTCAAAACAAATATATATTGCATCATGGTTTTTTAAATAATATGGTAATAGCATAGTAATGTTTAAATTTAAACATTACATTTTGCATTATCTCAATAATGATCAGATACAATATTGTTTACGTTGAAAATTAATGATTTTAAAGGACACAAAATGTGAAAATACAAATTTTGAGTGTTGGAAAAAAGTGAGAAGTTGACATGATGTTCTTCTCTGTCATCCTCAGCTGCAGCAGCTGCAAAGTTTCGGAGAGAATCCTTGTTTTGTCCCGACGAGCTTGATTCGCTCTTCTCTTACTTCGACACCGGCTCAGGGCCTCGCAGTAAGTTCCTAATAAGACTTATAGGGCTGCCCTCAACCAGACATCTTTCTAGTCTACTAGTAGTCGTTTACATGAAGCATTAGTCATCTAATTGTACATTCATTAACAAACCAAGACTTTAATAGTCTACATTGCCAAATAAACACTCAAGCACACTCATAAAGTTTGCCACAGTACATCATCAAAAGTAATAATTCTGAATGTGTCAGGGAAAAGAGAGCAGCTAAAGGAACATGGGTCTGCACGTATTCCTGTTGCAGACAAATTTTCGAATGTATTGTGTGAGGAGTCAGGCACTGAATGATTGAGAAGGTCATGGTGTGAGTAACGTGTCCCCTCGCTTGGCACTCATTGGCCCCGCAGGTCTCAGCAGTGATAGTGGGCTTGGGGGCAGTACTGACGGCAGCACGGACATACTCGTTTTCGGCTCGGTGGTGGACAGCGTCACTGAGGAAGGTGAGAAGACGTCCTACTTTGGTATGTGTCTCTGTTGTGTTTATCACCTTCAACGTCTCCCATGCCTTTGTTTTATTGCAGAGTGTGAGGACTCAGATGAGTCCAGTGGGGAGGTGGACATTGAGCAGGAAGCATCGGATCCAGAGGACGGCCGGGAGCTTGACCCCAATGCGCTGCTTCATAAGGCTTCACGGACCAGGAACCTAGCGGTCATGGCAGAGGCGCTCGCACACGGTGCAGATGTTAACTCTGTCAGCGAGGAGGACCAAAGCAAGAGTCCATTAATACAAGCCGTCGCAGGGGTGAGGCTGCTGTAGGGTTTACTTGGAAGCCATTTTTCACAAATGTGGAAAGACTAAATATATATATTCTTTCAAGACGTACGCAATTAGCCCCAAGCTCTGGTTAACAGTTAAGGGACATTGAATCCATAGACGTCAAGTGGACCATTCCAAGATGGCGGATCCGCCAACGTTCTTGGAGCAGTGGAATGGGGCATCTATGGCTAAAACCCTCTTAGCTGTTATAAATTCACATTATATATAAGATTCCATATATCCCATATTTCTCAGAAACGATTGTGGTTGCAACAAAGTGGTTGCAGAGCAACACACAGACACTGAAACAAAGAGGTGTATGTTTGTAGATTAATTTATAACCGCTTATAACTACTGAATACTATCCAACTATTGTTTTATAATCTTTATTGTAATGCACCACTTTGAAAGAATATACTTTATCACAGTGTATACTTCACGTGCAGCTAGTAGGGTCAATTAACGGTGTTCACTTTACTAATGCTGGCTATCTTTCTATCTCTTATAGGGCTCTCTGATAGCCTGTGAGTTCCTGCTGCAGAATGGAGCAGATGTCAATCAGAGGGACATACGAGGACGGGCGCCTCTGCACCACGCCACGTGTCTGGGTCACACAGGGTAAGAAATGACTGACGCAAGTTCTGTTCTGAAGCCTAGGCTTTCCCCGAGCGCTCTAAAATGCTGCTTTCAGAGGCAGGATGGCAAGGCACATTCAATTCCAAATTCCGTTTTTTTCTTCCTGTTTACGGAGGTCCCTTCTTCTGATCGAATATCCCACAGTCCTGTGCGTTCCATTCTGTGATGGTTCAGCTAAAAATCAAAGATTGGCATATGAAAGTTGCATCCGGTGGTTAGGTATGTTTTGAAGCTGGGATGCTGGTTTAAGATGGTCCTTTGCCAGCACGTGACCAACATAAACCAGCATCCACAAGGACCAGCATCCCAAACAAGTTGCGGCTTTGATTTAAGGTTTAGTTATTGTTGGTAGCACAAATGATGCAGGTAACTTACACACTATTGTTAATACTCCTAAAATTATTAGTAAAAAATGGTCTATTTCCCCAAACATTTGTGAGGAATTGTCTGTGTTTATGCTAACACCAATCTGCATTGTCTGTGTGCCATATACGCCGATCTACCTCAGAATAACCCAATAGTCATCAATTAACCCTTGTGTGTTCACAGACAGGTGTGTTTGTTCCTGAAGCGAGGAGCCTCTCAGGTGGAGGTCGACGAGGATGGGCAGGACCCTCTCAGTATCGCTGTTCAGGCAGCCAACGCAGACATCGTCACATTGTGAGTCAATGACTTCTGCATCTACTTCTACTTTGTGGATTCTTCCACTGCACAGGAAAACCAATGTTCTTGTTCTCTCTCTTGATCAGATTGCGGTTAGCCCGGATGAACGAGGAGATGCGAGAAGCAGACGGGCCCTTCGGACAGCCAGGTCAATACCCCAGCAGCAGTCCCACAGAGCAGCAGTATAAAAAGTGTATTCAGGAGTTTATCTGCCTCAACATTGACGAATGCTAGGGGGCGCTGTAGAGCGCTGACAGACTGTGAGGAGAACTACCTAACAAGTAGTTCCCTTAACAGGAATAGCTTTAGCAAGGACCGAGTGCTATCTTCAGCCTCCTCCCCACCTGACCGATTAGTTTACACATTGTGTTCGTGTGTATGTATGTGGTTAACACAAAATATTGAAACGGAATGCGACGGCTAGAACGCCGCTGTTTTGAATTGCGCATCATTCAAATGTGACGTTAAATGCAATTAATGAATGGCCTAATCTAATTTGTTTCAAGGAATTTGAATTCGTTAGCAATTCAAAACAGCGTTCCCGAGTGTTTATCAAGTCATTATGTGCAAAACGATGACTCTGCGCACTTTTCCTACCGACAGTATTTTTTTTTTACGAGTTTTTTTCTTTTTATGTGTTACTTTGCCTCATGTAAATGTTGTTTATTGTGCTTTTATTTATGTTCCGTCCTGAGGATTAGTGCAATGGTAACTGGAATACGGAGATCTGTATCCATGTACGTTTTCTCGTTTAGTAAAGAAAAAACAAGGCCTTTACGTTTAGTGAACTAGACTTTTTTTGTCTTTTACATGTCAAAAACACATCGGACTACCCTCATATGCTAACAAAACGGGTGTTTTGACCCCTTTAATGTTTTAAAGAGATGTCAGCTATTCAAAATTATTTCTAGAACTGATAGCAACCGTCTGTTTTATATATTTGTACTTGTATTGCCAAGCTCCCAAATGACCGTCGTGTTGATTTTTAATGAGAAATGCTTGTCTAGAGCAGTAGTCTGCAGAAGCAGTCAGCATTTGCATGCGTTTACTTGCTCGCACACCAAAGCAAAGCGTCCGTCTGCTTTAGCAAGCATGCTTCCTTCTTTTAGCCACCTGGTTCCATCACGTAAAAATGCATGACCGCAGAAGTCATCTGCTCCGTGTTGACAATTTTTTTTGCCCACGTTTGGCTCAGATGATCCCGGTTCGAAGAGCAAGCCTTCGGAATCCTGTCTCCCTTTACTAATCCCTGAAAAAAATATACATGCATGCCTACTTCCATACTTACTGTAGTAGGCGAAAAACAGTATGTGAGCTAAGTAGTATGTACAAATGACGTACTAGTAACAGTGAGATTCTGAAGAGCGCATCTTATGGACACTTTACTATCCAATGAGGCCGTAGGAGAGGATATAGTACGTCCAAATTTCGTTCATACTCTTAGTTTTTTACCGTGAAGCACTTTTCTTCAGCAGTTAGCACTTGTATGCTAAGCTAGTAGGCTAAGCTGTTAGCTCGCTAACTAAAGGCTGACAGAAAACAGAGAAAGGGAATTAATATGACATTTTATTAGCTTCAATAAAGGTATTAATTAACCAGTAAAGAATTTCGAATCAGGCAATGAATAAAGTAAAAGGAATAGCTGGAGTAAGGGGGATAGGATTCTAGGTGACACTGGCATTTGTGGGTGAATTTTGCAAGTAAAAAAATAATAGATGTCGATTCAAACCAAACACTTGCCAATAACATAATATTCAGCCCCTGGAAAGCCACTTTTATTAGGGGAACCCTGTCAAAAAACACTCTTTTTACCGTGAATCCCGCTTAAAAAACAATTGGGCAATTGAGTAGTTTTACTGAGAAAACCTGGCAACCCTGTTCAGATGCATTGTTTTTCGGGGGATTCAAACTACAAATGGTTTACTTAGTTTCTTTAATATTCTTAATACTGAAAATCACCTTCACACGGGTAGAATATCTTCTCAGTGCAAACGTTCATCACAATTAAACTGCGCTTGGAGATCAGAAAATGTAATTGTGCATTCCCAGTTGTTTGACAGAAACATTCGGTGAGCTGAAACGTAGTTTTTTTTTATATATATCTGAAAATAGAGACAGTGTATAGAATAGATACTTGCCATCAAGGGACCAGTCGTTGTGTCTGGATGTGTTTTAAACCAAGCTGAACTGAAAACTGCTTATAACTACTGTGCTGTGAATATGCTTTGACCTTTGAACTGTTCTCGACTGCTTGCTCTCTCTCTCTCGCTGTGGTTCTCGCGTTCAGACCTTTTAACTCGTTTTCTCTTGCAACATTCGGTACGATCTGTTTTCACACTGTTAGATGACATTCTGTGTTTGGAGACATTCTTGTATCGTTTGTTATTGTTTGTACGGCAGAAAATCTTGTCTTTTGAAACACTGACAAACAATAAAACAGACAAAGTCTCGAGCTGGTTTTTCTGCTCTGCTCTTTCTGTCTCTTACGACACGCTCTGCGATTCCTTACCGACAGCTGTGTTTGTTTAAGGAATTACCAAGGCTTTTGCAGACAGTGACGTGTGGGGGTGGGGGGTTTCACCCATGATGCTGCTGATTTCTGTGTTTGTGTGCTCATTTATAGCGTGATCGTGGTAATATTGTCTCATAGGTATCATTCCTCTTTTAGAACCCAGTACACCTGCGAGTCCATCGAGGGTAAAGCGCAAGAGTTCCCGAGTGAGTGACGTTACAGACTGTTCTCTGCTGGGTTTGGGTCTTTCACTTGCAGTGGGGGTCACTTTACGGGTCTCTTGTCTCATTTAAAAGGCTTCTGTGCTTATTCTTGTGTGATTGACTGAAGAAAGTCATAAATACAGCTGTTCAGTAAGGTGTCAGAGCAAACTTGCTTTTTCTTTTCACAAAATCACATCGGGTGGTTGACAAATTTCAGGTTTTTTGTTTTTTTTCAACACTTTTAGTTTCAAATCCCATTTTAAGTATGTTTACACATCGTCTATCAAACGTTTGGGGTCATTTATTTCTGTGATCAAAGCTGAATTTTCATAATCATCACTCAAATCTTCAGTGTCACATTATCTGATAAAAGTAAGCAGCAACGATTAATCGCACCAAAATAAAAGGTTTTAGTTACATATGTATATAATGATATGTTGCGTTTATATATTACATATATGTATTTAGAATATAAATAAAAATTATATAAATTTAGACATAAATATTTTTTAAATATATGCATGTTTAGATATACATGAAACGCATTATGCAAACAAAAATGTTTATCTTGTATGTGATTAATCATAATTTTATTGCATTATTGCAATCATTTCTTTAAAAAAATACTGACCCCAAACTTTTGAATGGCTGTGTATAAGCATTATATATTACACATATTGCACAATAATTGCTGCTGTTGTTATTGTGTTTTTTTATTCTGTTACTGCTCACTATTTCTTTTCACATTTTCACCAAATTTATGCATTTTTTTCTCGATGTGTGATAATGTTTACATAAAATCTAAATATTCCACGTAGTCTCATAATATAAGGACATTATATATAAAAAAGACAAATATTTCAAAACAATTTTAAATTAATTTATTCATTCATTTATTTATCAATACAATAATAATAAAAGACATCCCGCTGTTCCAGAGCGGGGACTCGGCTGGTGTCTTTGAATAACTCTTGCTATTCTCCGTCCGGTACTTGAAGTCTGTTAACGTGTGTGGTTTTGCAGGCATCACCTCGTGCACTGTCATCTTTCGGAAGTTTCCGCACATGGCTTTATCCACCTCCAAAACACTAACCAGCCGTCCCCGTTAACCAGACGCCCTCAGAGACGGGAGGAAGGACTGTGATGAAGATTCTACACCTCTTAAAGAATAATATATGACGATATTTAAAGATGAGCTTTGGGATAGTGATGAGTTTTAACAAGGTTTTGTTTTTAGATTCGGTCCTCTCCTCAAGCTCTGGATGGCATATGAAGCTTTTGCAGTTCTTTTATGTTGTTTTTAAAAGTTGACATCCCTTGTGTGATCCGAGCAGAGTTAAGCGGCTCTGATTCTCAGGATTTAGTTTACAGAATTTGCCTCCCACGATTAAAGAGATTTATTCAGAAATCTTGGTATTTGTGCTATCTGTGAATTTGAACTGTGTGAATAATAAAAAAGAAATCTGTACATACACTATATAGCCAAAAATATAGGATCTGACCACTGTAGTCATTTCCATGCGTCCATTTATATTTCTGCATATAATGATATTCTAGGGAATTGTGTGTTTCTAATCCTACAGTACCAGTTTGGACAGGACCCGTCTGTGTATAAGGCAAGGTTCAAAGGGAAAGGTTGATTCAGTCAGTGTGGAAGAACCTGACCTGCCTCAGAGAGCAGTCATAATGAAAGCTGGACACCTCTGGTGTGACTTTAAATGCAGACCCTGAGCCAAAAACTCATCACCAAACACCACTGAGTTGTACTTATGGGTACAGTCATTTTAGACACTTCCAAAAATGCTGCAACAGAGCTGAAAATACAATTAGTAAACGCATGGATTATGTTTCCGTCTTTGTAGTTGTCCCTAAACGTTTGTCCAGAAAGTGCATGTACAAGTCAATTTTTTACATATTACATAAAACAAAACTATATGAAATCATTTTGTAATATATTTTATAACATAGTTGAGAATCAGCCTTAAACAAAGTTTGGCATTAAAAAAATTGATTGGTGATTCAAAAAATAAATCACATCTTTTTGTCTTTTTAAAGTGTCTATTCATGCCATTTTATATTTTAATATTTGTTTTTAGAAACGCTGAGTCATAGTGTCTTCGAATAAAATATAATTTTTCAAAAATGTTATTTGTTCTTATGTTCTGAACGGTGTAACATACTTAATTCACATTTTATTATAGTCAGATTGACTTTAATAAGTTGTCATATTTAATGTTGAAACAGGAAGCTGGGACGTTTTGCTTATATGGAAAAGTCTCTCACGCGTTCTGAGAGTTTGCTCACATGTTGGTTGGTTTATCTTTGAAAATGAAAAAAAAACAAAACTATATAGGCCTATTGTTTAGTCATAAGAGTTAAGGTCCAAATATTTGGGCGAAAAATTCAAAGACTCAAAGACAATCACATTATATATGACATCTAAATCATCATTTTACTATGTAAATGTGTGCATATTGAAGATGGCAAAATTGATTGCCTATACTGCTCCTTAAATGATTAAATCAAAAGTGAAAGCAGACAGAAATGATGTTACCTTCATTTTCCCTTTCTCATAAATCACTGTATTAACACTGACAGGCTCGAGCTGTTTATGTCACATGTCCAGTATTTACTGAAAGTCACAAAGCAGCTTCACAGACCGTTTACAGACACGCAGTCTTCACCTTCTTCTGTTCTCAATCCACTCAAGAGGTGAGTCCGGCATGCATTCATCACACAGCTGTTTCTCTCACATGATGATTTTAATACTAAACAAAGCTTGATTTCAGATGAGGAAGACGATTTCGACAGCGACGCAGCGTCTGAAACAGGATTACCTCAGGATAAGGAAAGAGCCGGTGCCGTACATCTGTGCTGAGCCTCTGCCATCTGATATACTGGAATGGTACAGTTCCACTAGAAAAGCTAGATGAATTCAAACCATTAGATATTTAGAAACCATTAGAACAAAACGCGCATTCATGTTTGTTGATGAAATCTTCCCCAGGCATTTCGTTGTTTGTGGACCTGAGAAAACTCCTTATGAGGGTAGGTGCGAGTACTTCAACCCGAGTTTCACTTGTGTTTCTGTATTACAGGCCTATTACTTACACTCATTTCTTCTTCTTTTGTTAATTATGTGCTGTAATCTAAGGTGGCTACTATCACGGCAAGCTGATATTTCCTCAAGAATTTCCTTTCAAGCCACCCAGTATTTATATGATAACCCCTAATGGGAGATTCATGTGCAACACACGGTAAGGTCAGTACCATTCACTGCGGCTCACTGTAACTCTATTTAAGTGCGTGCTCTTGTTTGCCCCTGCAGGCTGTGTCTGTCCATTAGTGACTTCCACCCGGACACGTGGAATCCGGCCTGGTCCGTCTCCACCATCCTCACTGCACTGCTGAGCTTCATGGTGGAAAACATTCCCACTCTGGGAAGCGTAGAGACGTCAGACTTCACCGTACGTTCAGCGTTCAAGCTTTCTGCTGGATGTACTGTATATAGGGTGTCCAGACCTGTTCCTGGAGGGCCACTGTCCTGTTTAGCTTCTACACAAATAAAACACACCTGAAGCAGCTAATCGAGGTCTTAGTGGAAATGTGCTGGAGCTAAACTGGGGCTCAAAACTGAGAAGCTTCTGTGTTCTCTCGCAAATCTATTCAGTTTTCTCATGAAAAAGGTTGCATGTCCTGAAGAAGTTTTCTTTTAGGATGTGCATTCTTTTATTAAAATAAATGAGAAGCTTTGCTTTCGGCATTTTCCTCCCCTTATTGTTTCCATGACAAAAATGTTTCTCAGGGGGAGGCCAAAACATTCATTAGTTATTATTTTCCATACATTTCTTTATTTGTCTCTCAGAAAAGACAGCTGTCTGCACAGAGCTTGGCCTACAACCTGAAGGACAGAGTTTTCTGTGAGCTGTTTCCTGACGTTGTGGAGGTACATCTGAAATGAGGTTTAAACAAGAAGTGTCTTGGTTTAGTTGCATACTGACGTTTTTCTCCTTCACAGGAGATCAAGGTGATGCAGAGGACTCGGAAAGACTTCAGTGTTCCTGCTCACAACGCTCAGCCAAAGCCAAACTTCAGAGGAGCACTTGTGAACCTGTGTATTGTAGCTGGTTTGGTTGTTTGTGTCTACACAGTCAAGTTTGTGCTGCGTCATGTAGGCCAGGACTGAAAACACACTGCCGAGTGACCTGAAAGCTCTTTCCGAGGCATCATTCATTCTTTGAACCCAAGTGAACTTCTGTTCAGAACACAAGAAGGACGGTTTTCAGAAGTTCATGAAAGCCACTTTGAAATGAATCCAGCTTTTGTAATGTTCACAACTGACCAGAAGACGTTTGTGTTTGTTCTCATCCTGCTTACTGTTCACTTTCAGAACAGTTATGACAAATTCTGCTTTCAAAGCCATTTCCCAACACTTATAGTTTGGTTGAGGACTGACTTACTATAGTTGAATAATACAGTAAATTACTTTAGTTATGTAGTATGTAACTGTTGGAAAAATGTATAACTGCATAATTACACTCATATCTGTCCTTATATTTTGTGTAACAAGAATATTATGTGTTATCTGTTATAAAAAAAAAACCCGATTCAGCAGGTTGTAAATGAATAGCACATCTGACCTAAGACTGTTTGAATCTGAATCCAAAGCCAATAAATGATTAAACTTTATTTTGTAGTTAAAGTCTAAAGACTACATATTTACATTTACAACACTGGATTGTTAGCAGTCCCCCAAAAACTGTAACCTGAAATAGTAAAATAAACGTTTTTTTTTCCTCTAAGAAAGACTTTCCATAACACTGGTTATGTATTCAAAAACTTCAAAAACAAAAATACTTCGTGTTTGTAATGAGAGAGAGAAATTATTAATGTTTTTTTTACATGTATAAGCCAAGGTGGTTTTTTTTATTTGTTTGTTTGTCTTTTGTGTAAGCTATTGTTACATTTGTATTTCCGTGTTATATTATTATTCGTATTAGTAGTCGAATGAAAATGTTTGCACTATTGATATTAAACGATTAAAAATCTCATGCTTGTCTACTTTCTTCCGTTTAAGTTGTCTTGACGTGAAGCCGCGTGCGTCAGCGAAGTGTTTCCAATAGTAACGAGAAACGTGTTGATCAGGTATTTCCCATCATCAACAGTAGCTCAGTTGCTAAGCTCAGTGCGTGTTACAAAACGTGTAGAGCCGAGCGCATGCGCAGTCCTGAGTCTGTGGACAGGAAGCCTGACTGAAGCAGCTGATAATCAGGCTTTGGATGCTCCGAGGAGCACAGCAGCCCCTTTCTGCCTGGATTTTAAACGGGTTTTTTTTAGTACAAGGACAGAAATCGACGATTTTATGAGCAGCCTGCCCGCTCGCCGCTCGCAGTGACTGATGGAGCTGTATTTTTATACCGATCGCCGTTTATTTTCGATTTAACTGTAGGGCCGGAGCTGCTCACTAACAATGAAGGCCTAGAATCCAGATCCGAGGGATTTAAAGCTCTCCTCTGTCCCAGACAAGGGTCCACAACACGCTCAGGTATTAACATAGAAATACGCATCCGTGATATATACACCCGCAGAAGTGTCTTTAATTAAAATAATGTAGACCTAAACTGCTTTTGAATGGGTTTTTGTAAAGAAGGGTTGAATTTGGTCGTTTTTCCAAGGATTTGTCCGTTAATTTCGAATTGAATGCCTTTATATTTCGAATGTTGCATTTAATATGTTGTATTGTAACACTATTGCTATCGATTCGTTACGTAGTCGCTGACAGATGAAACAAAGTAGCAAACTTATGACGTCTGCAGATTCGAGGACATCGGCAACAATGTCACTCCGCTCAATGATTGCGATATTTAAAGCTCATGTTTAAGGGAACAAACGCAGTGTATTTCCCGTTAATGTCGGGTTTTTCCTTCTTTGCTCGGTGACATTAGCGCAGTTTTCTCGAAAAGGGTGGAGTCGTGTGCTGTTGTAAACATTCAGCGGCTCGGGATGGCTGTAAAATTCGATTATTAGACTATTTACTGTCAGCGACTGACTAGCTCGTGGGTAATGTTTGATATTTAGGTTGTGCTGGTGATTTTATGTTTATTGTGGGGTTTAGATACGATGTTCTGCTTTCTTTATGAATGTTCTTGTGAAACTCAGGGGCTTCAGCCATTTCAGAGACAGAGAGAGACCCTCATTCAGATCCTTGGCCTAAGAAACCTGTTTTTTGTTTCAAAATAATCGTAATAATTTCTTATTTAATAACTTTATCTGTCGCTGAGTCCCTGGGTGCATGTAATATAATTATATTTAAGATATGGGAAGTGTTATACGCTTTTACCTGCCTGTAGTTTTTCAGCTTGAAATATTTCCAGTCGAGATTATAAATAATTACCATATTTTAGTTGTTCAACTAGCTATATTTCCATTATAAAATTGATTTTATCATTTTGGATTAGGTTTTCATATAGTAATATTTCTGCTATAAAATATTCATATTATAGTATGAGTTTTTAAATGGGCCTATAGATATGAGTTAGCTAGCTAGCAATAGTTCCACTGTCCAAATTAGTCATTTTATACAGAGAGTGGTTATTGATCACTTTTAGTTGAAAAATGAATACATCTAACTGTATTTTTCACTAGAATAGTGTTTATATTATATACAGAGAGACTCAAAGTACATTAGTACTATATCTTGAAACCTGACACACAAATAATCTCTGTCGTGGGAGTACGCAAATGGCTATCGTCACAGGCACTCTTTTATGAATTAGTAATTCGTGAAAAGTCTAAAGATATGGTTTGCTAGTATTACGATGAGGGACATTTTTCCTCATTTTAAGTATATACTACACATCATTAAGCCCCGCCCCCTTTAGTTACTGTTGCTAGCTCGTACAAACAGCGTTGCTGCTGTCTTACAATAATCGCTGTCAGTGAAAACCTGCCACGGAGGGATATACGACATAATTCAAAATAAAAGTACAGATCATAATGCACACGCTGAAATGTAGACCTTTGTTGGTGTTCATGACGTGACAACACTGTGTCACTAACATTAACATTAGTTTTAACCAGAGATACCTTGCTGAAGCCCAGGATGACATTGATGCTTGAGCAGAAGAGAACTGTAACCTAGTGAGATGACGGGAACCTGAAAACTACTACACACTCCAATGACAGTATACTAGGTTATTGTGTTGACAGTCATTACTTCTGAAAGAAGCCATAATATCCACATGCTCTGGTGAAAGTTTGTTCCTCAGTCTGATGACAGCAAGCATGCGCTTACAAAGCGTGTGCTAACAGTTTCTTAGCACTTTGTGTTTGACCATTCTCCCTCAAGGAAACCGTATATACGCCTCAAATTCGTTTCGCTGTCAGAAACTCTTCTCGACTCAATCTGAGTACAGCTGTGCTCCCCTACAGTCGTGAATCAAGTGATCGACAGCTGTCTTTCCTCAGTCGACTGTGTTTGGATTTCACGTGATTTCTTATTTTTGGCGGTAATTTTATGATACTACAGCATTTGATCAGAAGTAATGACATTTTGTCCGATTATTTAGTAAGATCATAAGTACTTCCAGAATTTGAGGCAGATGATGACACTCTGTGATCAGATACTATCATCTGAACACGCTCCACAGCGCCACCCAGCGCATTTAGTCATAACTGCTTAGGATTTACGGCCAGCAAATCAACACACAGTAAAATTAAGAGTTTTTTTATTGTTCGAATAATAATTACAGACCGAATATTCAAATTAAGTTATTTCAGTTCGCCATGTATTGTCAATTTTATGGGTCCTACCAACCAATTTTTACTTCCAACACAGCCCCCAGTGCCCGTGAGTAACTCCCACAATAGACCCACTGCCACCTAGTGGTCGGGAGCATTTCCGTTGTGTTGTGAGCTCATGTTTGCTTTTTTAATTGCATTGTGTTGTGCACTGCTGGACCACCGTACATTTCAAAGTCATTCTCAGATCTCAATACGTTTACGTGAATGCTAGATTTGTCTATATTTATAATAAATAACTTATTATCCGTCTGTGTTCAATCATGTTGATATATCGGTGTTGTAATTTTTAGGGCTGCAAAATGATCCGTTGCAATGAATCGATTCTAAATATGTTTGTTTGCACAATATGTGTGTACTGTCTATGCTTATTATGTATATATACACACACATGTATATATTTTTAGGAATTGTAAACATTTGTATGTAAACTATAGTGCTGTCAAACGATTAATCGCATCCAAAATAAGTTTTTGTTCACATAATGTGTATATTTATGTATAAAAGCACTCACATACAGTACATATTTATACATATTGTTTATACACTTATATTCATATATAAGTGTGATTTGTTAATTTATGTAAATATAAATATTTTATCAAATATAAAATACTTTTAATACCTAAACATAATATATTTTTCTTAAATATGTACATGCATGTGTGTGTAATAAATATACATGGCACACACACCATATGTGTACTAAATATTATTTAGAATCGTTTGATTTTTAAAAGTGCTTTTGTTTTGTTTTTTTCCGTATTCAACAATGCCACATTTATTTATCCAACATCTGCAGGCATGGCTTCACAGCTGCAGGTTTTCTCCCCTCCGTCTGTGTCTTCCAGTGCCTTCTGCAGGGTGAAAAAAATGAAAGTGGAGAGCTGTGCTTGGGACGCTTCCAATGAAGCGTACAGTTCTGTGGGCCAGTACAGCTTCAACCCGGCGGCAGGCCTGCCTTTCGGCTCCTCGGGCCTGGTCTTCCCCCCAGCGTCCCGGGGCCAGGTGGTGGTCCGAGCGGCAGACAGCACCGGGAGCCTCCCGCGAGGGGCCAGCAGAAGAACCTCCCACAACACCCACCACTCGGAGGCGCACTCCTCCCGTGGGAACAGGTACGGTGTGAAGAGGAAGAACGAGGAGGTGGAGAGCTCCGGAGGAGGAGGAGGGAGTGGCAGCGGCAGCGTTCAGATCCTGGAGGAGCTCTCGGCTCCTGCTTTCTCTGCTCGGACGGGAGGAACGGGGACCACAGCCCAGTCCATCCCCCACTCGGCCCCCACCACCAAAAGCAGCAGCTCCAACGGGGAAGGGGACTACCAGCTGGTCCAGCATGAGATCCTCTGCTCCGTTTCCAACAGCTACGAAGTTCTTGAGTTTCTGGGCCGGGGCACGTTTGGCCAGGTGGCCAAGTGCTGGAAAAGAGGAACTAATGAGATCGTGGCCATCAAGATCCTGAAGAACCATCCGTCGTATGCGCGTCAGGGACAGATCGAGGTATGTCAAGAGGTGTTTTAGAAAGCATTTTTTTTGAAAACTCCAAAAGACACTCTAGCAGCTTTAAAAAAGACACAAAGTGTGAACGTAGCTTTACTCTCTGTGCCAGATTTACTAAACAGGGCAAATTAGCATTAGTGCACAATTTCATCATAGTGTCAATGGGAGAGGAAAAAATTCTGCATGCGATTTTTATTAATGCTTCACACATTGAAGAACAGACCGGGCCAGATCATTTTCCTAATGACCAGCGCAATCTACCAAGAGCTGCGCAAATTACCGCCTGCTTTAAAGGGTTAGTTCGTCCCAAAACAAAAAAAATAATTCTGCCATTAATTACTCCTGCGCAAGACCTTCGTTCATCTTTGGAGCACAAATTAAGATATTTTTGATGAAATCGGGAGTTTTCTTTGTGCAAAGTAGTTTTGACAGTTTGCTCTGATGCAAGGTGTTGGTAAATCTGGCCTAAGATGAAACTGAGTTTGCGGTGTTCCTCCTCAGTCTAACAGGGTTAAGATTGCTCCACAAACATAAGCGGAAGTGACATCGCACTTGCTCGATGTGTAAGAGCGTGCCTCGTTATCATAATACGTCTGTTTTAACATTTGTGTTTGGATAAAAGCATTAGTTCACTCAAAGACAAGTCTCTATTCTTAAAACAGCTTCTGTTAGTCAGAACAATGAATAATTTAAAAGATTGTTTTTCTATTTACTTGGTCACTGACTGCTAATATCTCTTGTAGGTGAGCATATTAAACCGACTGAGTGCGGAGAACGCAGACGAGTTCAACTTTGTCCGCTCCTACGAGTGTTTCCAGCACAAGGGCCACACGTGTTTGGTGTTTGAAATGCTCGAGCAGAACCTTTATGATTTCCTGAAGCACAGTAAGTTCAGCCCACTGCCCCTGAGGCACATCCGGCCCATCCTGCAGCAGGTGGCCACGGCCCTGATGAAGCTGAAGAGCCTGGGTCTCATCCACGCTGATCTGAAGCCTGAGAACATCATGCTGGTGGACCCCATCCGACAGCCCTACAGGGTGAAGGTCATCGACTTCGGGTCGGCCAGTCACGTCTCCAAAGCCGTCTGCTCCACTTACCTTCAGTCTCGCTACTACAGGTGAGCGGATGTCTGTAATCTGGACATGTTTAATGAGCACTTGTCCCTTCAGTGGAGCTTGCATCCCTCAGTTATGAGATGATGTTGTTTTAACCACCTGATCGAATCCTGAACAACCTATATGCATAGAGTGTGTTGTTGAAGTGGTTCACGGAAGTCTTTCTGTCCTCAGAGCCCCTGAGATCATCCTGGGTCTGCCTTTCTGTGAAGCCATTGACATGTGGTCACTGGGTTGTGTGATTGCAGAGCTCTTTCTGGGCTGGCCGTTATATCCAGGAGCTTCAGAATATGACCAGGTCACATGTTATTCTACTTTTTTTTTTTTTTTTTAAGTTCTTTAACCCTTGTGCACTAACTGAACTGAAAATCCTTAAATTCGGTGCCGCCAATCCAAAATGATGGGTGTTTTAAACACTTAATGCAAGATTTGAGATTTACAAGCATTGTTTTTGACAACTTTGATTTTGATTGGTTGGGTGGGTGGGTGGGGGGGGCATAAGCATCAATAAGGTCTGAAATCAGTAGGCTAATTTCCAAAAAAAGACAAAATATATTAGGTAATATAGTATAAAAAGCAATTTGTAAACACTTTTTTTGTAGGTGAGCCATATTTGACTAGGAACACCATTGGTGTAATGAGGTGGGGACAAAAATCCCCAAATAGTACAATATTTTGAGGCAGTTGTTATATCCAAAGTTCAGTTTGATAACATTAGGTAGCGTTTGCGGAAAAGGAAAATCCTCAGGTCAGAATGATTGGAAACACCGCATGAGGGTTCAGATAACACCTTGACAGATTGTACAACGTGACCTTAAGGAGCTAGACCAGGCAGATTGTGCAACATGTGCTGTCCTTCATGCCAGACTGTATGATAAATTGTAGCCGAGACATCTAGCCATGATACATCATTGACAGCCGGTCACACGTCATTCTTTACTCGCATTCTCAGGTTTAAGGCAGCAGCCCAAAACGGACTCGCTTATTTAGATTAGACTAATCATCACCAAGACCATTAGTTGGCCATCTGTGAACAGAGTGCATTAGGCAAGACTGAACCCTACGGTAACAGAAATCCTTAATGATCAAAAAAAGACATTTATACTAACTTTGACCTTTTTTATTTTCTCCCTCCAGATTCGATACATTTCTCAGACGCAGGGATTGCCTCCTGAGTACCTCTTGAGTGCTGGCACGAAGACAAGCCGCTTCTTCAACAGAGGACCAGACTCCAGCTACCCACTGTGGAGGTTAAAAGTCAGTACCCATGCTTTCATGCTTTTGGGGTTAAAAACAGTTAATATTGTATCAGACTTACACTTCTGTCTTTTTCTAGACCCCGTCGGAGCATGAGGCGGAAATGGGCGTCAAGTCAAAAGAAGCGAGAAAATACATCTTCAACTGTTTGGATGACATGATGCAGGTATTTAGGAAATGCGTAGATGGGAT
Organism: Enteromius paludinosus; assembly: GCA_032361165.1. Classification (NCBI taxonomy): domain Eukaryota; kingdom Metazoa; phylum Chordata; class Actinopteri; order Cypriniformes; family Cyprinidae; genus Enteromius; species Enteromius paludinosus. The sequence continues at coordinate 3,035,331 of JAUMHQ010000066.1, read as the reverse complement.
TTACAAGAGATATATAGAACATGTCATGAGTTTAACACATCAGTCTGGCCTCTTCTGACTGCATCGATCTGGTTTCCAGGTCAATCTGCCTACTCATTTAGAAGGAACTGACATGTTGGCGGAGAAGGCGGACCGTCGAGAGTTGATTGACCTGCTGAAGAGGATGTTGAGGCTGGATGCTGATAAAAGAATTACGCCCACAAAGACCCTAGCACATCCATTTGTGACCATGAGCCACCTGCTGAACTTCCCACACAGCTCACAGTACGTCATTTTTAAGAGCTCTCCCCCCGGTTTCACAGACAAGACTTAAAGGTTTACTCCATCCCAAAATGAAAATTGTCAATAATCACTCATGTTGTTCCAAACCATTAAAAGCTTTGTTCATCTTAGGAACACAATTAAAGATATTTAGGATGAAAACTGAGAGGCTTTCCCATTGACTGTGAAATAATTACAGCTGTCGTTTTCTAGAGAAGTATGAAAGACTTCGTCTGAATGCTCCGTCTGCCATCAGTGGTCCAACCAGAATATTATGAAGCTTTGAAATGCTTTTAGTATGGAAAGAAAACACAAGCCTAGCCTAAAAACAAGTTTACACTAGACTGGTTAATTTGAAGAAATATAATGCTTGTGTCATTGTTGTAGTGTGAAGTCGTGCTTCCAGAACATGGACATCTGCAAGAGAAGGAGCAGTAGCTTTGACAGTGGGAAAGCCCTGTTTGCTGCTAACGCTGTTCCTGGAGCTGCAGGAAACCTGACTGTGACCTTCAGCAGCCAGCTGAACCAGCACAGCCAGGTGATTTAAACACACACACGTGCTGTAAGTGCTTTCGTAGGCGTTTTCTTCAGTCTTATGGGTTTTGGTCATGTTCTCAGGTGCCGTCTGCTGGTGGAGCTGTTCCTCTCCTCAACTACCAACCGGCACTTTACCAGCAGGCCACCATAAACATCCCAGGCCTGGCCCAGCCCAGCATCCCCCTGCAGACCCGACCCACTCAGCTGTGTGCTCAGACTGAGCCTTTCCAGCAAACGCTCATCGTCTGCCCCCCCACCACTATTCAAGGTGAGCCCGAGCAGGGTGCATTGTGGGTGATTTGTCACTTCAGTAAGCCAGACTAGCTAGTTTTTTTTTTTTTTTTCCTCAATCCCGTCTCAGAAATGTCAAGCTTGCAAGCAGTTAATTTTGTGCAAATTGTGCCAGATGTTAAAGGGTTAGTTCACCCAAAAATGCAATGACAGAGCTTTGAAGCGCCAGGATTAGGGATGGCGAAAACTAAAAAATTTCTTGACCGACCACCGAGCCTCATTAGCCGGTTGAAACCGGTTAACCGA